>JAVSCE010001771.1:0-39694 GCA_032199065.1 Smutsia gigantea | reverse complement strand
TTGGTCTTTTTACTATATAGCTGATATACAGTAAAAACATGGAGATGTACATGCCAAAATATTGACAATGAGGAGGTTCTCTGAGAGGTGACATTAGGATTGATGTTTATTTTCCCCTTTTTGCTATTTTCTGCATTCTAATTTTTCTGAAAAAGTACATTATAAGCATCTCGAAGTCTGTATTTTAGAATCACTTGTGTACTCAACTGAATTCAGTTAATTCAGGCCTTTTTAAAAAGTTCTGTGTAATGTGTGGTGAACTATTTGTTACGTCAAAGGAAGTCTGAGAGCATAGCAATACTGACAACTCACTTGTTAACATTCTTTGAGGCACTTTCATTTCTTTATAATGTCATGCAGCATGCTATAAGACCATGCTAATCCAGTATAGGCACTTTTCCCACTTAATATCATTATTTATCCTGGAAACTTGTAACTGTTCCCTGGACACCAACATGAAAAGTATCAAGGATAAAGATTTAAAAACATACTAGCTTTTAGAGGACTCACTTTCATATTTTAAGGAAAATGGAACTTATTATAATACCATTAATGTTTTGTTTTAGTTTACCACCACATAAAAATTTTAACACGCTTGAATGACAAAAAGAACATTTTTCAGTTAAGTGGAATGTCTTGGTTTACACAGGAAAAAATGGTGGACATCAAACATGTTATAATGATTGTGACTTTGAGAGATGGATTTACATTTGATTCAATTTTTATATATTTTCAAGCATAAAATATAAACTTCCAAAATAATACAGAAAATTCTTAGTGTGATGGTTAGTTTTGTGTGTCAATTTGACGAGGCCCAGGAATGCTCAGGAATGCCAGATAGCTGGTAAAACATTATATCCGAGTGTGTCTGCAAAAATGTTTCTGGAAGAGGTTAGCATTTGCATTTGTGAACTGAGTAAAGCAGATGGCCCTGGAAAGGTGGGTAGGCAGCATCCAGTCCACCGGGGGACAAAATAGAAGAAAAAGGCAGAGGAAGGGCTAACTTGCTCTCTGTGAGCTGACACTCATCTTCTCCTGTCCTTGGACATCTTTGGTGCTTCTAGTTCTCAGGCTTTCATGCTCAGACCAGGACTTAACACCATCAGCTTTCCTTCCCTTCATTCTCAGGAATTTAGACTCAGACCGAGTTATACTATCAGCTTTCTGGGTTCTATACACAAATCCTAGGACTTCTCAGCCTCCACAGCCACGTGAACCAATTCCTGTAATAAACAGAGACAAATCTTTCCTTCCTTCCTCCCTCCCTCCCTGCATCCATTTATACCTTCATTCCTCCATTCTTTTACCCTGGACAAACTAGAAGCTGTAGTTATAGTGCTATATTTCTATAAAGTTATTAAATTTGTGTGGGTAAAAACTTAAGACTAACTTCTGATGCTTAAGTTATTTCAAATATATGACTTATTTACTTATTTAATGAAACAAATGCACACACACAAACAGGCATACACACACCCCAACCTGAATTGCTGGTGTAGATTGAGTATATAATTGATTATAAAATCTGGTTAATATGCAGTCCCTGATCTAAAATACCATACCGTATCAGAGGCCTATATATTCACAAGCAAAAATGATACTAACTGGTGAGTGTTTTATAAAGAAGGGTACAATATTCTGTGGTAAAATGGTAGAAAATACCCATTACTTCCCAAGTTGTTATGGGATGACATATCAGAAGAAGGGGTATTTGAACTAAGTGTTTGAAAGAGGAAGAGGAGTTTAGGTAATACCAAAAGAAAAAAATGTGCAAGAATATGACATCCTTCCTGAGGAAGTAGATGCTCATCATCACCAGGCCATACTGTCAGCTTGGGCAGAGGCAGAAAATGAAGCCAGTCTACATTAAAACAACTTGGGGCCTAATGGTAAAATTGTGTAGGCTAAACAGTTTGAACCATATCCTGATATCATAGGACTTCGTAGATATTTTAAGGAACTTTGTTCACGTACTAGAAAGATAACTTTGGTGTCCATGTAGGGTAACCGTGGGAAGAGGAGAGATTAATCACAGAGAGGCCAATTAAGATGCTTGTGATTTCATGACCCTGAAACAGGTTTGCATGTTTCATTCTTTCTAGACTAGACAACTCTCTAGATTAGGGTATATTTCTAAACACTTTATTATTAGCTAGGAAATTATAATTTCTATAGAGTCGTATAATCATATTGCCACACTTGTGTGTGGGTGATGATTGAATCTAAATGAAAGAAGTGTTCCACCTTCAAATGGTGTGTTTTCTTCTAGGGAAACCCTATGGCAGACACTGGATCTGAGGGGAGGGGGTAATGGAGGGAGGGCAGTGCTCAGGCACTGTTTTCTCAGGGTTACTCACCTAAATAATTTGCTTTCCCTCAATTAGTTTTTCTCTTCTACTTTAACCATTTTATTTATTACCTAGTATGGAAAAATTATGTACTAGTTATGTCTTTTTCTCCATTTTTCCAAAGGTTTTTTTTTATCTATAAACTTTATACCTAAAACATTCAGCAATTTTCTTTTCAATACTAAAAAGCTCATCTTCAGAGAGGTGGAAGAGAGAAGGGGGAAAAGGGAGGACAGAACAATAACAAACAAACCAGAACAACAAACCCTATTTGACAAGCTCTCTGCTGTGACCTCCAGAAGTCTACTCTGAAACCCCAACATAAGGAATTGCCTTTTGTTTATTAGATCTTTCTGTAGGATTAACCTTTTCCTGAAACAGCAGTTTTAGTTTGCAGCCCTTGTACCTGTGTGGGGGAGGGCCCAGTATGGAAGCACTGTCACTACAGTTCAGTGACCTGTGATGGCTGTGCTCCCGAGATGGGTCCCTAAGGACTCCTGCTGTCGGTGGACCCCTTGCCTAACTACTCATCCTTTGAGACTCAGCAGCACTCACTCATTTACCTGCTTTTGTATCCTTTGCATATGCAAGTGTTACTTTCCTCTGGTTAAAGGGAATTTAAATGTGTTACTAAGGAGTTACTGGAGGAGGTGAATGGGTAGAAAATGGTCCTCTTTGCAGCCTGGTTGAAAAACAATTCTAGGTCTCTTTTCCAGAACAACTCTACAGTGATACTATACAGTACTTAGTTAAGGGGGTGTTTAAATAATCATAATATTTAATGGTGTGTTTAATGCAAATATTCCTAATGGACTTGGGTCACTTTCTGAAAACTACTTATGGTAGTCTGGCCCTATTAAAACCAAAGAGTAGGTTCTGTCTCTAGCTTTATGAAATATGAATAACATAGTTATCATATATTAGCATAGTCACATACCTGGAAACAATCTATGTATTTATTTTTTTGCAAGAATAATTCACACTCACACATACACACATCTTAATGATTGCTTTTTAAGGCTTATGATGAATGGTTAACAATTTGACATGATTTTAAAACAAATTTGAGATATATACATTAATTCATAAAAAATGTATATCTTGACTTACACTATTATACTACATGATTATGTGATTGGATTTATTCAACAGGATAAAAATCTCCCCTAACTTCTATGGACAGTCATGTTATACTGTCAGCCAATAAACAGAGACACAAAATTTAAATACATTGCTTATATTTTATTACATAATCATCTACCCTTTTTGAAGAGGCAGATTCATAGTTTATTCTTTTATATTCACATGGATACTTTTTTATGTAATTTAGAAATATTAGTTTTCTATGAATGAGACTACTAAATAAATGGACCAAATCAGAATTGCAATAATTAATAACAATGATTCTTTATCCTACAATTCTAACCAACTGATAATACTTTTCTTGTACTTCTAATGTTATACAGTATTAAAATTTTGTGATTCTAAAATTTAATCTCCTTAAATGAAATTCTGAGCTTGACATTTTACCCCCCCAAAATTATCCCACCTACATTATATGTTATGTAGTGTTACATTTAAGTAACTAATTATATAATTCAGATATGTGCTGGAGGAAGTAAAATAAGTAAATAGTATAGACATAGGTAAACATTTGCCTCATATCCAGATATTTAAGCTCAAGGTATATATGAAGAAGTGGAATGAGTAAGTGAACTGTATAAGCCCACCACTCATATATTTAATATAAAAAATTACTACATTACTTTTACTCTGTATCTCCTCAGCTATATGCCTTTTCATACTAAAGAAAATGAACTTCTATTAGTATTGAAGGTGAAAATTCAAACAACAAAACTAAAACTTTGGACTTGGAGTTATGAAATTGTTTCTAGGTCTCTCTCTGACACAAAAATAGGATTGTAGGCAAGTCATGTTACGTCTGTATACCTGAATTTCCACACATCAGAATGTTGGCATAAAATATTTTATTTTTATTAAGTTATCATTGATACACTATCTTAAGAAGGTTTCACATGAGCAACATTGTGGTTACTACAATCCCCCCTATTATCAAATCCCCACCACATGCCCCCCATTATAGTCACTGTCCATCAACATAGTAAGATGCAATAAAGTCACTACTTGTCTTCCCTGTGCTATAATGCCTTCCTTGTTCCCCCCCATATTACATGTGCCAATCATAATACCCCTAAATCCCCTTCTCCCTTCCTTCCCCCTAACCCTCCCCAAATCCTTTTTCCTTTGGTAACTGCTAGTCCATTCTTGGGTTCTGTGACTCTGTTGCTGTTTTGTTCCTTCAGTTTTTGCTTTGATACTATACTCCACAGAAGAGTGAAATCATTTGATACTGGTCATTCTCCACCTGGCTTATTTCACTGAGCATAATACCCTCTAGCTCCATCCATGTTGTAAATGGTAAGATTTGTTTTATTCTTATGGATGAATAATATTCCATCCTGTATATGTACCACATCTTCTTTATCCACTCCTCTACTGATGGACAATTAGGTTGCTTCCATGTTTTGGCTATTGGAAATAGTGTTGCAATAAACATAGGGGTGCATATGTCTTTTTGAATCTGTGATCTTGTTTTCGTAGGGTAAATTCCTAGGAGTGGAATTCTTGTATCAAATGGTATTTCTATTTTTAGATTTTTTGAGGAACCTTCATATTGCTTTCCATAAAGGTTGAACTAATATATATTCTCAGCCACAGGGTAGGAGGGTTCCCCTTGCCAGCATTTGTTGTTGCTTGTCTTTTGGATGGTGGCTATCGTAACTGGTGTGAGGTGATATCTCATTGTAGTTTTAATTTCTATTTCCCTCTTGATTAGCAAAGTGGAGCATCTTTTCATGTGCCTGTTGGCCATCAGAATTTCTTCTTTAGAGAAGTATCTGTTCATATCCTCCACCCATTTTTTAATCAAGTTATTTGCTTTTGGGTTTTTGACGCATGTGAGTTCTTTATATATTTTGGAGGTAAACCCCTTATCAGATATGCCATTTATGAATATATTCTCCCATACTGTAGGATGCCTTTTTATTCTATTGATAGTGTCCTTTGCTGTACAGAAGTTTTTAGTTTGAGATAGTTCCACTTGTTCATTTTTGCTTTTTGTTTTCCTTGCCTGAGGATATATGTTCATGAAAAAGTTGCTCATATTTATATTCAAGAGAGTTTTGCCTGTGTTTTCTTCTAAGAGTTTTATGGTTTCATGATGTACATTCAGACCTTTGATCCATTTCAAGTTTACTTTACTGTAGGGATTTAGACAGTAGTCCAGTTTCATTCTCTTACATGTACTTGTCCAGTTTTGCCAACACCAGCTGTTGAAGAGGCTGTCATTTCCCCATTGTACGTCCATAGCTCTGTTATCATATATTCATTGACCATATATATGTGGGTTTATATCTGGGCTTTCTAATCTGTTCCATTGATCTATGGGTCTGTTCTTGTGCCAGTACCGAATTATCTTGATTACTCTGACTTTGTAGTAGAGCTTGAAGTCAGGGAGTGTAATCCACCCTGCTTTACTCTTCTTTCTCAGATTTGTTTTTGGCTATTCGGGGTCTTTTTTGGTTCCATAGGAATTTTAGAATGATTTATTCTAGTTGGTTGAAGAATGCTGTCAGTATTTTAGTAGGGATTGAATTGAATCTGTAGATTGCTTTAGGCAGGATGGCCATTTTGACAATATTAATTCTTTCTACCCAAGAGCATAGGATGTATTTTCATTTATTAGTGTCCTCTTTGATTTCCCTAAAGAATGTTTTGTAGTTTTTAGGGTATAGGTCTTTCACTTCCTCGGTTAGGTTTATTCCTAGGTATTTTATTCTTGCTGATGCAGTTGTGAATGGAATTGTTTTCCTGATTTCTCTTTATGCTAGCTCAGTATTAGTATATAGGAATGTGACATATTTCTATTATTTTACATCCTGCAACTTTGCTGAATTCACATAATTCTAGTAGTTTTGGAGAGCACTCTTTAGGATTTATTATGTACAATATCATGTCATCTGCAAACAGGGACAGTTTAACTTGCTCCTTGCTGATTTTGATGCCTTTTATTTCTTTGTGTTGTCTAATTGCCATGGCTAGGAGATACAGTACTATGTTTAATGAAAGTGGGGAGAGTGGGCATACTTTTCTTGTTCCCAATCTTGGAGGAAAAGCTTTCAGCTTCTCGCTGTTAAGTATGATGTTGGCTGTGGGTTTCTCATATATGTCCTTTATGATGTTGAGGTACTTGCCCTCTATACCAATTCTGTTGAGAGTTTTCTTTTATGAATGGATGTTGAATTTTGTCAAATGCTCTTTTCAACATCTTTGGAGATGATGATGTGATTTTTGTCGTTCTTTTTGTTGATGCAAAGGATGATGTTGATGGATTTTCAAATACTGTACCATCCTTGAATCCCTGGAATAAATCCCACTTCATCATGATGTATGATCTTTTGGATGTGCCTTTTTTTGAATTTGGTTTGCTAGTATTTTGTTGAGTATTTTTGTATCTATGTTCATCAGGGATATTGGTCTCTGGTTTTCTTTGTCTGTGGTTTCTTTGCCTGGTTTTGGTATTAGAGTGATGCTGCCTTCATAGAATGAGTTTGGAAGTATTCCCTCCACTTCTACTTTTTGGAAAACCTTAAGGAGGAAGGGTATTACGTCTTCTCTAAATGTCTGATAAAATTCAGCAGTGAAGCCATTAGTACATGGGTTTTGTTCTTGGGTAGATTTTTTCATTACCAGTTCAATTTCACTGCTGATAATTGATTTATTCAGATTTTCTGTTTATTCCTGGTTCAGTACTGGAATATGGTATTTTTCTAGAAAGATGTCCATTTCTTCTAGATTATCCAATTTGTTAGCATAAAATTTTTCATCGTATTTTCTAATAATTCTTTGTATTTCTTTGGTATCAATAGTGATTTTCCCTTTCTCATTTCTGATTCTGTTTATGTGTGCAGAGTCTTTTTTTCTTGATAAGTCTGTCTAGGGGTTTATCCATTTTGTTTATTTTCTCAAATGACTGTTGGTTTGGGACTTCCGGGAAGATGGCGGTGTGAGCAGGCGGCAGAAATCTCCTCCCAACACTAAATTTATCTATGAAAACACAGAAAATACATCTATTCCTAAAAGAGAGATGAGAATACACAGGAAAGTGCACAGCGTGCAGCTACACCTGAGAGGACTCGGCTACCCAAGAGGGGGGTAAGATATGGAGCCACGACATTGTGGGAACCAAGGCCTCCCCAACCACAGCGCACTGGCAGGAGGAGAGGATTCAGAGCCGGGAGGGAGTGGAAGTACACCCCGCGAAGTAGCCAGCCCCAGTGATCTGCACGGGAGCGCTGACCCACATTGCGCAGTGCAGCGGAGATTGGAGAGACAGAGGGGCAGGATTTGAAGAGGGAACATGCCAGGGTGCTTGCAGATGGCTCCCGGGAAGGAAAAAAAAAGTGCGCACTTTCTTCAGCAGTCTTAAAGAGACGGGAGCTCAGCGGAGGAGCGGGATCGCCCCAGCGCACTCAGCCCAGTAGGCTGGGAGTCCTGGGGAGTTTCAGATGCCTTACCTGGCGACTGAGGGAGCGGAGCAATACTTAATACTTCTCACTGAGATCAACAGCCTCCTATTCATTCCCACCCCTGCTAGAGTGATAAAGGGCCCTGCGGAACGGCACAGACACAGCTGCGGAAGAGTGGGGCAACAGCGCCACCTAGAGCTTTCCCACAGAATCGACGTCCAGTGGGCATGTTTTGTTTTGTTTTGTTTTTTGTTTTGTTTTTGTTTTTTCTTTTTTTCTTTCATTCTTTTCTTCTTTTTTTTTCTTTTTTTTCTTCTCTTTTTGAAGTCTTAAAGAGCCCAGCTGACATACGTGGCATCTGTCAGTGACCAATTATAAACCCATGAAAAGACAGAGGAATATGGTTCAGACCAAAATCAACCAGACAACCCCAGAGAGGGAGTCTGAAGGGATGGAAATGCACAGCTTCCCTGAAAAAGAATTCAGAATCAAAGTCATAGCCATGCTGATGGACCTACAGAGAAATGTACAAGAGCTGAGGGAGTAAGTGAAGGAACTGAGGAAAGACAATACAGAAATCAGACAAGCGATCGACGGGCTTAACAGCAGAATGGATGAGATGCACGACACTGTTAATGGAATAGAAAACAGAGAACAGGAATACAGAGCAGCTGAGGCAGAGAGAGATAAAACGATTTATAGGAATGAAAGAATATTAAGAGAAATGTGTGAGCAATCCACACGGAACAATATTCGCATTATAGGAGTACCAGAGGAAGAAGAGAGAGATAAAGGGATAGAAAGTGTCTTTGAAGAAATAGTTGCTGAAAACTTTCCCTCGCTGGGGAAGGAAGTAGTCTCGCAGTCCACCGAAGCTCATAGATCTCCCAACACAAGGGACTCAAGGAAGACAACACCAAGACACATAATAATTAAGATGGCAAAGATCAAAGATAAAGACAAGGTATTAAAGGCAGCTAGAGAGAGAAAAAAGATCACCTACAAAGGAAAACCCATCAGACTATCATCAGATTTCTCAATAGAAACCTTAAAGGCCAGAATAGAATGGCATGATATATTTAACGTTATGAAACAGAAGGGCCTCGAACCAAGAATATTGTATCCAGCACGATTATCATTTAAATATGATGGAGGGATTAAACAATTTCCAGATAAATGAAAGTTGAGAGAGTTTGCCTCTCATATACCACCACTACAGGATATCTTAAATGGACTGCTCTAGAGGGAAGCACACCTAAAGCGAAAAAGATGTCACCAGAGAAAATAAAATCATAGCAAAGAAAGCAGACCATCCAAATACTAACTAAAGGCAAAGAATAAAACACCTATTATAGAAAGAATGGAGGAGCAGGAATAAGAAGGGAGAGAAAGAAAGAAACATCAGACTGTGTTTACAATAACTTAACAAGAAAGTTAAGTTAGATTGTTAGATAGTAAAGAAGCAACCCTTGAACCCTTGGTAACCACGAATCTAAAGCCAGCAATGGCCATAAGTACATAGCTATCAATAATCACCCTAAATGTAAATGAACTGAATGCACCAATCAAAGGACACAGAGTAACAGAACAGATGAAAAAGCAAGACCCATCTATATGCGGCCTACAAGAAACTCACCTCAAATCCAAAGATATACACAGACTAAAAGTGAAGGGATGGAAAAAGATATTTCATGCAAACAGCAAAGAGAAAAAAGCAGATGTTGCAGTACTTGTATCAGACAAAACAGACTTCAAAATGACGAAAGTAGCAAAAGATAAAGCAGGACATTACATAATGATAAAGGGGTCAGTCCCATAAGAAGATATAACCATTATCAATATATATGCACCCAACACAGGTGTGCCAGCATATGTGAGACAAATACTAACAGAATTAAAGGAGGAAATAGACAGCAATGCATTCACCTTAGGAGACTTCAACACACCACTCACTCCAGAGGACAGATCAAACAGACAGAAAATAAGTAAAGACACAGAGGCACTGAACAACACACTAGAACAGATGGAACTAACAGACATCTACAGAACTCCATACCCAAAAGCAACAGGATACACTTTCTTTTCCAGTGCACATGGAACATTTTCCAGTATAGACCACATAGTAGGCCACAAAAAGAACCTCAGTAATTTCAAAAATATTGAAATCCTACCAGCCAACTTCTCAGATCACCAAGGTATAAAACTAGAAATAAATTTTAGAAAGAAATCAAAAAGGCTCGCAAATACATGGAGACTTAACAACACTCTCCTAATTAATCAATGGTTTAACGACCAAATCAAAATAGAAATCAAAGAATATATGGAGACTAATCACAACAACAACACAAAGCCACAACTTCTGTGGGACGCAGCAGAGGCAGTTCTAAGAGGAAAGTATATTGCAATCCAGGCCTATTTAAAGAAAGAAGAACATTCCCAAGTGAATAGTCTAAAGACACAATTACTGAAATTGGAAAAAGAAGAAAAAATGAGGCCCATAGTCAGTAGAATGAGAGACATAATAAAGATCTAATCTTTATTATGTCTCTCCTTCTGGTGACTTTGGGCCTCATTTATTCTTTTTCCAGTCTCATTAATTGTGAATTTAGACTTTTCTTTTGGGATTGTTCTTCCTTCTTTAAAAAGGCCTGAATTGCTATATACTTTCCTCTTAGAACTGCCTTCGCTGTGTCCCACAGATATTGAAGCATTGAGTTATTGTTTTAATTTATCTCCATATAGTGCTTGATCTCTGTTTTAATTTGGTCATTGATCCTTTGATTATTTAAGAGCATATTGTTAAGCCTCCATGTATTTGTGGGCCTTTTTGTTTTCTTTGCACAATTTGTTTCTAGTTTCATACCTTTGTGATCTGAAAAGTTGGTTGGTACGATTTCAATCTTTTTGTATTTACTGAGGCTGCTTTTGTGGCCTAGTATGTGATCAATTCTAGAAAATGTTCCATGTGCACTTGAGAAGAATGTGTATCCTGCTGCTTTTAGGTGGAGTATTCTATAGATTTCTTTTAGGTCCATCTGTCTAGTCTGTTATTCAGTGCTTCTGTCTCCTTACTTATTTTCTTTCTGGTTGAACTCTCCTTTGGAGTGAGTGGTTTGTTGAAGTCTCTTAAAATGAATGCATTGCATTCTATTTCCCCCTTTAATTCAATTTGTATTTGTTGCACATATTTGTGTCCTCCTATCTTGGATGCATAGTAGATATTTGTAATGGTTGTATCCTCATTCTGGACTGGCCCCTTTATCATTCTATAATGCTGTTCTTTGTGTCTTACTTTCTTTTGAAGTCTTTTTTATGTGATACATGTATTGCAACTCCTGCTTTTTTCTCTCAATTATTTGCATGAAATATCTTTTTCTATTCCTTCACTTTTATTCTGTGTACGTCTTTAGGTTTGAAGTGGGTCTCTTGTAAGTGGTATATAGATGGATCTTGCTTTTTTAACCATTCTGTAACTCTATGTATTTTGACTGGTGCATTCAGTACATTTATATTTAGGGTGATTATCAATAGGTATGTACTTATTGCCATTGTGGGCTTTGGATTTGTGGTTACCAAAGGTTCAAGGACAGCTTCTTAACTGTCTAACAGTCTACCTTATTAACTCACTTATTATGCTATTATAACACAATCTAAAGATTTTTCCCCCTTCTTTTTCTTCTTTCTCCACTTTTTATACACTAGGTGTCATATTCTGTACTCTTTTTGTATCCCTTGATTGACTTTGTGGGTAACTGATTTAATTTTGTGTTTGGTTAGTAATTAATTAGTCTACTTACTTTTTACTGTGGTTTTATTTTCTCTGTGGATAACTATTTAGCCTTAGGAGCACTTCCATCTAGAGCAGTCATTTTAAAATACACTGTAGAGATGGTTTGTGCGAGGTCAATTCCCTCAACTTTTGCTTATCTGGAAAGTGTTTAATCCCTGCTTCAAATTTAATGTAATCTTTCTGAGTAGAGTATTCTTGGTTTGAGGCCCTTCTGTTTAATTGCATTGAATATATCGTGCCACTCCCTCCTGGCCTGTAAGGTTTCTGCTGAGAAGTCTGTTGATAGCCTGATGGGTCTTCCTTTGTAGGTGATCTTTTTTCTGTCTCTGTCTGCTCTTAGTAGTCTGTTCTTGTACTTGAACTTTGCCATTTTAATTATTATATGTCTTTTGGTCCTCCTTTGGTCCCTTGTGTTGGGAGATCTGTACACTGTGCACTTCTATTGCCTGAGAGACTATCTCCTTCCCCAGATTAGGGAAGATTTTAGCAATTATTTCCTCAAAGACACTTTCTATCCTTTTTTTCTCTCTCCTTCTTCTGCTACCCCTGTAATGTGAATATTGTTCCATTTTGATTGGTTACACAGTTCTCTTAATATTCTTTTACTCCTAGAGATCCTCTTTTCTCTCTCTGCTTCAGCTTATTTGTATTCCTGTTCTTTAATTTCTGTTTCATTTACTCTCTCCTCCACCTTCTTTAATCTGCTTTTAAATCCCTCCATTGTATGTTTCATTTCAGCTACTATATTTTTCAACATGTCTGTCTCTGTCTTAAATTCGTTCCTTAGATCTTGAATATTTTTCTGTATCTCTGTTAGCATGCTTATGACTTTTATTTTGAATTCTTTTTCATGATGTTTGGTGATTTCAGTTTCACTGAGCCCTCTTTCTGGTGTTTGAGATATTTTGGATTGAACAAGGTTCTTCAGCCTTTTCATAATCCTGGAGTGATGATAGCAGTCACATGCAAGTGGTGCCTGTGCCTACCCAAAGAGGAGAGCTTTTTCCTGCTTCATTGTCACAGTGCCTGCCTCTACTGTCAGGGCCAGTGATCCTTATGCAGGGAGCACCCTCTGCATTAAGCCATGTAGCTGCTGTAGGCAGGGCTGCCCTTCAGCTTGCCTGGAGCGATTGCAGGGACAGCAAGTTTGCATGCAGCTGCTGGCCAGGAGGAAGGAGTGGCAGGCTGCTTATCATCGTGGGGGACCTCAGGTCTGTGTTTCCAGCCAGGGGAATGAAGTGCCTGAAGCTCCTGAAAGTTCCCAACCTGCTGGGCTGAGTGTACCAGGGCAATTTTATCCACTTGTTCCTTTTCCTGAACAGCAAGCTCTGTGTAATGTTTGCCCATTTAGCAACCCTCTCAATGTTGGGAAGTCTTTCAAAGTGCCCACCTTTCTTCTGTCCCAGAGCAGCCAGTTGTGGGAACTTGTTCTTCACAAGTGGCTGGATTTCAGTCTCTGACTTTGCTTTCAACCACTCTAATCTTCATAGCACCATGCAGTGTGGATTTGTGCTCCCAGAGTATGTCTCCATGGCTGGGTATTAAGCAGTCCTGGGCTTCTACTCCCTCCCCACTCTGGTTCTCTTCCTCCTGCCATCAAGCTAGGGTGGGGGGAGTGCTCAGGTACCACCGGTCACAACTTTGTTACTTTACCCTTTACCATGAAATGTTCTCTTCCCAGATGTATGCTGGCTCGTGCAATCTTATTTCTGGTCACTCTTTGAGGATTAGTTATATTTGCTGTATTATATGTGGTTTGGGGAGGAGATTTCTGTCTCACTTCTCATGCTGCCATCTTTTTTCCTCTCCTCAAACTCCTTTAATACCATAGAACACCTCTGAAATTTCATCACCATTTGGTTCCATCTACTCCATATTTCTGATTGCTGAGTGAGAATATTCAAGATTTAAAATTTTTCTTTATGTTAATCCTTGGAAAACTTGTACTAATCTTTGTCATTTATGACAGGTCCAGACATCAGGACTGCTGAGTGACAATTTGGAGAAATACAATATGTTATCTGAGTCATACTCCTCATCTGGCAAATCTCGGGACTCTCTCCTGTGAAGACTCCATATTGACTCTTCTTAAGAGTTAGTCTTATTTCCAAGCTTTCTCCTATCTTTGGGATTTTCCTCTTCATTGGCTCTTTACCAGTTTGTCAAGAAATATAACTGTTGATATACTTAGAATTATTACAGTTTCCCTTGATCTTGAGTTCCCCTATTGCTCAGTATCATCACAATTCTTTGTAGCCAGATTCAAAAGAAAAATCTATCCTTAGTGCTTCAGTCGTTGTGGGTAAAATCACAATATTTCCAGAATCTGGCATAAAATATTTAAGGTTCTTTTCAGAATTCTATGGAAATAATTATTAAGGTTCTTTATTATGAAGGTTCTTTACACTCTATATTTTCTTCTCTCTGGCAAAATTAGAAGAAAAATATACTCTAAACATATTGTACGTAGTACATTTGCTAATGCAGAGGCATGATCAGGGGAAGGAATGGAGCAAGGATAATTTGGAGAGCATCACATAAAATGATACCTTTTGCTGATCACCTGTTGAATGAGTCTCACAGTTTTGCTTACACATAGCTTTCCCTAACCGTTTTACAAGCTGATCTTAAAAATAGGATAAACAACTAACTATTTTTAAATAGTTGTAGAATGGCTTCATTTTTTGAGAACATGCTCAGTGGAAGAATAATCCTCTTGTTTTCTATATACTTTTTATTTTGTTCTGAATAGATGTGGTACTCTACCAGGAGAGGTGATGATGAAGAATCCCTGATTTTAGCAGTTGGGTATTTAATTTGGTAGAGAGATGAAGTCAAAACCATATGAAAATCAAATGAACCTTGAATTAGAAAGTTAGTATATCCTGGTCACAACTAATAGTAATTTTGTTATAGGTAAATAGCTAGACATGAGCAGGGAAGAGGAGGGAGACTTTGTTTGGATGCTTGCTTACATTCTAACAATTTTGAATAAGCTGTTCTTATGAGATGTGGAGGGAGAATATAGATAATAGACTGACCAAAACTGGAAGGTTACAACATGGAGAACTTGACCCTGAATTCATCTCCAAATGCATTACATTTTCATTAACATAGTAAAATTCACACCTCCCTGAGCCATGAGAATTACAATGGGAATCAAATATAGCAAAAAATAAAAACATTCCCCCACTTGATGTGAGGGTGGAGCAAGCCTGAACTCTAGGAAGATGCTGCGTGTTCCTTTCAAAACTAATCTCAGTTAGTGAATATTCATCTTCCTTCATATAAATAAGGCTCCCTGTTGTTTCTTTAGTATGGACCCCCTCTGGGTCTGCCTGCACCTGAACTCTTAGGCTTGTACTTTTGCCTTTTTCTATAATCTTGATGTTCAAATAAACTCTTAATGCTCAACAGATTTTCTGCATCAATTCTTGAATTCTTTCTCACAAGGAGACCAGAGATTCATCTCCAGTAACAGTCTCAGAGATACTTATTCTAGCATCTTGGGACTTCTGAGGTGACCTTCCACACATTTCCACAGTGAAGCCAGTGCATATCTTTAAGTTAATTTATAATTTCTTTCATTTTTTTTTTCATGCACTCCAAGTGATGTGCCCCTTAGGATACTCATCTTGGTTTTACACATCCTGAAAATACGGTTAAAAATACTGGTGATTACTAGTTAATCATCATGCTTTTAACCTTCTGTCTCAGTTATCATTTTTAAAGACAGTTCCTTTTTATTTGTTCTATCTTTAAACCATGAAACTAAAGCCTTTTTTTCCTACCACCTGTACTCATTCTTGAGTGAGTTCACTTGACAGCTCTATGCAAATTGCACAATGTAATTTCAATGGTTCACTGCCTTCTATCTACTTTTGGTTGTGTATCTCATGAATTCCCTTAATGTTTTTCTAGGAAGAAAGTTAATTTTTTATCACTTTCCTTGTTTTCTTTACTCAGAAAGTAGATAGAGGTCATATCCTACTAGACTTTTCAAAAATACATGTAGAAAGTATATGGATGAATGAAATGGGCTTTTATAGCCTTTTGTCATATAAATTGATGCCTCACAATAATCAAAATATATTGAAAGTAGCTTAAAAACTAATTTTTAATGTTTTATATTCTTACAACCTTCTTGTAAAGTCCTGGCAAATCTACATTCCAGTTTAATCTAACTGAAAGCAGATTTTGAGTAAAAAGTTAAGGATATATGTATAGAAATATATCTGTAAGTTAAGTTTAGAAATAGTTTGTTATGGCCAAAACAACTGTAGAAAAGTTGGACAATTCCATGAACAAAACATTTGATTTCAATAAAATTATTTTGCAGTATCTTCCTAAATTATCAACCTGATTTGAATGTTAGCATCAAGTACTACAACACTGAAATGGATAATCCTCATATCTTATTTCTTCACAAATGTTTCAAACACAATATCTTGTAATTTTCATGCAGAATATATGATACTTTCTTAATTATCTTCAGCTTGGTATTTAAGGCAATGCATAGATCTTCAAACTCCCCTCCATACTATAACTCAACACAAATGGCCCTTCTCAAAACCTACATATTATACAATCCACTTAAAGTGCACAAGGAGATACAATAGTTTTAAGTCCACAAAAAAAGAATTTTAGTATTTTTATACTGTTGTGCAACCATCACCCAATCCAACTTTAAGACTCTATCATCACACCAAAGGTTTCCTTGTACCTGTTTGTAGCTATATTACTCAAGGTCCTCCAGAGAAACAGAACCAATAAGATATATTTAGGTAAACATGTATAAGAAAAGTTTTATTATAGGAATGTCCTCACACTGAGAAGTCCTTCCACAGTCTCTACAAGCTGGAGGACCAGGAAAAGCAATGAGGCAATTCAGTCTAAGTCCCGAGAATGGGGATACTGAATGTGTGAGACTTGCTGTGGACCTGAAAGTCCAGCAACCGGAAGAGCTGGTGGCCAATGGCAGGAGAAGATGTATGTCCCAACTCACTAAGAAAAAGCAAATTAGCCCTTCCCCCACCTTTTTTTTTCTATTTGGGCCCCCAGTTGATTGGATGATACACACCCACTTTGGGAAGGATCATGTATCTTCCTAAATTATCAGTCACCAGTTCAAATGCCAATGTCTTCCATAAACTCACACTCTCAGAAATAAGGTTTTCCCAGCTATCTAAGCTTTTCTAGAAAAATTAAATTGCATGTTCTAGAAATTTCATCATCATGCACTATGTAGTCCTTTTTGTCTTGATCCTTTCATTTGGCATGGTTTGGTTGAGATTTGTACAGGTTGCTGCATGTCTCAGAGGTTTGTTCATTTTTGTTGTTGAGGTATTCCATCATTTGGACATCCATATTTTAACCATTCAACAGTTGGTGTGCATATGGATTATTTCCTATTTTTGATTAACATGAATAATGGGATTATGACTACATATAATTATCTTGTAGACATATACTTTCATTTCTTTTGTGTAAATAATATGGTCCATGTAGTTAATTGTCCATTTAACTTTTTAAGAAATAACCAAACTATTAGAAAATGACATATTTCTATTCACAATGTATGTGTGTTCCAGTTTCTCTACATCCTTGTCAACATTTGCTATTAACCTTTTTAAAACTTTATCCATTTTACCAGCATCTCACTTGCTTTTAATTTACATTTCCCTAGTGATGTCTCACTCTAGTAATAATATGCCTTTCCCTAAGGATTAATGGTGCTGAGCCATTTGTATATCATCTTTATTCAAACATTTTGCAATTTTGTTCTACTGAGGAGGTCTATCAACTTTATTATTGAGTCAGAGTGTCTTACATATTATGGATAAAAGCCATTTATTAGATACATGCTTTGAAAACATTATTACTGTTTTCTTGCTGTTGTGTTTGAAAACATTTTGAAGTCTATTAAAATTGTTTCATTTATTAATTGCACTCTGATACCATATTTAAGAACACTTTGTCTAACCGAAGGTCAAATTAAAAGTCTCTTTTGTTTTATGCATTTTTTAACTTTTAGGCCTATAACCCATTTCAAGTTTATTGTTGTAAGGTATGAGGTTATTTTATAAGGGATGAGGTTAATTATCTTTATATGGATAGTCAATTTTTCTAGGACCATGATTTCTTTCATTCAGTCATCTTGTCCCCTTTGTCAAAATAAATTGGCTGCATAGATGAGGGTCTATTTCTGGATTCTTTATACTATTACATTGATGTGACTGTTTATACTTATGCAAATAATATTCTCTCTTGATTACTGTAACATTATAACAAGAGTTGAAATGAAACTCCACTAACTGTTCCTTTTCAATATTGTGTGGCTACATTAGAAACTGTATTCCATATATATTTTATGATCTACCTATGACTTCTACAGACATACCTATTGGGAAATAATGGGGATTGTATTAAATCTATATGTTGGGGAACGTTGCCATTTTTATACTATTTAGTTTTCCAATACATGAACAAGGTATATCTCTTCATTTATTTAATCCTTTAATTTTTCTCAGCATTTTTTTGCACATTTAATTGTATAGACTGTACTTTTTTGTTAAATTTATTCCTAAGTACTTTATTCTTTTTGACACTGCTGTGAATGAAATTCTTTATTTTTAGATTGTTGCTAGTATTTAGAAATGTAATGGATTATTGTATACTGATCTTGAATCTTAAGATGTTAGTAAAGTCATAGCTGATATACAGTGATTTTCTTTCAATTTTCCTTAGGATTTTCTACATAAAAGATCATAGTGTATCTGAATAAAAACAGTTTTACTTCCCCCTTTAAAATCTGCATGCCTTTAATGTCTTTTGCTTGCCTTACTCAAATGGCTAAGACCTCCAATGTTGACTAAGTGTAATGGGAATGTACTCCTGGCATTGCTCCTCATCTTAGAGAGAAATGTTTTTCAGCATGAAGTATGATGTTAGCTGTAGGTTTTTTGTTGGTGGTCTTCAGGTTGACAAAGTGTAATCATGAATGTATGTTTAGATGCAATCAAATGTTTTTTCTTTATCAAGATGACCATATGGCTTGTATGTATCATATTAACATATGATTATATTTAATTAATTTTCAAATATTAAACCAACCTTGCTGTCCTGGGCTAAATAGCAACTGGTTTTAATTTATACTCATTTTTGTATGTTGCTTCATTTGGTGAAGTAATATTGCTTAAGGACTTACATGTTTAGGTTCATGAGGAATATTGGTTTGAGGTTTTTTCTTAGATTGGTTTTTCTTCTGACTTTGATATCAGGGTACTATTTAGAGTTTTAGAAAAAATTGGAAAATGTATCCTGGTTGTTTGTTTTTACAAAAAGTTTTTACAGGATTGGTACTATTTCTTCAAAAAAAAATTTAAGAGATTAGGTACTGTGTTGGGTGCTCTTATCACAAAGAGGGGAATAAAAGAGACACAAGGAACTTGTAGGAGAGGGATATGTCTACTAGCTTAGTTGTAGTGATACTTTATGGATGTTTGCATACGTCCAAGTTTATCAAATTATATACATAAAATATGTGCAGTTCTTTGTATATAAATTTTATCTCCATAAAGCTGTCTTTTAAAAATATTTGATAGAATTCAATACTTAAGGTTTCTAGCCTTGGACTTTATTTTTTGGGAAGATTTTTAATTATATATCTATTTATAATTGTTCCATTCAGATTTTCTCTTTTCTTGAATCAGTTTTGATAAATTTGAATTTAAGAAATTGTTCATTTTATTAAAGTTGTCTAGTTTTTGCAGAAGTTTTTTTTTTCCATAAATCTCATACAATTCTTGTAAATCTGTATTGACAGTAAGCCAATCAGTAGTTGTCTGGGGCTGGAAGCGCAGGAAAGACAGACAGCAAATGGCCATGGGAAGGTTTTTGTGGAGGATGGAAATACTCTGTCTCTTGATTGTAACAGTGGTTTATTTGATAGGTATGCATATCTGACAAAACTCATCAAATTGTAAATTCTAATTGATGTAGTTTGTTGTATATTATATTGTGTGCACACATATATATAATTCATATGTATATCATTGTCCTTAATCATGTGGGCAGCTTATATAAACTTGAGATAAATAAATGCATTCCAGTGGTGACAAAGAAGGCACTATAAAGACAATAAGGAAGTTCTAAGTTTTAAACCTTTGGGCTGCAAAATATTAGCCCTTCATGCACAAATGATCAGCTTAACTCAGATCTATCAATCTTAAATAGCTCTGGCTAAAATAAATTATACACAATATCCTGTATAAGTATTTCTTACTCTAATTTATGTTTCATAAACTATCATGAAAACCATGATGGCATTTATTAATTAATAATAAATAAGCAAATTAACTACCTACCTAGTTACAACACTTTGGGGGAATATAAGTGATCAAAATTTCTGAGATTAGAATTCAATTGGTGATCCAAGACAAAAATCGAAGTAATTTCCTTTATTTTATATAACTTTGCAAAGCAAGTATTTTCTAATGAATGATTCAGAAAAGATGAACAATATACCATTTTCAAGGACCCCTAACTTATCAACCATTACTACTTGAGTTCTTCACTCACTGTTTCAGGCTCTGGGTTATAGATAAGCCTGATATGATCTTTGTCCTCATTGAAGTTAAAGTCTAATAGAAGGAGGCAATGAATGATTAACTATGTAAATTTCTTTTTTTTTTTTTACATTTTCCTAAGTGGTATAAATGGACCAGGAAGTGATAGAGGACAGTAATGTGAGGTTGAGGGTGACTGCTTAAGTTAAGTAGGTGTGTACTTTAAAGGAGGACTGCTTCTGAGTTGATATTTGAGCAGTGACCTTAAGTATGAAAGGGAGTCACCTTCGTGAATATTTCCAGGAAGAGCATTCAAGACACAGATCATAGATAGCAAATGCAGAGTGCCAGGGAACAGCATGAGCTCAGTATGTTTGATGTTAAGAAGGGAGCCAATTGAGTCTGAAGTTGGTATATTGGGTTGAGGGAGAAGTTGGGTGAAAGGAGAGAATTCATTAGTTTAACCAACTGACCAAATAACATTTTATTTCCCAAATAAAATTCCTCAAATTCTACTTCTCCTGAAATACTTTTTAACTTTAAAAGTGAGCATGTAACACTATGCGACAGACATTCTTGGCATTAAAAAATAATAATAAAGCCAAAATAAAATTTGAGGAGTTCATACAAAAATTGTTCTTCAAGCAGCATTTAAAAAAATTCTCTGTAATTGTGAAACTCGTAACTACTTTAAAGCACACATTTCAATATTTGCCTCACTGATACATATCTTTGAACACTGGAGATGTTCACCTTGCTTACTGAACATGAGTTTTAAAGAACTGAGGTGTGGTATGTTGTTAATCTGAAGCTTGGATATACACATCAACAATTCATAGGTTATCTGTGATTCAGGAGAAGAAAAGTCTAGCCACTAAAATGTAAGCAAGCTGTCTTTACTTTAAGCAGCAATTGATCTTTGGATTTAAATCATTCAGTAATTTTCAATAATTTGAGAAAATGCATGTCTAATAAAATATGTGTGTGAAAATATGAAATTTAATTTTATATGCATTGCTCAATTGAATGATCATATATTCATCAGCTCAGAAATTTCTAGTTGGCTGATTTGAAGCTTTTAAGCTTTGGAATTTATTGAATATTTCATCATATGGCCCCAAATAGGAGATTTAATTAGTGTTTTGAAAAATATTCATTACCTTAGTCACATTTATCATTGAAGTTTCCAATGCCCCACTGTCAGCTTCTAAGTATTTGGCATTATAGCACAGAAGCAGGAAGTCATGTAATGTTTGATTAGTCATTTTTTAACCAGGAGCTGTCTCCTTTTTTTCTATTCAGTTTTTGTGTTTCAGACCTGTGGGATTTCTTACAAGATATAAAATACAAATTCACTTGTAAGTCATAATCTAAAATAAATGGATTCCTTTTTGCTGGACCCATGTTCTTTAGCAGAAAAAAAAACCTTGAATAAATAAATGAACAAACAGGTACATATATACATAGATACTAAAAAAGAAAATAAATAATTGGTGCTATCCATCAGATGAGTAGGATGTGCTAGCCATATGACTAGGTGCTGAATATGTATTTTCTTTAAAACTAAAAGCTGTTATACATATATAGTATCGTCACCTCATATATGAAAAGCAGACATTTAAAGAAACTTGGTTGAACTAAATTACTAATAAAGGTGAAGAAGCCAGATTTAAAACTAAGGTTTTATAGACTCCAAAAGTCCTGCTTTGTGCCAAGTTGCCACCAGGATACTTAATGTCAAAAAAATGAGTTAATTGATCTTTTATTATTAGTTTTCACTTTCATGTGTTAATGTATATTATGTTGTAATATTATTGTTCATGAGATCAGTAACCTGGCTTTAGTCCTAAGCAGAATATGTACCTGCTGGTCCCCAAACAGTGGTTGCTTCCAGGGCTCTTTATTTGGCCACAAATCAGCAAATGACTGTCCTCATTTATTCAAGTCCAGTTATATTGAACAAGAGAAAATAATATATCAATAGGAACACATGTCACCATGTATTTTTCCACCCTTTCCTCCTCTCTCACCATCTAAGTTCTGCCTTTTTTCACTTAGAGTTTTCTCACTTTAATCTTATGAAAGGTCCTGGTACCAGGATTTTTTGATGTGCAATTTGGGAAAAATAGAAGCACAGAAACAACAAAAAGAAGCTGGTGTTTCACCAGTTTTTGCAGGAATTTTATTTGGGTTCTCACTTTAGCACATCTACTAAAATTGAAACCCTACACAGAAGATTAGCATGGCCCCTGTGCAAGGTATAACACACAAATTTGAGAAGTGCTCCCTATTAAAAAAAAAAAAGCCTTTTATTTGGGAAACCAGTTAATGATCATGAAAGCTAATATCTAACCACCTTGGCTAAACTGACAAATTTCTATTTACCATTTTTACAGATACGAAGGCAATTTTATAAACCTATCCTAATCGTAAAGATATTACTTAGGGTCAAGGCAAATTTATCAAAATAACATAATAATTGTGTTTCTCAGGTTTTATTAGTCACCAGTATCTGATTATAAGAAGGTTTTTTCCTAAGCAATATTTGAAAATAAATCTTACTGAATTTCAGTTCTTTGAGATTTCCATCACTGTATGATGGGCTGTGTCATACTAAATGAGGTCTCAATAGTCAGTCACATGAGCCATTTATCATTTGCTTTAAGCATAATAGAATAATGATTTCAAAGATTCGGGAGTATTTTCTTTATGATATGCAACACAGAATAAGTGACACTTTATGAAAAACTGTTATTTTCTCTATTTTTCTATTAAATAAAAATTAGACAATTGTAAAATAAACCCAAGTAACACCTCACTATAATTGAAGTGTTCAGCTACCTGAGTTTTTCAATTTATCTCTGGTATCAAATAAGCCAGCTTCCCTATAACAAGGAATGGTGAATGCCCACATAGATATTATCTTTTTCCTGTTATTAAAGGTTACAAAGTTCTAGGCCACTCCAATGTTACTAAATATATATGGTATTCAAATATCTTTGGAGAATTATGTCAATCTAAGATTCATGATATCTTACATGCCTTTGGATAATTTTTGACTAGCTGATAAAGATCACAGAAATTTTAAAAATTAGGTCTTAAATAATTAAGGCCATAAGTGTTCAAAAAATTTAATACTAAATTGATATATGTTAGTGTAGTTTTGAAAACCAGGCTGGTACTTCCTGATCTTGGCAATTCTTACCTGTTGACTCATGGCCTTTCACACGTATTAGGCATCATAAACTGTAACTCTCTAAACATGCCTACATCCAGATGTCAACTAGAGAACTGATTCTGGCCTGCTCAGCTTCCTCCAGGAATGCTCTTCATTTCTCCATAGCCCAGCCCCCCATAAACCTGAAAGAAACTCCTTTACCACGTGAGGCAGTTTAACAGGTACCTATTTTGTAGACGTTCGTCGTATTTCCTCAAATTTCAGATATAATTTTCAAATTTCAGGTGTAATTTCTCCCTCCTCTGTATTCTCATTGTTTCCTCTATGTTTATCATAGAATTTTTAACATTTCACTGCATGCTTTATTCACATGCCTGCTTACGTTACGCCTTCTAGACTGTTAAACTTCTTGATGGTAGGTAGCATATTTGTGATTCCCAGTAACAGTGCATAGCACATGTTTAGGACTCAACAAAAGTTACTGAATAAATTAATAACTTTTGAGGTCCACCTAGAGAAGGACTGAACTAGGTGAGATAGGGTTCCTCCAAGTCACAGCAGATCCCCAAACCTTTTCTCTTCCCAAGTCTAGTAATATACAGAACCCTAAAGTTTGGAATGGAAATGACATTTTGCTCAAATACATTCCCATATAAGGAAAATATCAAGCAAGTGTTTTGTTATACTCTGAAATATTATAAAGCTCTTTTCAGCTTGACTATAGACTGTGACCCAGTTTAACAATAACAACAAAATATTAATGGACCCCACGCACCCACCAAATAGGCCTAACCACTTCATTAAAATATTTTTATGTAAGTTCAACTATAGAACTATGGATAGAATTGTTATGCCTATAACTCTTTCAATAAAAAACTAATATTATATATTTATAATAAATACAAACAAAATGGTATAGATGGAATCCTTAATGTCTGCTTCGGGATTTCATGTTTTCCTATTCCCCTCTCCAGAACTGCATAATACTCAAAGGAGCCTACAATCGGGTCTTGAAAGGCAAGTGTCAGGCTTGAAATTCTCAAATCTCACAGGAGAACAAATGAGACTTCCACTGTTTTTTATCAGGCAAAGGCCGAGGGGCTAGCAACATAAGATATACTACCTTTACATAGAAACAGGTAGGAACATCAGTGGGTCTCGAGGTGCTCTGAGCCAAAATTGCTGGTTTATTCCATCAGACAAGAACTATAGATGCCAACATACTATTTATATGCTTGAAAGGCTATATCCTCTGATATTTCCTACTGGAATAAATTAAGAACCCCCACAATATTGAGAAGGGAATGCCTATCTCTGCTCCTCCTAATGGTACTTACACCAGAGATGTGCCTTTGGGGAAATGGGAAATCACCCAACTCACTAGCTATTCCCTCAATGAAAGTTAAAGAAAACAAAATAAAATATAGAAGGAAAATTAAAAAATGACAAAAAAGATAACTTTTCTACTGCCTCTGACTTATAAAACTACAGTATAAAAAAAGAAGTATTTAAAAAGCATAAAGAAGAAAATGACATCATACCTTCAAAAGGGACAATAAAACTTTCAGATACTTTTCCAACTTTGAAAGCATATCCCACAAAATAATACAAAATATAATAAGGACCAACAAACATTTGTATAACCAGTGCTATACACTGAATTGTGTCCCCCCAAAATTCATATTTTGAAACCTTAACACCCAGTGTAACTGTATTTGGAAATTGAGCCTATAAGAGGTAATTAACATTAAATGACATCATGAAGGTAGAGCCCTGATATGATAGAATTAGTGTTCTTATAAGGAGAAATATCAGAGTTTTCCCTTTCTCCCTCTCTCCCACCCTTGTTTTCCTCAAATATGAAATTATTTTTATTGAAGTATAGATGACATAACAGCATATTAGTTCCAGTATACAATGTAAGGATTCAATATTGTTTTATTAGCAAAATTATCATCACAATAAGGCCAGTTATAATCTGTCACCATAAATAGTTATATTTTTTCTCATGATGAGAACTTACAACTCTCCTTACTACTTTCAAATATACAATATTATTAACTATAGCCGCCGTGCTATACATTACATCCCCATAACTTAAATCATTTTACAAATTGAAACTTGTACCTTCTGACCTACTTCACCATTTCAACCACTTCCCACCCCTTGGCTCAGGCAAACACCTGTTTGTTCCCTATATCCATGAGGTTGGGGTATTTTGTGGTTTTTGGTTTTGTTTTTCAAGATGCCACATATAAGTGAGATCATATAGTATTTGCCTTTTTTGTCTGACTTATTCACTTAGTATAATGCCCTCAAGGTCCATCCATGTTATTGTAATTAGCAAGATCTCATACTTTCTATGGCTGATTAATATTCCCTTGTGTATATATAACATTTCTTTATCCATTCATCAGCTGATACACATTTAGATTGTTTCTACATCTTGATTCTTGTACATAATACTGCAGTGAACATGGGGTGCATATGCCTATTTGAGAGTGTTTCCCTTTTCTTCAGATAAAAACCCAGAAGTGGCATTGCTGGATCATATGGTAGTACCACTTTTTTGAGGAACCTCCACACTGTTTTTCAGAGTAGTTGCACCAATTTACATTCCTACCAACCATGCACAAGGGTTCCCTTTTCTCCACATCCCCACCAACACTTGTTATTTGTTATCTTTTTTGTAACAGCCATTCTAACAGGTGTGAGGTGATATCTTGTTGTGGTTTTTAATTGTATTTTCCTAATGATCACTGATGGACATCTTTTCATGGATCTGTTGGCCTTCATCTGTTTGTCCTCTTTGTAAAATGTAAATTCAGATCCTCTGCCCATTTCTTCGCTCAGATATTTTTTGTTTGCTCCTAATGAGTTGTGTGAATTCTTTATATATTTTGAATATTTACCCCTTATCAGATATGATTTATGAATATTTGCTACCAGTTATGTTGCCTTTCATTTTTATGGTTTCCTTTGTTGTGTAGAAGCTTTGTAGTGTCACGTAGTCCCACTTTATTTTTACATTTGTTGCCTTTGCTTTTGGGGTCATATCTAAAAAATAATCATCAAGATTGATCTCAAGGAGCTTACTGTCTATGTTTTCTTCAAGAAGTGTTATGGTTTCGGGTTTTACATTCAAGTCCCTAATCTGAGTTAATTTTTTTGTATGGTTTACAACACTGATCCAGTTTCATTGTTTTGCATGTAGCTGTCAAGTATTCCCAAATGCCTCCAGCTCTGTTCTTTCTCAAGATTGCTTAAGTTATTAAGAATCTTTTGTGATTCCATACAAATTTTAGGACTGTTTATTCTATTTCTGTGCAAAATGCCATTGGAGTTTTGATAGGGATTGCATTGAATCTGTAGATCTCTTTAAGTACTGTGAACTTTTTAACAATATTAGTTATTCCAATTCATGAATGGAATATTTTTCCATTGTGTCTTATGCATTTTATTCCATCAATGTCTTAGAATTATCAATGTACATATCTTTCATTTCCTTAGTTAAATTTATTACTATGTATTTTTTATGATGGAGTTGTAAATGGGATAATTTTCTTAATATATCTGACAACTTGTTATTAGAATATAGAAATGCAATGGATTTTTGTATCCTACAGTTTTATTAAATTCATTTATTCTAACAGGATTTTGGTGGAGTCTTTAGGGTTTTCTATGTACAATATCATGTCATCTGCAAATTGTGACAATTTTACCAATTTGGATGCCTTTTATTTCTTTTTCTTAGCTAATTGCTCTAAGTAGGACTTCAAGTACAATATTGAATAAAAGTGGGGTGAATGAAAATCCTTTTCTTATTACTGATCTTACAAGAAAAGTTTTCAAACTATCACTATTGAGTATGATGTTAGCTATGGACTTGTCATATATGGCCTTTATTATGTTGAGGCACATTCCCTCTATATCTACTTTGTTAAGTGTTATCATAAATGGATGTTGAATTTTGTCAAGTGCTTTTTTTTACATCTAATAATATGATCATATGACTTTTATCATTTTATTAATGTGAAATATCACATTGATTCGAAGATGTTGTACCATCCTTTTTGGAATAAATACCTGGAATAAATCCTTTTTGCTCATGGTGTATGATCTTCTTAATGTATTGTTGAATTCAGTTTGCTAATATTTGTTGTGGATTTTTACATCTGTGTTCATCACAGATAATGGCCTGTAATTTTCTTGTGAAGTCTTTCGTTATGCTATCAGTATAATGTTTTGCCTTGTAAAAATGAGTTTGGATGTGCTCTCTCCTTTTCTATTTTTTGGAAGAATTGGAGAAGGATTGGCATTAATTCTTCTTGGACTGTTTTTGGTAGAATTCACTATTGAAGCCATCTGATCCTGAACTTTTGTTTGGGAGGTTTTTCATTACTGATTCAATCTCCTTATTAGTAGTCAGTCATTCAGATTTTCTATTTCTTCACAATTCAGTCTTGGGAGGGTCTCTTTTCTAGAAATTTATCCATTTCTTGTAGGTTGTACAATTTGTTGGCATATAATTTTGCATAGTAGTTTCTTACACTCTTTTGTATTTCTGTGGTGTTAGTTATAACTTTTCCACTTTTGTTTCTGATTTTACTGGAGTCTTCTCTTTTTTTCTTGGTGAGTCTAGCTAAAGATTTGTACGTTTTGTTTAACTTTCAAAGAACCAGCTCTTGGTTTCATTGATCATTTCTGTTGTCTTTTAAGTTTCTATTTCATTTATTTCTGCTCTAATCTTTATTTGCTTCCTTATACTACCTTTGGGCTTCATTTGTTTTCTTTCTTCATTTCTTTTTGAAGTGTAAAGTTCGATTGTTATTTGAGATTTTTGTTTTTTGAGTAGGAATTTACCACTATGAACTCCCTCTTAGAACTGCTTATGCTGCAACCTATAAGTTTTGGCATATTGTAGTTCCATTTTTGTTTGTCTTAAGGTATTTTTTTAAATTACTTCTTTGACACTTTGTTCAGTATCATTTTGCTTAATCTCCATGATTTGAATTTTCCAGTTTTCCTCTAAAAATTGATTTCTAGCTTCATACCTTAAGGTCAGCAAAGATGCTTGATATGATTTCAGTATTCTTAACATTTCTTAAGAATTGTGGCCTAACATATGATCTATTCTGGGGAATGTTCCATGTGCACTTGAGAACAATGTGTATTCTGTTGGTATGTTCTGCATATATCTGGTAAATCCATCTAGTCTAATATATCATTTAAACCCAATGTTTTCATATTGATTTTCTGTCTACATATTCTGTACATTGATGAAACTGGAGTATTAAAATCCCTTATTATTATTGTATTGCTATCTATTTCTTCCTTTAGGTCTGTTAATATTTGCTTTATGTATTAAGTATTCCTACATTGGGTGCATTAATATTTACATATGTTATCTTCTGATTCCTGATGTCTACTTCCTCTAAAAAAAAATGCATGTCTAATGAATAACTTCCATTTGGCTGACTACCAATTAAAATATTTACATAATGACTCTTTTTCCATATTGTACAACTAGGAAAGATTACAAAATGGTTTGAGTACATTACATAATCTAGAGTTCTATAGCTACTTTTAAACCTTCTAATACAACTAATGGAAATACTTGGAATACATGAGCACGTGTGTGTGTGTAGGTATGTGTGTGTATATATATATAAAACTACATATCAATACATACACACACACATATATATATACACACATATATATATATATATGACTGCACTTAAACTTAAGCTAAAAAATATTTAAAGCTATCTTTTGGAAGGGTAAAAGTTATATGTATATAACAATGTTTTAAATTTTTTATTGACTAATGTGGCATTTGAAATAACCAACTTATATTAATAGGCAATCAAATTTATTGAGTTATGCTCTCATTTGAAAATTAAAATGTAAATTTAAACTGTAATTTGAGTGGACCTGGCTAGAGAACATACTGTTTTTTGTATCTAGTTAATTGAGGCAACTATTTAACTCCCATAATCCTGTTAAATATTTTCCTTAATCACTTATGTGCATTGAAACAACTTGTAAATTAAAAAATGTACATTAAGGGTTATACAGTTAATAGATATTTTTATGCTTTGTGGAACACATGGATTCCTGTGTTGTGTTCAGTTTAGAGAGAACTTCTCAGCATCATTTCTTGTTATTACACATATAGTGAAAAATTTATAAATTGGAAAGTCAAGATCATTTACTCACTATTGGACTTATATTTGCTTAACACTGTTATTTCATCATTGTCTTCTCTTTGATAACACTAAAAAACACTTTTTAAAGTATAATTTTGGTTACTATGGGGAGGAATTGGGGCAGGTGGTGAACTAGGTAAAGGGGATAAAGAGTGTAAAATCTCAATCATAATATAAATTAGTCAAGGGAGTGAAAGTACAGCATAAAGAAAATAGTAGTTCTATAACATCTTTCTATGTTGACAGAGTAACTGTACTAGTTAGGGTGAGCATTTAATAATGTAGATAACTGTCAAATCACTTTTTAGTATACTTGAAACCGATATAATATTGTATATCAGCTATACTTCTATTAAAAAAAATAAAGTATGATTTGATTTTCCATACAGTTTATACTTATCAAAGTTTTTTTCCCCAATATGAAGTATTATATTATGCAGCACTGATACTAAAGTACTGATGCTGGGGTTCCTGTTCACAGAATCAAAGAATGGACCTCGCAAACACTCAAGGTAGGAGAGCAAGGAAGAAGCTTTTATTTGAGAAAATGAGAGGACAAGGGGACCCATAGTTGTGCATTGTCTAGGGGATTTATAAGTGGTTGAGGATTTTTAGGAATGTGATAAAGGGCTAAGGGTGTGGACTTTGTTAAGTCTTAGAATGTTCATCCTTGATGAGACGTTAAGTTTCTTTTAACACAATAAAAACATGGGCTATGCTGAGATACTTTCCCTTTTCTGGGGAATATTCAAACATTCCAGGCCAAGTTACTCCTGGCTTTTCAGCTTTAACTGATAATTAATGTGACCCTGACTTTTCTTAATGTTTAACATAGAGTTTTGGTAGGGGGTTTCTTTGCATATTGTTACATTGCTCTGACTGTAATTAACTTGTCTTGCATTTCCGGAGGCTTTCGCCCTACTCTGTCTAAGCCCACAGTCCCTGTCTCAGTACTAATACTCTTGACCATATCATAAGGATTATTGACATGAGCCCCATACATATGGGTTTAATTAAAAATTATAAAATATAATCCCTTTAATCTATGGATGTAAAAATTAGAAGATTGGCTCTCAGTAAACATCTAAAGTTTCCAAAGTCTATTGCTAGGAAAAAAGAAAAAGATGAAGTATTACCTGCAAAAATATTGAAGTCTGTATTGGAACAAAAAATGAGAATCTGCAAAACAGTCTGCATTAAAGCTATACAAGAACAACTTAACTTATTGTAATCTCTTTCATTCCTCAAGGCATTATAAATCATAATGTCAGTGAACCAGAGGACCTCATTATTCTCTCAGTGTAAATAACAATGAGTTCTGGAGGAGTAGGCAAATGGATATTTGTAAGACTATTTAAGTACTTTGACTTATTGTGGTGAGCTCATAAAAGCACAGAGGACAACTGAAGGTAAACAACGTGAAACAGATATAGTAATTTAACACAGAGTTATTCTATCACTGCTTAAAGGATATACACTGTACATGTGTTAAAAATAAACACACCTCAGGAAAAGGAGATGTCAAGATGAGTAAGTCCTGGAGATATGCTGGATATCAGCATAGCATCTGTGGGTAAAACTGCAATATTTCCAGCATCTCTCACCTGGCTTTAGTACATCTGCATATCAATAGGTGTTTCCAAGGGGTGGAGAGAATTACCATCTGCATATCAATAGGTAATCACAGGGCATGTGAGGGTTTATCTGGACCAAAGAGGTTGGGAATCTTAGCTTTAAGTTGGAATCTTTCCTGTTCTTACTACTTATATCTGAGCTTTTTTGGAAAATTAATTATGATGCTTGTCTCCTGCCCTGGTTATAAAATTACTTGAGTAGGGGCTGGAAGAGGAGGAAAAAACAGCATATGCTTAAGTTCAAGAATAAGCTGGAGGACCTTTTGGCAGGCTAAAGTAAATCATAAAATGGCATGATTTAATTGACACAGTGAAGACATGGGCTGTGTGCTTGGATACTTTTCTTTATCTGAGAAAATACCCAGACATTCCAAGTTGCTCCTGGCCTTTGGAGCTTCAGCTGATTAGCTCATTAACTCAGTGAGTCTTTTCTGGCTCTCTAGTTTTATCTGGTTAACTCTTGGGTTCCTTTTAGTGGGCTTTACTGCCTTAGTCTCCCTCCACCCCACTCATATCTCTTTTTCTGCCTAACGTATTTATGGCATAAATTGGTGGTGGTATTGATTTGTAAATCAATCACACTTCAATATAGCGATTTAGAAAGGAAGGAAGAAAAAAAGGGATTCTTTCTCTGAGTTGTCAAACTACTTAAGTCCATGTCAGCTGGTATATTGGATGACCTGAGAAATTAAACCTAGATATGATAATGAATTTTCTTACCAGATATATTTAGTATGTGTATGAGAAGATGGTTAATTTAAATGTTTTTTTCAAATAGAGATAATAACTTTGTTTCTTTCCTTCTTTGTGCAATTTCTATCCAAGATCAATATAGTAATGTAGTTCTGCATAAAATTTTGGGTTTTTTCATTAAACATATTTGTGCAAATTAAAGGATTATAAATTACAAATTTTATAGCTGGATATTTTTATAGTTATTGCATTTTTAATCATTTTTATTGAAATGTAGTTTATATACAATATTATATTGGTTTCAGATGAACCTAGTGAGTCATCAATTATTTATTAAATTAGCACCATACAAAGACATTACAATGTTATAAGCTATATTCCCAATGCTATATTTCCATCCCTGTGACTATTTTATAATATGAAGTTTGTACCTCTTTATCCCCTTCTATTTCACCTACCATCTTCCCACATGGTAACCAACCATTACTTCTGTGTGTTTAAGTCTATTTTGTTTATCAGATTCCACATGTAAGTGAAAATGATATGGTATTTCTCTTTCTCTGACTGACTTATTTCACCTAGCATAATACCCTCTAAGTCCATCCATGTTGTTGCAAATGGCAAGATTTCTTTCTTTCTTATGGCTGAATAATATTCAGTTGTATATGTGTACTACATCTTCTTTAACCATGCATCTACTGATGGACATTTCAACTGCTCCATATCTTGACTATTGCAAATAATGGTGTAATAAACATAGGTACTTATATATCTTTTGAAATTAATGATTTTGTTTTCTTCCCAGAAGTGGAATTGCTGGGTCATAAGATATTTATTCTTAGTTTTATGAGAAACCTCCATATTCTTTTCCATAATGGCTGCACCAATTTGCAATCCCAAATTGCAGTGTGCAAGGGTTCCCTTTTTGCCACATTCTCACAAACATTTGTTATTTCTTGTCTTTCTGATACTAGCAAGTCTAGCTGGTATTGTTACAGAAAACCTGGACTGGATCGCTGATGGAAGAACCAAGCAGCACTCAGAGGTCTTGGAAGATGGAGGTTTATTTTACCTGGCAGGCTCAGAGGAGAGTGATTTCCAAAGGCCTGAGCCCGAGTACAGCAGGGTCATGACTTTTATACATTTACTACAAAGCTAAGGGGAGAGTCAGCACCCAGAAACTGTTGCAGTAGGATCTATTAGGTCACTATAGGTGTATTCAGTATGCTAGTTATATTTTAATCCATTTCTGTAAAGGTTACCCAGATACTGTATTATAAATGAATGGGCTTCCATGACTATGATTAACAAGCTGTTCCATACCACTGAGTCCCTGTGGGGGGGAGAGGGGGAATACATTGTTTCAATCTCAAGCACCCAAGTACCTTGTGATTCCTTTATATTCTGGAAGCCTTAACAAAACTTTGTTTCCTTGACTTTCTTAGCTTTCCTGGCTTCCTATCAAACCTGGAGAAGGGGAGGGATTTGAGAACTTTCTGTATATTTCCTCGTCAGTGTGAGGTGATATCTCCTTATGGTTTTGATAGCATTTCACTAATAATTAGTGATGTTGAGAATCTTTTCATATGTCTGCTGGCAATCTTTGTCTTCTTTGGAAAAATTTGGATGTTTTCGAAAGATGTCCTTTGCCCATTTTTTAATCAGGTTGTTTTTTGTTTGTTTGTTTGTTTTGGTGTTGAGTTGTATGAGTTCCTTATATATTTTGGATATTAGCCCCTTATCAGTTATATCATTTGCAAATATATTCTTTCACACAGTAGGTTGCCTTTTTGTTTTGTTCATGGTTTCCTTTGCTGTGCAGAATATTTTAGTTTGAAATAGTCCCACTTGTTTAATTTTAATTTTGTTTCCCTTGCCTGGGGACACATGTCCAGAAAAAAATATCTAATGGTGATATGTTCAAGAGATTATTGCCTATGTTTTTTTCTAGTAGTTTTTGTTTTCAGGTGTTATGTTTACGTCTTTAATCCATTTGAGTTTATTTTTGTGTATGGTGTTCAGCAGTAATCCAGTTTTATTCTCTTGCATGTATCTGTCCAGTTTTCCCAAAACCATTTATTGAAAAGACTGTCTTTTCCCCACTATATATTCTTGCCTCCTTTGTCATATATTAATTGAGTACGTAGGCATGGGTTTGTTTTTGGGCTCTCTATTCTGTTCCACTGGTTTATGTGTCTGTTCTTATACTAGTACCATATTTTGATTACTGTAGCTTTGTAGTACAGTTTAAAAGGAGGGCCTGTGATACCCCCCAGGTACGTTCTGCTTTCTCAAGACTGCTTTGGTTATTTGGGGGGTTTGTGGTTCCATACAAATTTTAGGAAATTTGTTCTAGTTCATTTAAAAATGCCATTGGTATTTTGATAGGGATTCCACTGAATCTGCAGATTGTTTTGGGAAGAATGGTTATTTTAACAGTATTAATTCTTCCTATCCATGACATGGTATAGCTTTCCATCTATTTGTGTCATCTTCAATTTCTTTCATCAATGTTTTGTAGGTTTCAGAGTACAGGTCTTTCACTTTCTTGGTTATATTTATTTCTGGATATTCTTTTTGATGCAATTATAAGTGGAATTTTTTCTTAATTTCTGTTTCTGCTAGTTCATTATTTGTATATAGAAATGCAACAGATATATATACTCTGATTTTGTATCCTGTGATTTTACTGAATTCACTTATTAATTCTAATAGTGTTTTGGTGGAGTCTTTAGGGTTTTCTATATACAGTGTCATGTCATCTGCAAATAGTGACCATTTGACTTCTTCCTAACCATTTGTTTGCCATTTTATTTCTTTTTCTTGTCTAACTGCTGTGTCTAGGACTTCCAGTACTATGTTGAATAAATGTGGTGAGAGTGGATACCCTTGTCTTTTTCCTGATATTAGAGGAAGAACTTTCACTTTTTCACCATTGAATATGATGTTACCCATTAGTTTGTACTTTATTATGTTGAGATATATGGACTCTTAACCACTTCATTGCAATTTTTATCATGAATGAATGTTGACTTTTGTCACATGCTTTTTCATCATCTATGATCTGTGATGATCATATTTCATCTTTCCTTTTTTTTTTAATTGTGGTGGATCACATTCATTGATTTGTGGATATTGAGACATCCTTGCACCCCTGGAATAAATCCTACTTGATTTTGGTGAATAGTTTAATGTATTTTTTAAATTCAGTTTTAGTCTATAATTTCCTGTTTTTTGTACTGTCCTTGTCTGATTTTTTGTATCAGGGTGATACTGGCCTTATAGAATCAATTTGGAAGCCTTCTTTCCTCTTCAATGTTTTGAATAGTTTGTATAGGACATATTAACTCTTCTTTAAATGTTTGGAATAATTCACCTGTGAAGCTATCTAGTTCTGGAATTTTGTTTGCTGGGGGATTTTTTTATTACTGATTCAATTTCATTACTAGTAATTGGTCTGTTAAAATGTCCTATTTCGTTTTGGTTCAGTCTTGGAATATTTTATGTTTCTAGGAACTTATACATTTTTTTTAAGTTATCCAATTTGTTGGCATGTAATTTTTCCTAATACTCTCCTATTATTATCATTTGTACTGTGGTGTCATTTGTAACTTTTCTTTCATTTTTTATTTTATATATGTGAGTCTTTCTTGTTTTCTTGATGAGTCTAGCTAAAGGTTTATTAATTTTGTTTATCTTTTCAAAGAACCAGCTCTATTTCACTCATAAGAAAACCCTTTAATATTTCTTATAATGCCAGATTAATGGTGGTGAACTCTTAACTTACGTTTATTTATGAATCTCTTTATCTCCCTTCCTGTTCTGAACAATCACCTTGCTGAGTAGAATATTCTTGGTTGGAGGTTTTTCTCTTTCAGCACTTTGAATATATAATGCTACTGCCTTCTGACCTGTAGATTTTCTGCTGAAAAACCAGCCAATTGCTTTATGGAGTTTCCATTGTATGTAATTCATTGATTTTCTCTTGCTTCTTTTAAGATTCTCTTTGATCTTTGACTTTTTAATTATGGTGTGTCTTGGTGTGGGTATCCTTGGGTTTATCTTTTTAGGGACCTCTGCACTTCCTGGACCTGGATGTCTGTTTCCTTCCACAGGTTAGGGAAGTTTTCAGGTATTATTCCTTCAAATTAATTTCCTACTCCTTTCTGGGCCTCCTATAATGTGAATGTTTGGACATTTGATATTATGCCAGAGCTCTTGTCTTTCTCTTGAGTGCTTTCCATTATTCTTGTTTTCCAAACTGTTGATGGTCTTCTGCATCTTCAACTATGTCTTGAATTCCTTTAGTGTATTTTCCATTTTATTTATGGTGTTTTCCATTTCTGATTGGTTCTGTTTTATATTTTGCACCTCTTTGTAGAGGTTTTCACTGACCTCTCCTCTTAAGTCTGATGAGCATCTTTATAATTAAATTTAACTTTTTATCTGCTTCATTTAGTTCTTTTTCTGAAGTTTTGTCATGTTCTTTTGTTTTAAGCTTATTCCTCTCTCTCCTCATTTTGTTTAGCTTTTTTTGCTTGATTCTATAAATTAATAGAAAGGGCTACCTCTCCCAGTCTTGGAGGATTGGCCTTGTACAGGGAAGGTTCCTTGGGTAGACAGTGTGTGCCTGATAGTTTTGTCTGGAGGCTTAGTAAATTAGGACACCTAAGGGTGTCCTGGTGTCAGGGCTCTTGGGGCATGGTTGAAAGGGGGTATAGTCAAAGGAGCCCAGAAGGGTTCCTGAATGGATACTGATACGGTTCACACTGGTAGGGAGGCAGCAGGCCCATCCTACAGGGGTGGACACCTACTAGCTCAGCACCCATGGTGCAGCCTCTCCTCTGCAGTTATTGGCTCTGTGCTTCACTTTGGGATAGGATAAGTCAATAAATGCCCTGCCTTCCAGGAATTACTGTACATTTCCTTAAAATCATAGACTGAGTGGCTCTTTATAACTTAGCAGATGCTGACCTCAGACAAGATTCCTGTCTTTGAATCCAGGATATTACATAAGCATTCCTGGTACCTCCATGCCATGTCAGGAACAGAAGGGGTGTGGCACAAATTCAAGGTAACAAACCTTGTATTAATAGTATTTAAACAGATATGACCAGAATTTCCTTACTTAACTAGTTCAGTTAATGCATGGACAAAATGTAATGGAGGCCCATATGGAAACTAATCTTAGTAACTGAAAAAGTAATATTTATTGTTTATACAAGAGTATATATATGAAATTACACATATACATGCTTAATTTCATATATTCACTTATACACACACACACACACACACACATATATATATATATATATATATATAAATTAGTATTAATTTCACTTCACCTTATATGGAACTCAACAATAAGGTTCTTAGAATCCCATGCCATATTGGCTTATATTGATAGTAAGTTGCTATGATCATATACAATTTACTATAACAATGAAATAATTATCTTCCTTTTTTATAAAATTACCCAGAAGGAAGCAAAAGACAGGAAGGGTTATTAAGATTGTGTAAAACACATTCCTTAGGTATGATTAATAGGAAAAAAAAAGACAAGAGAAAGAAAAACACAAAATTCAACAAATCAAAATAGAAGTGAGAGGCAAATTTATAGTCAGGATATTACAAATAGAGCAAAATTATTGATGTATTTATTTACAAGAAGTATTATTTCAAGAGCTTTGCATTACTTTCCTAATTTACTCTCTAAAATTTCTGGCAGTCAGAAATCTGAAATAGGTTGCCTGGGCTAAAGTCATAGTGTCAACTGGGATGTGTTTCTTTTGAAGACTCTGGGGAAGAATCAGTTTTCTTGCCTTCCCTAACTTCTAGAGGCCACCTGCATTCCTTGGCTAGTGGCCCCACATCACTGTGATCTCTGCTCCCATTAATCACATCTCCTCCTGTTCTGAGTCTCCTTCCTCCCTTTTTTCTTATAAGAACTTTTGTAAATACATTGAGACTAACAGATGATTCAGGATAACAACCTCCCATCTCAAGATCTTTTTACATGTAAGATAACATAGCCACAGAGACTAAAGATAAAAGGTGGACAAATCTGGGGAACCATTTTGCCTATCACAAGCTTGTAGCATTGCTTATTGTAGGAAACAAGCTGCTAGCATAGACTATTGTATATAGAAAAAAATCCTGGAGCTGAGCTCAGGCTCTGCTAATATCTCTGTGACATATTCTATGTAAATCACAAAATCTAAGTCTCCTTTTCCTAAACAGGGGTCAGAATGCTTCCTTTAATTACTTCTCAAGCATTTTGTAAAAATCAGATTAGATAAAGGCATTCTGCAAAGTAAAACATAATTTATCGGTGACTTCCGGGAAGATGGCGGTGTGAGCAGGGCGGCAGAAATCTCCTCCCAACACTATATTTATCTACAAAAACACAGAAAATACATCTATTCCTAAAAAAGAGACAAGAATACACAGGAAAGCGCACAGCGTGCAGCTACACCAGAGAGGACTCGGCACCCCAAGAGGCAGGTAACATACGGAGCCACGACGCGGCAGGATCTGAGCCCTCCCCCACCCCAGCGCACTGGCGGGAGGAGAGGATTCAGGGCCGGGAGGGAGTGGAAGTACACCCCGCGAAGTAGCCAGCCCCGGTGACCTGCGCGGGGAGCACTGACCCACATCGCGCAGTGCAGCAGAGATTGGAGAGACAGAGGGGCAGGATCTGAGCGGGAAACGTGCCAGGGTGCTCGCAGCCGACCCCCGGGAAGGAAAAAAAAAAGCGCGTGCGGTCTTAAAGAGACAGGAGCCCAGCAGAGGAGCCGGATCGCCCCAGCACACTCAGCCGAGCAGGCTGGGAGTCCAGGGGAGTTTCAGACGCCTTAGCTGGTGACTGAGGAAGCGTAGCCATACTTCCACTTCTCACTGAGATCAACAGCCTTCTATTCGTTCCCACCCCAGCCCAAGCGATAAAGGGCCCTGCGGAGCGGCACAGTCACAGCTGTGGAATAGTGGGGCAATAGCGCCACCTAGAGCATTCCCACAGAATCTACGTACGGTGGGCATTTTTTTTGTTTTTTTGTTTTGTTTTGTTTTTGTTTTTTATTTTCTTTTCTTTCTTTTTTTTCTTTTTTTCTTTCTTTCTTTTTTTCTTTTTTTTTCTCTTTTTTTTTCTTCTCTTTTTAAAGTCTTAAAGAGCCCAGCTGACATACGTGGCAATTATCAGTGACCAATTATATAGCCATGAAAAGACAGAGGAATATGGTTCAGACCAAAATCAACCAGACAACCCCAGAGAGGGAGTCTGAAGGGATGGAAATTCACAGCCTCCCTGAAAAAGAATTCAGAATAAAAGTCATAACCATGCTGATGGACCTACAGAGAAATGTGCAAGAGCTGAGGGAGGAAGTGAGGGAACGGAGGAAAGACAATGCAGAAATCAGACAAGCGATCGAGGGGCTTAACAGCAGAATGGATGAGATGCAAGAGACTGTTAATGGAATAGAAAACAGAGAACAGGAGCACAGAGCAGCTGAGGCAGAGAGAGATAAAAGGATTTCTAGGAATGAAAGAATATTAAGAGAACTGTGTGACCAATCCAAACGGAACAATATTCGCATTATAGGAGTATCTGAGGAAGAAGAGAGAGAAAAAGGGATAGAAAGTGTCTTTGAAGAAATAATTGCTGAAAACTTTCCTCGCTGGGGAAGGAAGTAGTCTCGCAGTCCACCGAAGCTCATAGATCTCC
>JAVSCE010001770.1:0-77474 GCA_032199065.1 Smutsia gigantea | reverse complement strand
CAGTAAGCTTTGGTAGTGGGTCATGCGAGCATTCGTCATCCACCGATTAGGAGGCTGGCGGATAACACTCTCTAGGGCATGAGCAGCAATTACAGTCACCTGTTGTCCCATAGTTAGTTTGTCAGCATCCTTGATCAAGATCGTGACTGCCGCAATGGCCTTTAAGCAGGATGGCCATCCACTGGCCACTGGGTCCAGTTTCTTTGACAGGTATGCCACCGGCCTCTTCCAGGGTCCCAAGGCCTGGGTAAGAACTCCCCTGGCTACACCCCCTCTCTCATCTACATAGAGGGTAAAAGGCTTGGTCAGATTTGGCAAGCTCAAGGCCGGTGCTGAGAGGAGGGCTTTCTTAATTTCATCGAAGCTCTGTTGATGTTCTTTTTCCCATTGGAACTTTACCCCTTCCTTGGTTAGAGGGTAGAGAGGGGCTGCCAAGGTAGCAAAGCCTGGGATCCAAAGTCGGCAGAAGCCCGCAGTGCCCAGGAATTCACGTACCTGTCTAGATGTCTTAGGTACTGGGATCTGCGTGACAGTCCTCTTCCTGGCCTCAGTCAGCCATATTTTCCCCTCTTTTAAAGAATAGCCCAAGTAGACCACCTCCTGTTTACATAGCTGAGCCTTTTTGGCAGAGGCTCGGTATCCTAACCGGCCCAGTTCGGAGAGGAGGCTTCTAGTCCCCTCAAGGCAATCTTGATAAGTTTGTCCTGCTAAAAGTAAATCATCAACATACTGGAGGAGAGTTACCTTGGGATGTGCGGCCCGAAAGGGGGCCAAGTCCCGGTGTAGTGCCTTGTCGAAGAAGGTAGGAGAGTTCTTAAACCCTTGAGGTAACCGGGTCCAGGTCAGTTTTCCTGTTTGCCCAGTGCCAGGCTCTCCCCATTCAAATGCAAAGACGGGCTGACTTGATGGATGTAATCTCATGCAGAAGAAAGCGTCTTTTAAGTCCAGCATGGTGTACCAGGCTCTTTCAGGGGGAAGAGAACTGAGGAGGTTATAAGGATTAGGCACTGTGGGATGAATATCTTGAACCCTCTTGTTCACCTCCCGCAGGTCCTGGACTGGTCGATAGTCCCCTGTGCCGGGCTTTTTAACGGGTAACAATGGGGTGTTCCATGGGGAGCGGCATGGCACCAGGATTCCTGACTGTAAGAGCCTCTGAATGTGGGGGCGAATGCCTAATCTGGCCTCCTGGCTCATGGGGTCCTGGCGCACTGCTGCTGGGGTGGCACAAGCCTTCATTTCTATCACCAGAGGCGGAATCTGTTCTGCTAAGCCCGTCCCTCCTGTTTCTGCCCACGCTTGGGGAAATCGTCTCAACCAGTCTTGCATATCTTCAGGGTTTGTACTTTTGGTAAATATTCGATATTCTTCCTCCAATTCTAGACTTAAAACAATGGTAGGATCTTCCTTCAAGGTGACCTCAGGTCCCGATGGAGAGAAGAAAATTTGGGCTCCCAATTTGGTAAGAAGGTCTCTCCCTAACAGGTTGGAAGGGCAATTAGGTATAACTAGAAATGAGTGGGTTACCCGTCCCGCACCTAAATCTACGTCTCTTCGGGTAGTCCATGAATACAGTTTTTTTCCTGTCGCACCCAGGACTAGGGACTTTTTGTCTTTCAATTTTCCCAAGGGTTCTAATAACACAGAGTGTTCTGCCCCGGTATCGACCAGAAAGTGCACTGGTCGCCCCTCCACCTGTAAGGTTACCCTGGGCTCGGGGAGGGGATCCAAGCCCCGTCCCTCCTCGTCCTCTTCACCTAATGTTACCACTTTTGGGTTTCTGTCCCTTCTCTTCAGGCACTCTCGGGCCCAGTGCCCTCTCTCCTTGCAGTAGGCACATTGATTTTTGTCAAGGGGCGGTCTTCCCATGGCTCTCGTCATCTTCTGACCCCTGTTGCTCAGGTTCCCTACCTGCCTAGGCCCCTGAAATCCTCTTTCTTTCCCTCCTACTACTGTGGCCAAAATCCTAGATAAATTTTTCTGCTGTCTTCTATCTCTCCTATCCTCCCTTTCCTCTCTCTCTCTCTTCTGCCTTTCCTCTTTCTCTTCCTCTGTCTCTCTTTTGTGATACACTTTCTCAGCCTCTTTTACTAAGTCCTGTAAAGTAAAATCTTGTAATCCCTCGAGGCGCTGCAGCTTCTTTTTGATGTCAGAAGCTGATTGTCTTATAAATGCCATAGCTACGGCTGCCCGCTGTCCCTCAGAGGTGGGATCAAAAGGAGTATAGCACCTGTAAGCCTCCATAAGGCGTTCAAGAAAAACTGAAGGCGGTTCAGTGGGCCCCTGAAGAATTTCTCTTACCTTAGCCAGATTAGTGGGCCGTCACGCAGCCCCCTTGAGACCTGCCACCAGAGCCCGGCGGTAGACAGTCAGCCTCTCCCTACCTTCTGGGGTGTTGAAGTCCCAGTTGGGTCGAGTCAGCGGGAATCCAGCGTCTATCACATGGGGAAGTTGGGAGGGTTGCCCATTGTCTCCTAAAACATTTTTCCGGGCTTCTAACAGGATTCTCTCTCTCTCTTCCGTGGTAAAAAGAGACTGCAACAGCTGCTGGCAATCATCCCAAGTGGGTTGATGAGAGAACACGAGGGACTCCATCAATCCAGTAAGTCCTACAGGATTTTCTGAAAAGGAAGCATGATTAGCCTTCCAATTATATATGTCTGCCGAGGAAAATGGCCAGTACTGCATGGGTTGGACTCCCGGGGGTGGCACGGGAGGGCTGTAGACTCTAAGTGGTAGGGTTACAGTAGAGTCCGGGGCATCCCCAGGAGGGGCCCCCGTACGGCTTCGGGTACCCGCCGCCGGTCCCCCTGTTGGTGATGGTAAAGGGGGAGCACTGGGTCCTTCTTCTTCCCCCCCTGTACTACCGGCTGAGCTGGCTGTGGTTCCGGGGCTGGAACAGGTCCTGCCACCGCCTCAAGACGATACGGGGGAGGAGTAGGTTCTAGCCATTCAGGAGGGGACTCAACTTCAGGATATATTTTAGGTCTTCGGGTCTTCGTGCCCCCGTTCCCACCTTGGTTTAAAACTAAAACCTGGGACCTCTGCCCCGCTGGCGGGTGAATCCATGGTTTTACCCACGGGGGGGGGGATTATCAACCAGATTTTGCCAGGTCATTATATACGGTTGTTGATCTGGGTGGGCATCAGGTCCCGGCTGAAAGATAAAATTTTTTACAGCAAAAATCAATTTTCGGTTAAACGTGCCCTCTGGGAGCCATCCCACATCAAAGGTTGGCCACTCGGCAGAACAAAGGGTTTGCCACTGGCCTTTTTAAATTTCCACAGATAAGTCATGGGCTCGTTTCCTAACGTCCGTCCAATGGTCTAGGGTTAGAGACAGGGGGGTTGTCACTGTCTGTCCCATGTCAATCGTCTCTAAATACACAAAACTGGCAAGACCGAGAGCAACAACAGGCAAAAATGGCAAGACAGAGAAGAACAACGGACGCCAACAAACACTTTCCTCCTTTTGTTTTCCACAGACACGAGAAATATCCAGACGGGGGAGGGTCCCTCCGTTGAATCCGCTCAAAGCGGACCTTTTCCCCTTCTAACAGACGGGCGGAAAAATCCCCCTTTTCACACCCCGGAGCGTCCTCCAGGGTTGCAGCTTGTGGCCCCTGGCACATCTGCCTTACCACAGCTTTCCATTTCCTTACGGGAACGGCAAGCGGCTGCCAAAGTAAAAGCGCTTTTCAAAGACTCAGGAACCTGACAGAACGAATAGGCGCCGGCGCACACAGAAACTTAAGGATCCTCTGCTTACCTCCAAGTAGGTCTCCGGAGAAGAGGGTGGCCGCCGATCCTGGACGAGCCCCCAAATGTAAGACCTAAGTACTAGGCCCTGCTCATCCCCGGGAAGGACGGCGACCCAAATACTCGTCGGAGACCGATCTTGCTGTAAGAAACCAGAGGTTTATTGAGCCTGCCCGCGCGCGGGGGTCGAGTCTCACAACTCACACAGGAGCGGAGCTTGACCCCTTCTACCAGATGTTTTGCTCCTTATATAGGATTTTGATGCAGGCAAGTAGGCCAACGGGAACATGATTGTGGTTTGGCAGTTTGGCATATCTGTACAAACATGCTTACACAGGAGATTTAATCACGGGGGTGTTACAGACTTTTTCCACGAACTCAGCTTAGAGGAAGAGGGAAAGCAAAAAATTTCTTTCTTTCTTTTTAGGTCAACTTGACCTTCTATATATGCCTATGCAAGCACAAAACAAAGTTATGTTATTTTTCTCCTTACACTATGAGTTCTAGAAATTCTCAGTTCCATCAGCTCCTCCACAGGACCCAGGCTACAGCTCATAAATACTCATCTCCTATCTATTTCTCTTAAGAGCAGAAAGGTGGGCACCAGATAATGGGAAGACTCATACGATGGCTTGTCTTTTTGCTAGAACCTCAGTAAATATTGTTATCCTGAAAGCCTGTGGATGCATGCATTCATTTGCAGCCCCTGATTCATCTGCAGAGTGCACACGTTCTATGTAACAGGAACCAGGGCTACTGAATGCCTACTGTGCTTGCAACAATGGGGCCGGCTGCTTGCTTCAAGGAAAAGCAACTTTATTTAAAGCTAATATGCCTTTACTGGGTTGTACAGGTTTTCCTCGTAGGTCATTGTCTTACCAAAATAAAATGTTGCAGAGAATTTAAAGCCATTGAATTTATTAATTTGACATGCTTTCCTTTGCCCAGAGAAATAAAGTCCACCTGTGTAAATATTAGACAGCCAGGAAAGTGCTGTTTACTTATCCTTACAAAACCCTAAAGACAGTAGGAAGTGAATCGTCTGTTTTTCTACACAAAATAGTATTTCCATCCACGGCACTGGTGGGGTGAGCATGAGAATCTAATGGGTGAGAATATAATAAAACTTTTGCTAAAGCCACACAGATGGATTTCTGGTGGTTACTCAACATTATGTCGAACTCATTCAGGATTTCTCATGGGGAGTGGTGTATACCTGCAGATAATGAGCTCAGTGAATGGCCCGATACAAATACAAGCACAACATACTTTCTCTCTCCAACATGAAGACCTTTACTGGCTCTGGGATCAATGCCAACCCTGACAAGGGTATTACATTGTTAGCAAAGAACTTTAGGGCATCCTGAGAGGGTTTACTTACGGTGTCATTCGTTGGGTTATTTTTAAATACAATTTCTTTCTCTGCCAATCCGCTCTCTTTACTGAATGGGAGGTTTGTTCTCTTATTCGTTAGGATTTGTTTTCTTTATGTCTATCCTGTTTAGACTTCATCTTGATTAAAAGCACATGAAGATAGCTGAATGATTATTCATCCGTCACAAACAACATATAACAGTGCCCGGTATGGACGGCCGCCGGCTTGGCGAGCTGAAAATACAGGATACCCCCGAGTACAATTATGCCCCAAATATGACATGGCATATACTTAAAATTTAAATATTATTCATTATTTACCCCAAATGCAAATGTAACTGGGCCTCCTATATTTGATCTGTGCTGTCTGCATCACTGAGGGTCCATGCTGATCATTTGTAAGTACATATATGGTCATCTCACTGTGGAATGAGACCTTCAGCCACCCAGGTCTTTGGGATGGAGTCACATAGGGAGAATTTAAATCTGTTGAGCCACAAATGGCTGTCCCATTTGTCCTGAGGTCCCATCCCACACTCCCAATCCCTCCCTTCTCAAGACATCCAAGCTTTCTATCTACCAGTTACTTCTCTGCAAGCTCACCTAAGGGCTCCCAGACAAGAGGAGGCTCGGAGCACCGCTGTGTTCTCTCATGGAAACATAAGCTGATGTTAGACTCAAACAGACCAGAATTGAAAACCTGACTCCGTGACATCCTTGCCGTTTGACACGAGCCAAGGTGCTTTTCACTCTTTACGACTGGGTAAATGGAATCCCCTGCTTCCAGTTCCACCACGAGGATCAAGATATTTACAGGGAGGTGGTTCTCTAGGAGATCCAGGCACCAAACCTTTCCAGAAGCAACCCCGTTAATAGGGAGGGTGTCAACAGGCAAACAGTCTTGTTGGGGGTCTGCACATTGGAGGTTCTGGACTTGGGAAATTCTATATGCTAGCGAGCTGCAAAGACCTGAGCTAGACGCCAGTACTTATGTGAAAAACATGCCCAATACCAGTCCCGACCTGAGTGGTTTCTGGGGGGACGATGTGAGAATGAAGAATTTAGAAAATTCTGCCTGTCCCCAGTGAGCGAGCAGTCACCACCCACTCCTGGCAGAGGAAGTATTTGAGGAATAAAAGTGGCCTGAGGCCAGCTTGACACAATGCAGGAGAAAATGGAGTTACATCCATTCTTCTGAATGTTCTTCTTCGGTCCAAACAGAAATAAAGGCACTTTATTTCTGTGGGAGATAAGGAAATGCAATGGATCCTCCCCAAAGGCTCTCACCAATCATGGTGGGAATTGTATTTGACATAAGAAGGGCAGACTTTCTCAAACTGTACGCTGTGAAGAACAGCAGATTCTTGAATCACATGGCAGAAACGAGGTTTCTGTGCCCTGCTTTCTATGGTTACAGAATATGGGTGTGTGTGTGTGTGTGCGTGTGTGTGTGTGTATGTGTCCCACATGACTTACTGAGTATATGATTGCCAGTGGGGCAAATAAGAGTCCTGCCTTTGTGTATCTCAAAAGCATTGGAAAAACCAACATTAAACAGACATTATAAACAATTATAGGATTATAAACAACTGGCAAAGTTGGAATTATTTATTTACATCTTGTTGTCCTAACAGCTGGAGTTCCTCCAACCAGTCCATTCCTGGCAATAGCTAACTCTTTTGAAATTAACTACAAAGACCTCTTAAGACCAGCCCTGTCTATGCACTACATATTTAGTGTGGGTTTTTTTTTATGATTATGGTTCCAGTGTCTGCATCTGATCTTTGATGTTTATTCTTTATTATACAGTGTTTCCGAATGAGTAGGGAAGAAGAGAATTTAAGCTAGGACTGTGTTTTACTTAAAGATGATGGAAGCAATTGCTGAATGTTTCGAAAAAGGGCTTCAAGGCATTCCTTATGCTGGTATAATACTCACGTGAAATTATATTTTATTTTATCTTCAGTCTATTAAATATTTGTTAACTTGTTCAATTGGAGGGCTTAAAAATAGACATGTTATTCTCTACTTCCCTAATGGTAGGTACTGTGGTCCAATTAAACACTGATATTCTTGCATCTCAGCCAAATTCCACAGGTACTATTACTCAGAATGTGATTTCATACCTTTTTTCTTTAAACACTGGAACACTGTGTACCCTTATTTGGAGAAAGGATGGAATTTAGGATCCATCAAAGGCCAAACAACATTCATTTCTAACTCAAATTTCTGTTGTGTGACCGCAGCAATGTGAGAGTAAGAACACACATTTCATTAAACATGTGAGTGAAGATTTGCCACTGAAGCGAAATGTGTTTTAGAAACAAAAGTTGCCTCCAACTTCCAGGGTTTTCTGAAATAAATTAAAATATGAGTTTGTCAGATTCACAGGCACATTATAAGCCCAAAATAGACTATAAAACAAGCTGGCTCGAGGCATTATGGAATAAAGGGCGGACCTTAGATCTGATAGCCTTATTAGGAAAAGGAAGTCATGAGAACATAATTCTCCCTTTACTGGGCCAAAAGTGAAGTGTAGTCACTCCTGAAAACTTCTAATTAGCTGGTTACAGCAAGAAAAAAAAATGTTGTAAAACTTTTTACTCTTGCTTAAAATCTGTAATTACTTGGAATTTTTGAATACTGGTAATTTTCTAATGATGCTGGTATAAAAGGAGCCCTATACCTATTCCTAAGAACTGTAACTTACTCATTTTCTCAATTATCTCCCTTAGTAGGCAAAAGTATAATCTAACATGTTTAAAGCTCTTGCAGTGTCAAAAGTATTAAAAAAAAAAAGAAGACATGGCTGTAAAGAGTAGGTATTCCATCTAATTCTGCTACCATCAAGTAAACAGTAAATGAGACTTTATATGATATTTAGAGAACACAGAAGGTCTAAATTGCCCAAGGCAGGTGTCACAAAGGTGAAGGAGATTTGATCTCTCTGGATAAGGAGTTTTCAATCTAAGACAAAGTCCCACTTCACCTCAACTCAGGGCAGCCTGGCTTGAATACAGGAAGGGATGTGGAGAAGGTAAGATGCTGTTTAAAGACGAGGAGAGGTGGTGTTAGGAACTGCTTGCAGAAAGAGATCTGCCCAGATGGCCACACACGGGCAGGGCTGGGCGTTGGGTCCTAGACAGCAAAAGGAATAAGACACACAGGATACAAACACAGAGGTGTGGAATTGGGCGTTGAGATGGATACAGTCTTTTATACTAAAAGGGATTTGGAATTGCCTGAAAAGAGCAACCATTCACAGTTTGTTTTTTAACAACTATAGCTTATTCCATAAGCTAGATGCACTGTGGCACACATTCAAGTCCTCTCCTAATTTTATGATTACTTCTCAGACCACTCTGTTCTTGTTGGAGTTATTCATTTATTTCTGAGTATTTTTACTACAGTAGTAAAACAGACCAAATTAGCTGACAATCCGACCACGGAGAAATATTTGGGGTCCTTTTTAAAAACAAACAATGCATATCCATGGTAAGAAAACTGAAACAGTATGGGCGTGAGCTCTCTATCGTATGTGTTTTGCCAAAATAGATCAGCAAGAAAAGATAATCAAAAGGGGCAGATACTATAAATTACTATTTTACACATCAAAAAGCAAAACCCGTGGAAAATAACTTGTAAAGGGCGGTCAACTCGGTTCATTTAGAAATGCAGATCACGATGAAACGGTATTTTGCCTACACAACTGGCAAAAAGTATAAAGTGTAGGTTCCCCCGCTATCAAAACTAGAGCGTTCCTATGGAATATTTTGTAAGCTGAAATGGCGGAAAGCAAAGAGGGCATTACCATTCATTTATATGGAAAAGATCTTTGAGCATTTCCAGACCCAGGTGACCACAGCTTTTGGGGTTTTCTGATGCCTGAAGGAGGCACAAAGGAAATGGAGAAAGGAGACAGGGACAAGGGAAAGCCATGTTTCTGCCACATGCCTCCATCCTGGTCCTGCCCTTTATCCTCAGCCTCCTAGCAGGCAGACCCCAAGGGAAGTCTGTTGAGCTCCCAGCAACACCGGGACAAGGGGGAGTCTGGCAGGAAGAGAGTGGCAGGACTTCTTGTCCGTCTGAGGACACTAAGCCCCCCAGGACTTCCTCCGTCATTTGCTTCTATGAGAGAGGGGCCAGGTCTGGCTTCTTCCCACTCTCGAAAGGGGATAGCTAAAGGTGGAAGAATTTCACAAGTCTGTTGTGAAATGGCTGGCAGCTGGAAATCAGTCATGACCAGAGCTAATAATTTCTGCCACGGAAATGAGGAAAAGCTACAACTGGGCCTTATGTTTCCCTGGAGCACCCTGCTGCCTAAGACCTTTTAAACCCATCTACTGTTGTGATGGAGTTCTGTATCATCTTAAATTCTTCAGAGTCAAGGCCTGATGGAGATGCTGAGGACAGATGGAAAAATAAATGTGGAGCAAAAATAAGAATGCCTCCAAGACAAATCCTGAGCTACCCAACAGTAATCAAAACAATTTGGTACTGGCACAAGAACAGACCCATAGACCAGTGGAACAGAATAGTGAGCCCAGATATAAGCCTACACACATATGGTCAATTAATATATGATAAAGGAGCCAAGGACACACAATGGGGAAATGACAGCCTCTTCAACAAATGGTGTTGGCAAAACTGGACAGTTACATGCAAGAGAATGAAACTGGATTACAGTCTAACTCCATACACAAAAGTAAACTCAAAATGGATCAAAGACCTGAATGTAAGTCATGAAACCATAAAACTCTTAGAAAAAAACATAGGCAAAACTCTCTTGAATATAATAAACATGAGCAACTTTTTCCTGAATGCATCTCCTCAGGCAAGGGAAACAAAAGCAAAAATGAATAAATGGGACTACATCAAACTAAAACGCTTCTGTACAGCAAAGGACACAATCAGTAGAACAAAAAGGCATCCTACAGTATGGGAGAATATATTCATAAATGACACATCCGATAAGAGGTTGACATCCAAAATACATAAAGAGCTCACGCGCCTCAACAAACAAAAAGCAAATAATCCGATTAAAAAATAGGCAGAGGATCGGAACAGACACTTCTCCAACGAAGAAATTCAGATGGCCAATTAAAACCACAATGTGAAATCACCTCACACCAGTTAGTATGGCCAACATCCAAAAGACAAGAAACAACAAATGCTGGCGAGAATGCAGAGAAAAGGGAACCCTCCTACACTGCTAGTGGGAATGTAAATTAGTTCAACCATTGTGGAAAGCAGTATGGAGGCTCCTCAAAAAACTCAAAATAGAAATACCATTTGACCCAGGAATTCCACTCCTAGCAATTTACCCTAAGAATGTAGCAGCCCAGTTTGAAAATGACAGATGCACCCCTATGTTTATCGCAGCACTATTTACAATAGCCAAGAAATGGAAGCAACTTAAGTGTCCATCAGTAGATGAATGGATAAAGAAGATGTGGTACATATACACAATGGAATATTATTCAGCCATAAGAAGAAAACAAATGCTACCATTTGCAACAACATGGATGGAGCTAGACGGTATTATGCTCAGTGAAATAAGCCAGGCAGAGAAAGACAAATACCAAATGATTTTACTCATTTGTGGAGTATAAGAACAAAGCAAAACTTAAGGAACAAAACAGCAGCAGACTCACAAACTCCAAAAAGGGACTAGCGGTTACCAAAGGGAAGGGGGTGGGGAGGGAGGGAGGAGATTAAGGGGCGTTATGATTAACACACAAAATGTGGCTGGTGGGGGGATACAGGGAAGGCAGTACAGCATGGAGAAGACAAGTAGTGCCTCTATAGCATCTTACTACACAGACAGACAGTGACCGTGATGGAGGGAGTGAGGACTTGAAAATATGGGTGAATCCTGAACCACTGTGTTGTGTATTTGAAAACAGTATAGGACTGTCTATCAATGATACTTTAATTAAAAAAGAAAAGAAAAATTGTGAGCTACCAAAACGTTCTCAAGGTAAACCTAAGCAGACCTGGTAGCCTAGATGTAAATATAGGAAACAAACGCTTTCCAAGATCAGCTCTCGCTTACACACAAAACAGAGGGTACACCTAGGAATAGACACATTCTCAGTGCAGAAATAATATCCACTGCAAACACCCTATGGTTCAAAACAACTGGCAGAAAGGGCAATAAGGTACTTCAAAACATCAAATTTACTTTCACATGTTATAGAGCAATTATAGATTGACTTCTAGTAATGGGTGTTCAAACGTTGCACAGAGACTGTAAAAATACAAAGTAGGCACTAATCAAAAACGAAATGAGTAAGTTTTATGTGGCATTAATAACTTAAAACAAGAAAGTCCTTGACTATGGGATCCGATGAGACATTCTGAAGTTGAAGGCAAGGTGACGGGGAATTTTTAATAATTTCTTTATAACTTTTAGTCTGATGGACTGCAAGCATTTCAAGCAAAGAGAAGCGAACTATTGGGTTTGTCACTGGTGGGGAGGACAACAGACTCATGGACACACATGGAGCATCTGGAGGCAGACTCTGGAAGCTAGAAAAGGAAAAGTAGGTCCCTCACCGACCAGGGAAAAGATGGAGTCTTCAATCAACATTATGGGAAAACCATCCATCTAAGTAAAAATCCCTACCAAACTTCATCCACCAGCACGTGACAAAAGAGTATAGCAATATGAATTAATGATAAATATAACCAGGAAATGAATGGATGTAAGGTAATCATTTTGGTGAAATCCTAAGCAATACCTAAGTGCCAGAAAAACCTAAGCCCTATTACATTAACATTTTTGTAATAGTCTATGTATGTTTACATACATGTATTAAATACGTAAAAAATACATAAATATTTTGAGTAAAACTACATCATATATAAAATGAATATATTAAAGGTAATACATAAAATAAATATATCATTAGATCTGTATTATCATATAAAGTTATATATATGTATATAAAACATTGGGAGAAAAAAATGAACTGGAAAATATTTGCAATATATAGGGAGTTAAAATACAGAACGATGGAATAGTTTTCACACCTTATGGCTGTGGTTACAGAAATCTATACCTATGATAACATCCCTAGTACTATGTAGCATTTAGAGTATTATACACAAAGAAAACAGATGTGCAGTTAAAATGGGACAAAAATCAAATAAGGGCTATGCTTTGCATACCAGTTTCTCACCAATGTCCATTTTCTGGTTTTGAAAAAATACTGTCATGTGAAATGCAATCCTCAGAGGGGATGCGTGAGCAGTACACAGGAGTTCAGTATTATGGTTGCAAGTTCTTGAGTTTTTAATCCTTTTCAAAAACAAAGAAAACCTAGAAGAGCATAAATTGGAAGAGTGTACGTTGAATCCTAGTCTTAAACAATGAGCAATGGACAGGCGATTCAAAAAAAGAAATGCAAAGTTTCACAATGCATGAAATGTTAAATCTCACAAATAGAGAAATACGGATTGACAATATTGAGACATCACTTCTTCAAATTAATCCCATTGCCAAAATTAAGAAAATTGGCAGATGCTGCCCTGGAAGAGGTTATCAGGAACTTTACTGTTGATCGGTGTATATTGATAGAGTGTTTCTGCATTGCAAATAGCAGCGCCTGATCCTGAAATAATTATAAATCTTTCAGATGTAGCAATTCCTTTTCTAGAAACTGATCTGACACACACAGATCAGATACACACGCACAAATTTGCAACACATGCATATACATGCATGGTATTTTATATAAAGCATTGTATAAAATGCAAAAACCTTAATTTGCTTATTTTAGGCAATTGGATAGTTACACGGCACCTTACCCCTGAATTAGGATCAATGCCGTCCTTGTAGCTGAAGACACAGTAAGTCTGTGCATAGTGACGGGGGTCACCAATAACATTTTATGAAGAACACAGCTTTCATGTACTAAGGATTGCTTTAGGGATAGAACACTGAACAAGATCTGACCAAATCTTCTGCCTGCACGGGGCTTGCCAGGGGAGAGAGAGAAATAAAAATAAATACTGGAAGTGTGTAACCCATTAGAGGGCTCTATGCCGTGCAGAAAATTAAATTAGGGGAAGGGGTGGAGTATAAGCAGGAATTAATTCCAAACAAGAAATTTTAAATACAGTGCAGGAGGGAGCCCTCACTGAGAAGATACTTAAGCAAAGACTAATAATCCAGGATCTTTCAACCATCCCCCTTCCGCTTATGATCCCCCACACTGCTCACTTAAATATTTTCAGCTGTGCAGAAGATCAAACGTTGGTGGTAGAAGAAATTCCAAGATGGAATCAGAGAAAGGAAATAGTATCCATCAAAAAACGTCCTTTGCATGCCCACTGCAACAGGAAGACTCCATTTGGAGACCTTAAATATCTTCTTTTCTCCCTTATTTAATTCTTTGCTGAGAGGCACTTTTTGACCATGTTGGCAGCTGCCCTCTGGATAGATGAGTTTGTTTGCAATTTCTCTACGTGGTGTCTCTAATTCCACAGAAGCAGAAGCTCTTGGTTTGTTGCGTTGCTGGGACATTCCTAGTTTGCAAATTGTGATGAGTCGTCTGTTGATTCAGGATCCTGCTTGGGCAGGAACATCAACCCTGCAAACGTTAAATGAAGCTGTTCACTGAGGTCTTGATTCTCTCATTTTGCTGTCTTTGTTGTTATCTGTAAAATGATCTTCAAAATGTATTTTAAGATGATGGTTTTCAACCAGGTGTGACTGAACCCCCAAGGGACATTTGACGATCTGGGGACATTTTTGTTTGTCAGTATTGTGGGAAGAGATATGGTACAGCACGTGGTGGGTGGACACTGAGGAGGCTGGTCAACACCCCGCAGTTCAGAGGGTGCCACTGGCCCCAAACGCCAGTGGTGTCAAGAATGAGAAACCCTTAGCACGAAACATTCTATGTATCTACATCTCTCTTTCTCCACCCACCCATCCAACCACCCAACCATCCATCCCTCCACTGACCCACCTATCTGCCCACCGAGCCATCCATCCATCCACACCTTCCACCCATCCATCCATCTACCCACCCATCCACCCATCCATCCATCTGCCCATCCATCTGTCCACCCATTCCTCCCTCCCTCCACCCATCCACCCACCATATATCTCTATTTATCATCTATCTGTCTGTCTATCTACCTACCTATCTATTTATGACAGTGCTTTGCTATTGAGTATAATTTGCCCCCCAGGGATGTTTATCAATTTTTGGATGCCATGACTGGGGTGAGGGGTGCTTCTGGCACCTCCTGGAGGGTGAGACCAGGGAAGCTGCTCAAGATGGCCCAGGATACCCACTCCAGAGAATTACCTGGCCCCAAAAGTTAATAGTGCAAAGGTCAAGAAAGCCTGTTTTAAGAGCTGAATTTGAATATTAAGGTTATTATGGCATTATATGCATAGGAATCACTACATTGTTTCCTTTGAAGCATTTCCTTTTTATTATCTACCTTGGTTGTGCAATTGTATGTATTTTTTCCTGTCAGTGTAACAAAGACCCACACAGAATTCCAAAAACCAGCCGTGTAGCTAGGGGCTGACCTTAAAAAGGTAAGCTGTTGGCAGGGCTCGACGTAAAGGGTAAAATGAGGAAACTCTGGGGCTTCCTCATCAGAAAACCATAACGTTTGTCATTAGCCTGTAATAGGTGATAAAGTGGAAATGGTCAAGTGCAAACAAAAGAAAAACTGCATCTGTAGTTTTATATAGCTTAGAACACTCATATAGCCTACCTAACAATACTGATAGCGGCAAGAATTTATACATGATTAAGCAGGTTTTGTTTCTGCGCTGTTTGTAACGTAAACATAATATTTGCAAATTAAATATTATACTGTTAAATATAACAGTACTTAAAGCTGTTATAAATAATTTAAACATTCAATATTACAAATTTGGTTAATCACAGCTTTCAAAAAAAAAGTGTGTCTTTTTTTTTTAAGTGGGTTATCAGCATGTCCTTTGCCTGGATAGAAGAAGTTCAATCTGCTATCCTATGAGGAGCCTAGGAAGACGATTATTCATGGTGACTTAAGGAAGATTTTAAAAAGTGCAGAATCAGATTTCAATGAATAAAGAAAATGTCAAGAAACAGATAAATTAGATCAAGGAAAGAAAATAACAGTATGGGATTAAGGCATAGGTAGATGGTCCGAATTTCAGGGTCTTGCATACATGACGAGGATAAGCTGAAATCCTAAAGCCATCAAAGCTAATTCCCCGATCTGAAATAGCTGAAGAGTTAGGCACATGGAATTCCACCAGCCTCTCTTCGTCCTCTGAGAAGAGAACACAGAAATGCATCAACAACCTCAAACGTCTCTCCGGATTTTCAATGAGATTTGGACAAGTCTTGTGTCAGGGCAGGCTGCCCAGTCACCAGCTGCCTAGAGTGGACTGTGATATTCTACCACCATTAAGGAAAGGAAATCCATCCAACTGGCAACTCCACACATGCTGTAAAAATAAAGGTAACATGCCATGTCAGTGGACCTTCTGACCCAATGGCTGAAAAAAAACAAAAACAAAAACAAAACAATAAAAGCTGGACTTTTTCTCAACATACAAAACTACAGAGATGACGAACAACGGTGGGGAAAATATTACCCACATAATGACAGACTTTTAATAACCATAAAATGCACGTAAAACCGGAAAGCTGGACTGTGCCATGTTGAACAATGGAAAGGGAAAAAAAATGGATTCAAGTTTTTAATTCACAGATATTTATGGGAAAGAGAGAAACTGGTTTCTTCTGGACCCTCACTGGTGTTTAGTCCCTCCTTAAATCACCAATACTGAGCTACCATTTAATATGGAAAAGTAGATTCACAGCAATCAAGTTCTAAAGAAATGTTTTTCAAATACTCTGCAAGATCCAAAATGGGGTCATGCATTCAATATTGTGGGTCCCTACTAGTATTTTAAAAAGTCATCTGAAATAAAACAGTGCTCTATTTAAACATTAATCAAGTCATATTTGAGAGCACTGTTTCCACACAATTGTTAATACCGTAAAGTTAGGACTGTCTTGTTCGCATTTAATTTCAGGTGTGTGTTTGATGTATGAGTTCTGGCTGGTTCTGCCAAATATTATTTCTTACTGTGACCACAGTTAAGGGTTTCAAAAAAATGCCATAGAGTATGTGTTGATAAGACCCAATTATGTTTAAGATTATATTCTGAAAAAGGCATGAATTTCCCATATGAGATCAGCAGGGGCTACTCCCCTTTGGAAAAGGGATGACGTAGGGATGGGTTGGAAGAGAAGGGACCCTAGAGAAAGAAAGGCATTTAAACATCTGTCCAGAATGAAATGGATAGGTCTAGGGCATCTGAATGTACCTTTTGCAATGCCAGTTTTCGCCCATAGCTCGCCAGCCATTTGTGTCCGGATACATCAGTTCAACAGAAATAAGCAGAGTGGAGACTGAGCACGAGACCTCTGACCTCTAGGCGCCACTTACTGTTCACGACCTACTTACCACGGTGACATCGCCTTTCCAACTTTGCCTTGTGTGAATCCCCCACCCACCACCCCTTTTCCAAAGGTACTGGCTTTCAACGGCCTGCACACAAGTTCTGATTCTTCACAAGAATTGTTTTTCAGCCAGTGGTTTTCCACTGGTCCTTGGGGGACTGTAAAAGCTGAATTGGCAGCAGGTTCGAAGCCAGGTGTTTATAACTAGGGACGAACACCTGAGTCCACTGTCTGTGATGTCCTTGAGAGGGAAGGTCCCTGCCTTCTGTGTTTGGGACAGGGGAGAGAGGGAAATGGAGAATCTCTTGTCCAATGCGTATCAAGTTTCAGTTTTGTAAGATGAGGACATTCTAGACACAGGCTGACACCACTGTGCCTGTAGTTCACAAGGCCCTCCTGTGCACTGGAAAAGTTAAGTATAGATTTCACATTCAGTGTTTCTTATAAGGAACTAAGAAAAGTTGATCTCTGCTTGTAGCTTTCCAGGTTTACAAAATGGTCTCCTGCAGGGTCTTGCTTTTTACAATAGACTCCTGAAAAGGGTGGACGGACCCGTGTTTAAGTAGATCCCAGTTTTCTAAAACAACACAAAACCTTCAACCCCAAATTCTATCCATAGATTCATTGTAGGTCTTCGCCGTAGGACGGTTCTGTTGAGCATCTAATGTTTTCATTGGAAAGAACTTAGAATTTGATTCTCGTTTCTTCAGTGAATGTCTTTTTATCATTATTTATGATCACGTGGGACCCTGGAATGAGCAGGAACCACGTGGAGTTCAAATCTCAGCTACGTAATTTATTATGAAACCTTCTGTAAAAAACTTGTCTTTCTGGCCTCAATTTTGCTACCTCTCAAGTGGGCAGATATCCTACAGTATTAGCCACAAACTTCTATTAGATAGCCACAGTATTTTTAAGTATTCATTGATGATGTGTACCCAGAAGTGGGATCATTGCATCCTATGGTGTTTCTATTTTTAGTTTTTTGCGGAGCCTCCATACTGCTTTCTACAGTGGCTGGACCAATTGACATTCCCACCAACAGGGTAGGAGGGTTCCCTTTTCTCCACATCTTCGCCAGCACTTGTTATTTCTTGTCTTTTGGATAGTGGCCATTCTGACTGGTGTTGAGGTGATAGCTCATTGTTGTTTTGATTTGTATTTCAAAGAGTTATCTGTATTCCATGTTCAGGGCAGCATTATTCACAATAGTCAAGATACGGAAACCACCTAAGTATCCATCAACGGATGGATGAAGATGTGGTCTGTAAACACAATGGAATATTACTTAGCCATGACAAAGGAGGACATCCTATCATTTGCGCCAACATGGATGGATCTTGAGGGCCTTATACTAAGTCAGACAGAGAAGGACAAATACTGTATGATCTCACTTATGTGCGGAATGTAAAATAACCTGAACTCATAAAAACAGAGTGAAATGGCTGCTCCCAGGGGGTAGGGGGTGGGAGGAAAAGGAGAGATGTTTAAGGGTACAAAGTTATAACCATGAGATAAGTAAAATGGAGATCTACTACACAGTGTAGTCAATACGAACAATATTGTATTATGGTCCTCAAAACTGCTAAGACACTAGATCTTAATGATTCCAACCCAAAAAAGAAATGACAATTATGGGACACAATAGAGGTGCTCGTTAATGCTATGCTGGCAATTACACTGCAATATATAAAATGCCCATAATCGATATGTTGTATACTTTAAGCCTACAGTGTTGTGTGTCGATTATATTACAATTAAATATGGTAATACGGTAACCTGTAAAAGCCTGTATCTCATCCCATGTGTCAGGGGTGCTCCAAAGACAGATTCCTTTCACCTGACACAGCCTTGGGGATAGAGCCACGGGCACATCTGTATTTTTCCTTAAATTTCTTGGGACAAGGTTATTAGATCCTTTAATTAGAACGCAAAAATGACCTCAGCTTCCAGGAAAGTAAGAGACCTCCACTAACAGAATGTAGCTTTAGAAAAAAAAGAAATCAATGAGAGTATCCAAAAGGTTGAGGAGAGGGATGGAGGATTTAACTCCTTTGTACCACACATCCGCTGGATAATTATGTATCAAATCGCAAGAATTGTCTCATTTTCCTCCCAAACACGGGCATGCATGTGCATGTATACACACACACACACTCACACACACATGCTCTTCCAAACCAGAATGTGACTCCCTAGGCACCTATTCTATTGAAATTCTGGAGCAGTCTCTGCTGGGAAGGTTTGGAATCAGACCCTAAGATTGTCCATGGAGAGGGTCCCTTCCTGAAAGGATTTCCATGAAAGCAGGTAGACAATCTGAATGACCAGCGAGACCCTCCGTGTGGGCTGATATTCTGGTATTTGAGTACCACAAACTACACGTGGCCTGATTGCAGTGATGAAGATAAGATGATTTTAGCAAGCTGCCAAAGGTGACTTGGTATCAGTTGGGTGTCAGGCTATGTGAGTACAGAGAAAGAGCAGTCAAATACTTTATTTGTTGATGATGATAACAGCCCATTTCTAACAAGTTGCAAAGTCACCCTCAAACACTACAAATTGGCAAAGCATGGTACGAAGGCCAAATCCGGCCCCCTGACATGTTTTTGTAAATAAAACTTTATTGGACATAGCTGTGCCTGCTCACACACTGTCTAGGGTGTTTTTGCGCTCTGCGTCCTGCAACTCTGAAAATATTTACCATCTGGCCCTTTGCAGAAAGAGATACAGTAACACTGATGTGTATTCGAAAATGGCTAATACAGTAGAATTAAAAAATTCTCGGTAGAAGAAAAAAACAAACTATGTATGGCAACAATATTAACTAGATTTGTCCTGGTGAACATTTCCCAACATATGCAAATATCAAATCATCACCTTGTCCACTAGTATGTTATGTGTCAATTATACCTCCATAAAAAGTAAACAATTTAATTGAAAAAAAGGGAAAAGATTGTTGATCTCTGGAGTACAGGAAAGCAGAAAAACGAGAGCTTGTCCCATGACAGAAGAAGGAGAGCCGAACCAGACTTCTTAAAAGATACAAAGTTTTATTAAACAAACCTGGAATCAATACTATTATTACATAAATTAGACAGCAGTAAAATTTTCCTAAGGTATATACATGAATCACAGTGATTTTCATTGTGCAAGGGACTGAGAGGATTAGAAACAGGCTTTTTATCCCCCCACACGAGAAGCTGGGATGCCAGCTGTCCAGGGTGCCCCATGCCCACAAAAGCACTGGGTCTGCACGTCCCACAGTGGTCAGAGGGCCACCAGCCGGGCTGTCTGGGCCCAGCACGAGAAAGAACAAAGCTATGCCCTTTCTGCAGAGCCAAAAAATGCGTATGTGTCAAAAGGCTTCCAATCCCATCTGCTAAAACACACCTGTAATGACTTTTGCTTATATAACAGAGGCCTCCACTGTGGGTGAGCGAGGAAAAGCGTGACAGAACATCTCACAACACAATAATTTATAGGAAACCAGCACAGAGCATGTCCCTTTCATAATGGACTGTTCCTTCAGAGGCAAGCCCACAGAGCTGTAAAGCACATGGGATGGGAAAACATTAGGCTGGGTGAGAACACCCCCAAAGTCACTCTCCATCAACCCACACACACACATCAAACTATCAGAATCTATGATCACACCTACTCATGTGCTTTTCTGTTCAATTTTGGTTAAGTAAACATCGACTACTCGAGGTGAACAAATTGGAAGTCCTCATCACCATCAGAAACAGCGGCACACAGCACATGGCACAGGACGGAACCCAAGGTATGTACAACTCAAACATCACAATGTAAACCCTACATCGGGAGGCATTGCGGGCTTCTGCAATGGTGTGATTTTTGTCACCTGAAATTCAGTGATTGGAAAAAAATCCAGATGCAAATGTGCATAGACAGTTACAAGCAGGGGACTGGGCGTGGATAAACAGTGGCGTGTTAAAGCATCAAGGTGGCAGAAAGCAGGCACCCAAATTTTCCTGAGGGTATCGTTTTGCATATTCTGTCAGCTGACAGCAGAAAGCATGATTGGCCCTATTATCTTTACGCTGAGCAGGATTCCAACTTCTAGAAGAACTGGAAGTCATCCATGCAAATGTGTGGCAGAGAGTATCCCCAGGTGTGATTTTATCTCCTTACCTTTACAGGTACATGTCAAAGCAGGGTGGTTACACTGTGCTTTGGAAAAGACATGCCCCAAGTCCTTTCTTGCCATCTATGAATACCCCAAAGAGTGTTCAAAACTAGTATCCTTGTGTAAGAAAATATTGCCAACTCATAAAATTGTGTAAACCAAGATAAATCTGTAATTTGGGGGGTGGTCCACATTGTGTGTTTTTAATGACTTTTCTTCAAAACTTTGCACACTGATTATATCATATCAGATACATGAAGATTTCCCAACACCTCTGCAGAATAAAGTATTATTCAATGGTATGGTGAGTGTCCCCTGGGTGCAGGACTCCCTTGGACAAAACCGGTCTTTGCATTATGACATCATACTGTTTAACTCACAGGCCAAACACAGGCCATTGGCATGCACCGCGTTCCACTTTGGGCATGATGTTGGGCGTGACTGCATTTAACGCCACCTGCTATCCTGGGAACTCCTTTTAACGTGTCATCTGATTTGCACAGCGGATGGCCAACGACAATGTTTCAAAGAACAGTATCATCCATGCCTTCAAATCTTTGTTTCTCCTGCATCTTTGTTTGAAATTAAGGCAACACATTTCAGACTTTTTTCTGATGCTATTTTCATCTCCCATATTAAATCTTGGACGGTAAGACCTGAGCCTGAAAATATGCATACGGGTCACTATGCCTGTGCATGATTTTTTACCGTGTTCGAGCGTGGTGCTTCACGGATTTTTATGTTTTTAAGCAGAGGTCTCCAGCAGCATCATCAATCATCGTTACCTGTTTTTACAGAGGGCATGAACGTGTGAGCTTTTCCTTGGGGGTCTATTCCAGTGCACAGAGTCACTCTGCCAATTGAATCTCCTACCATTCAGTGAGAAAACAATTCATACACACACGGTCTCTTCTTTTCACCTTCCAAAAAAAGACAACCTTTGCCTTCTGATTTGTACATGCCCTCTAGCCAAATGGGATAGGCAACTGTACTGCCTGTGACATTTCTTACTTGAAAAAAATGTATGATTTTATCAATAAGCAGTTCACATCCCTAGATGTGCCTACAGGGGAGGAAGCAAGTGCCCAGGGTACACTCTGCCCTCCATCCCAGCTGCCCAGGGACCTGCATGAAAGGAAAAGGGAGCATGCAGAGGGGGTCTGGTGGGTCCATGCCCGTTTTCCTTGGCGGTCAAGGAAGGCTGTGGACTATGCTTCTTGAGAGCACAGACCTCCATGGGGAAGGTCATTGCTGGGCCCCACGACCAGATGCACAAGAGATTTGAGCAACTCTGTTTTTCCAGCTGACTCAGCCCCAACAAGGAACGGGCAGAGACCCCCTTTAGGTTTTTATGGCAGAGTTTACAATCACAGGAGAGAGGGACATGAATTATGGCCAGCATAGCACTCCAAGGACACCATGCCCTGTTTCTGGGAAGACGCCTACAGGGGAACACGCTCCCCGTGGTCCACGCGACATCTGGCTTTCATTAAGTCAACCCTAAGGAGGCAGGAGTGTCAGGATGCTTTTCACAGTATCACAATCGGTCCAAAGAGGAAGAAAAGGTCTCATGCACCAGGAATTCTGCTCAAGCCCACCGCATCCATGAGATGACAGCACGCTGGGTGGACTCAAATACGACATTTACAAGGAGGACAGATACTAAGCAGAAGTGCACGAGGTCAGTTTTTAAGGGGTTGGATACTTCCATCCTACAAGGCATCTGTTTCTAACTTTTCCCAGGAGAGAGTTATAGGAAAACCCTTGCATAGAGATCATCTGTGTAACTGAGCCAACAGAGAGAGTTCTGTCAGCTGTGGAAGGTGCGCTGTGTTCAAGAGATGCAAATGGGCATTTCCATGAAGGTCGCCGTCACCCTATGGAGGGGAAGGTGACATTTCTGAACGTGACACAGAAAATTTCCTGGCTGTGTTACACTTCTTGGACAACTCGAATGGTCACTGGCTATTAGACTAAGATTCAAACCAACAACCTCCTACTCTTTCCTTCCAGTTTCAAGATGTAAAGTTAGCAGATACGATGCTCTAAAAAAGATAGCGGGTGTAGACACCCCCCCCCACAGTAGTTTCTTCACCAGTAAGTATAAAATACACATATGATAAAAAATGCACACATTATCCTTTTCAGGTTTTGTCCCAAGAGAACAGATTCTCAGGGGAAAAACGTGAAAAATGAAAATCATAGGCTCTGCAAACTATGAACATTTACATCATTGCACAATTTCTGTGCAACAGTCATATTTTCTTTACACACACCCAACCCCCCCACACACACACAAATTTGTGGTTGTAACTGAATGCATTCAGTTCAAACTTATAAAGTTACGTCTATGAGAAAAACCAAGTTATCACAGTGGGAACACAATGCTAAAAGATAAAATGCTAAAAGATAAAACTCTAGAATCAAACAAGTTTTCAAAACTTCCTACTGTGCAGCAGATTTCCAGTTGCTTAAAATAACACCAGGTCCACGAATTTCAACGCTTTCTCATGTGTTTATGTACATCCAGACGTGTATAAATGTGGAAACGTCCCTGTTACATCAAGATGTTTCTTTGGGTTTGTGTGTGGTCAAATCTTTGTCCGGGGCAAGAGTAAATCATTCTGGTTCTGAAATAAGACAGAAGTGATGTTAGTTTCTAAAGAACTGGGTAAATTTTGTAATAATCATGATAATGGTAATCAGAAATGCATAATCCCACAAAAGAAACCATCTTTGCTTTGCAGTTCTTATTGCAAAGAGCCACGCCGCTGAATTCTAAGGGGTGGGAGCCATGCCTAAGCAGCATTTAAACGTGGGCTTCCAATGTTCTAGTATTTCCTCATTCATGGAATTATCCCATCCCCATCCATGCTAAGAAAGGAAATTCATGGCACATGCAAAACTGGTTCCTTCTTTCCACGTCCTGCACCATAGAAACTTACAACTAGACCGGAAACATTTGATTATGACGTCAAATAAGAGGCAAAGTGAGGTGTGTGTTTCTCTGCCAGCTGCCCTAGTGCTGTTAAGCACGTGGAGTAATTCAAAGATGATCAGTTAAGTCACACGGCCTTCCATCAGCCCTGGAATGCAGTAATTGAGCAGAACATGGTTCTCATCTACAAGATTTTGCTTCATGAAGAAATATCTTCTTGCATGAGACTGTCACACGTCATCCCTCTTACCTAAAAGTGCCGTATTGTTTTTCGACCTCGTGTGCAAATTACTGTCAGTAAAATTACTGAGATCAATGAAACTACTCACGCGCCTGGCTTTTCAAAGAACAGCGCAAACCCCAAATGGGCTGAATGAAGAGCCACGTAATGGCGAAATGACCTCTTGATTTCCAGATTGATCAAGAATGTCATCAAAACGTTCCCCCACCGTTGGCCAAACACTTCCACCTACAAAATGCTATGTGTATATCCTTTCCCAAAAACATACACCGCATTGAGAAAGGTTATTTCTATCTGTGTGACCTTACATGATAGTTCAGGGCACAGTGGAGAAAGCTGTTTCCCAAGTGTAAGACAAAACCTTTTGGATGGCAGCTTTCTGTTTCTTTAAGTACGTTTAACAGAATCTATGTTATTAGAAAAAGGCTCTATTCTTTTGGTATTATCAATGAGATGTTCTTCCCTCTAAAATACTTTTAATCATTGAAAGATGACTGGATAACAATAACTCATAAAATGTTATGGGCAAAGTAAACAAAATTGAAGCAATTCAGTGAACCAGAAAAACAAAAGGTAAACAGATGCAGGAACATTTCAGGATTTTTTAAATCCTTAAAACCAAAATTCACTGCTTTGAAGAAGCTGGAAAAGCTGAAGACACGTCATTTTAAGAGAACAAGTCCCCATCATAAAAGAAAGTGTTCATAACATGAAGAAAGAAGAAAACAGGTGAAGCAGACAGGTTACTTTTTCATGGACTCAGCCCCCAATGTCCCTATTATCTTTTCCGCCCTCATTTTAAGCATCTGGTTTTCTCTCTGCATTTCCATAGAAATGCCTGCAGAAAGGGATGTTTCTGTCTGCCACACCTCCCTCTGTTCCTGCTCTCAGCAATGACATCGTGGGCAAATGGTGTCGAGCAAACTGTTTTCCCACTGCTCGGAATGGCCATTGCGAAAACAAGGGGAGAAACGAGATGTGAACGCGTAGACACAATATTGGCAATACGTTGCTTCTCCTTCAAAGTGGTATTTGTCTTGCTTGGATGTTATAGGAAGGAACCCCTGTGGTATAACCAAGCTACTTGGAATTGGGAGAACTTAAAAGGTGTTTAGTACCAGTACTTAAAACACTAGACTTTCAAAGTCATCGTCATAGACTTTCAAGGGTTCAAAGAACTAACTCAAAATCAATTCTCTCTCTTTTTTTTTTACTATTTCTATAGTTTGGGTTATTAAAACTGAACGGTGGAGGAATATCTGCACTCTGAAGAAAGTTTTGTGCTAAACAACATGTTTAGGCCTCAGGGAATAGATCTACTACTCAAGCACCATTTTGGGAAGGTTCTAGGGATGGTTCTAAGAATCTTTAACAATTTTTTTTCTATTGATAGTTTATTTTTATTGAAGTACATGCAATAAAATGCACATTAAAATGTCTTAGAATTATACTCAGCAAATTCCATGAGACATTAACAAAAATTGACCCAAAGATGCTTTTGAAAATATTTAAGTATTGGGAGGAAGCAGGTCTGGAACTCAGGGTTTCCTCAACACAAGGACTCAGGATTTCTTATCCGAATAACCAGTGCCTCTCAAATGTTTAGGTGCACGCAAATCTCCTGGAGGATCTTACTCAGATGTAAGTATTTCTGGCCTGATAGATCTGTGTGGGGAGTTAGATGATGGAGGTAATCTTGATGTTCCCGAGCAAATACTGGGTGCCTGCCGGGCTCACACCTGAAAGGGCCCCGTCTTGCTCTGCGACATCATGAAGGAGCCCCCCTCTGTGAAGGCAGTGTCTCCTTGACACGGGGTCATTTCAAACGTCGCTAATTTTTCACAGCTAAAAATAAAGATATACCTTCTGGATATGGATTCCCATGCTCAGAAATTCTTGAAGACTTCCAAATCTTTCGGTGACACTGGAGGGGCTGTGTTCCAGTCATTTTCAGGATAAGTTTCAAAGTTGGATATATCTCCCTCGCCGCATACTTTGGGCACGATGGGGGGCTGTGGGATCCCGCCAACAGACAAAGGGCACGATTAGAAAGGAAAACGTGAGCACCGGGATGTTCTGTACAGCCTCCTAGGTCTATGACTTTACATAAAAAATGGAAATGATTTGGAAAAAAGGAAGAAAAACACAAGAAAACCAAAGTTGTCACTCGTTTGTTTACGAATAAGGAAAGCTTCTCCTGGAGATATTGTAAATAAGGTATCAACCACTGGGCTGACGAGGGCTTGTGCCATTTGAGGAATTAAGGGAGGATGGATGGATAGAATTGAGAACCTCCTGGATGGCTTGTTCAATGCAGATTCCCAGGTGTCCAAAGGTCTGGGGGATTCTGATGAAGCGGGTGCAGTGGCCAGATGCTGGAAAATCCCAGAAAGATGGGAAAAGGAGCGTCACATTTAGGTATTGCCAGTGCCCAGCCTCCATCCTGCATCAGTGTAGTGAGGCCTCTGGGACTGACACACGGTCAGACAAGTGTTTCCCATAAAGAGCCGGTGAGTAAATATTTTCAGATTTGCAGGCCACACCACTTGTCGCACCTTTTCAACACTGTCATTGCACACACAATGTGCAAATGAATGGATGTGGCCATGTACCAATAAAACTTTATTTATAAAGACAAGTGAGGGGCCAGGTTTGGCCCACAGGTTATACTTTGCTGATTCCTGGATAGATCGTGGCCCTAGCCATGTCCAACTCAAGGACCTGTAATGCACACAGATACCAGTTGTTTTTCTCCAATCCTATGAAACTATAAGACTTTGTGGAGAACCCTGGATGCATGGGACGACCAGCACCCTACAAGATTGCTCATAACCATGATGATTTACAAGAAATGTGAGCTTAGTGATGCCAAGAATTCTCAAGTCCAGAAGGACCTAGAGGAATGCCCGTCCCAAAGGTCTGTGCTTCTAACAGATCACAGCAAAGTGGATACATCTACGGAATCCTGACACAGAACAGGGAGGGAAGTGGATGCGAAAGGGAGTATTTCCCATACTTGAAATGCATCTGTCCTTTGACCCGATGATCTCATTTCTCAAAGTTTATCTTCACATTAATTAAATGTATGAGATTATTCTTCACAGCAGAAACCTGAAAACAGCACCAGTGTCCATCAGCTGGGGTCTGCGTAAGTAAAGCGTAGGAGAGACACGTGAAGGGCACCATGAGAAAGCTATCCAGGTATGTGGAACAACTTCACGCTATACTAAGCAAAAAGCAAGGCTAGAAATTGCATGTACAGCTCTAGGTTTTGTGTCACAATGGGAAGAAAATAACAATATGCACATCCTTACAGGTTTTTCCTAGCCTACAAGGATACCTAGAAAAATCCAAAAAAAGTAGCTGGGACGGAACAGGGCAAAAGAGTGAGACGTGGAAATACACACCATTTAAAATTGATCTGGCTTTTGAAGAAGCAATTACCTATTCAATTTAAAAAACATCAAATTAATACAATAAAATATTTTAAAACTTAAAAGCAGCTCATTGATATCCATGGCCTGGGCTGAGCCCTAGAGTCTGGGCTGGAGCCCGGGTGGGTACAAGCATCTTTAAAGCCTTTCTGTTGACAGTAAACTGCAAAGTGGAGAATGATGCCATTGAGGAATCTCATCAAAAATATATTCAGGTCAAAGAAATAGGAGATACAGGAATACTGTCCACCTAATCTATCCCCATCACTGTCCAATATCCCTAAGCGCTAGACACATGCCTTATTTGTGTTATCCCACTAACTGCTCCCCATTAGGAAGTGGGGGAATAAGCCTCATCCAGGTCACAGAGCTGGCGAGGGATGGACCCAGGTCTCAAAAAGTCTGGTCACAAAGGCTGGGGTCTTAACCCCTACCCAGGGGTCTCTTTAGTGCTCAGATAACCACTGGCTTATCAATAACTTGAAGGGATTGGTCGTACTGCACAAACTAAGGACATCTCAACCATAAATACGTGAGTCACAGAGTCAGACTCCTTAACAATCCTGTTAGGGAGAGCTGAAGGATGTCAAGTTAAGAGTTGTCCATTTACATATGTTGTACCTTCAATTTCCGTTGCGGGACAGCTTCCCAGTCCACACTTCGGAACCACCGATGTCGTTTCACATCATCCGCTCCGTTCTTCAAAAGAAACATGCATTGTTATCAGTGTGCACAATTTCAACAGGCCGGGAACGAAAATAAATATCCCGAAGAATCTCGACATTATTTAGTGGAGAGACAAACAGAGGTTGGTTATGTTTTGAGCACTTATCTCTGTAGTCTGACCTAAGTAACTTTGCGTTTCATTTGCTTTTCCTCAGAGTAGACACCCATCCAGTCATTATGCTCATGTGTGTACTGCTCTGGATGAAAGACTAATGTAGAATGTAAAGACAGTTAAGCGTATGCTTTAGAAGAAAAGGGAGAGACACTCCAAATAATGGGGCATGAAGAAGGGCAAAGCATTAAGGTCTGATGGTGAAAGGAGGCCGGTGAGCCCAGCATGGCTGGCGGGAGGGCTTATCAAGAAGACGAGTGACTCCTAAGAGTGCAAACTTGTGCTGGAGACGTATCAGGAGGTGCTGAGTGCTAAGCTAAGGCTGCTGGGCTCTACGCTATGAACAACAGACCCCTTTTCCTAGACAAGGGAGCAAATGGATGGCGGTGGGGGTGCTTGCCAACAGGGAGCTGCCGCCACCAGGCCAGCAGGAACATAGTACAGAAGGAGACGGTCAGCCTTGGTGAGAGAAGAAGGGTCCATCCTGGCTATCTGCATTAGACAGCTTACTATTCAGGAACATGTTTGCATCTTCATTAGACACTTTCTTTAGCCTCTGCCAGCCAACCTCCACGTCAGGAAATGCTACCGCTCTTCAAGTCCTTGCTCAGATGTCTGTGTGTGTTTTTCCCAGATTCCCTTGACTGGAAAAGCAGTTGCTCCCCAGCCTAGGATGCCTGCCACAGTCACTGAGCTACCCCCAGCACATGCTACACGTGGGACACCTGTGTTGTTCCTGAAGCCATGGAGCAAGGGCTCCTTGCTGCGTGTTGGTGGCAGTACAACCATGTATCTAACCATTTTCATGTTATTTGCTGTGAAACATTATTACTGGATGAATAACTATTCTGTTTTGTTGATTTGTTTCCTTCACCAGGAATGTCCAACAAGTTAGCTTTTAAGACGCTCTTTAGAGTCCTGAACATAGTATGGGCTCATGTCCTCAAATGCTGGGAAGGACAAATTTGACCACTGTTATGGATTAAAATTGTTCCCTGTGAGAAGGTATGTTGGAGTCCTAACCCCCCAGTACCCGTGAATGTTAGTTTGGAAATGTAAAAAAGATGAGATCCTCCTAAATCAGGATGGTCCTAAAGCCAAGGACAGGAATCCTCATAAGAGACAGAAGAGGAGAGAAACAGACACAGAGGAGAAGCCACGTGGAGATGAAGGCGGAGACGGGAGGGATGCGGCCATGCGCCCAGGGCCGCCTGGAGCCCCCAGAAGGTGAAAGAGGCAGGAAGGAGCCTCCCCTGGAGTCTGTGGAGGGAGTGCAGCCCTGCCCTGCCTGGAACTCAGAGCCCCGCCTGGACCTCAGACGCCTGGTCTCCAGAGATGGGGTAGGATGGTTCCTCTGATTTAAGCCCCCATTTGCAGCCCTCTGTTACAGAAGCCACAGGAAATGAATACACCACAAAACAGAGGCCCTGAGAGAAGATCCGTAAGGACCAAGCCTCACACACAGTCTACTCAGTCTCTCAAAATTGCAACTGAGAGGATCAATGCCCTGATCCATGGTTTTATTGCTTCATGAATGTGCAGAACTAGGGCTCCAGAAGAAGACATCCATGGATTCTCTCAGACTCAGTGGTGTCAAAACAGAACCAAAACATGCATATAAGATACAACACCATTTATACAACAAACAATTCCTTAAATGTATTTACCTCCACGTGAAAGTAATATGGTGTACAACTTGCAAAATAATGATTAACGCACACACAAATGTATACACCCTAATAGTTACAGCAACACTACTTCTAACAGCCAAAAGGTGGAAACAACCCAAACGTTCATCAATGGATGTATGGGGAAACAAGATGTGGAATATTACTAAGTCACGAAAACGAGGGAAGCCCTGATACACGCTTTCATATGGATGAATGCTGAAAACATCCCAAAGAAACCAGACATAAAGGGTCCCATATGGTACAATTCATGTCTATGAAATCCCAGAATAGGGAAATGTATAAAGACAGAACATAGCTTAGTGGCTGATGAATAGAAGAATGGTGGTGGTGGTGGAAGATGATAGCTTTAGGGTATGAGGTTTCTTTCTGAAATGAAGAAAATGTTCTTTAAAATCGACAAGTCTGCAAATATGTTAAAACCCATCAGACTGTACACCGTTTGAATGGGTGACTTGCATGGTCGGTGAATTTTAGCTCAATGATTCACGCCCAGAAACCCAGACTTGAAACCTGGGCAGTGATCAAACAGGAATATCCTGCCTTTCTTTAGATCTATAAATGTGAAAATACAATGTCCAGCAACTGGAACTTATGGATGCCATTTCATGGTCATGGACACAGGCACTGACCTTCATGTTTCCAAGGCGCCGGGTTCTGTCAACAACAAGCAGCTTCTTGATGAGGTCTCTATGTGGGGAAGGAGACAGAAAGTGCATATATCTTGACACGGACCCTAGCAAACACAGCAGGTCAAAGCCATAAGAATCGACACACCATGTATGCACGTGGAAAGCAGCTGAGCTTTCCTTCTGGCTAAACATTTTCTAGCATTTATTTCTTACTGTCACTGCTTCTTCAATAATTTACACAATGCGAGGCTGCATGCACCCAAGGGCTGAGCTGTAGAAGGCTCTAGAAGCTCACACCAAGGGAGAAAGTTTGATTAAATCATTGCACAGAAGATGAGCCTTTAAATGTCAGCCTGAGAAAATGCATGCCTGCCCTGGGGACTGTGACACTTCCATTAAAATATACGTGTTGAGCTGCCCCTGGCTGAGGGGCTATTTATCTGTTTTTACCCAAATAAATGGTCACACTCTGCCCTGTGGGTCTACTTGATTTATGGGATCCTTGGTTTACAGTGTTTTCCCTCAAGTGCCCTAATTACTCCATGTCCTTTAACGTCTGCTGGTTCCCTTAGACGTGCCTCGTAAAGAACAGGTTTTCAGAACACAGTAAGCTGGTCCACTTAGCATGAAAGTGTCAGATGGGCTTCAAGACTTCCAGAAGACAGACAGTTCTAAGAGTGACAGTTAAGGAGGTAAAAAACATTGTGTGGGTGTGCATAATATGTAGTTTGTTACGTATAATAAGATCCAGGCATTTCAAACATATACTGAAATCCCCCAGAACAATAAAAAAACTCATTGACTCACCTTCAAAATACCCATGACCCAGCTCTATGTGGCTACATTTTGCTGATATAAATGATGTCCTGGGTGAGGACCACAAACCTACATCTAGGGCATGCCTGGGGCCCTGTGACCACCATGGAAAGTTCACATGAGTCAGCTGAGATTCTAGAGCTCACAGTAATAAATGCAGGGGTTCAGGGTCCCAGGGCCCCTCAAGTCTAGACTGTGCACCTCCCAGCTTCCCACTGGTATCAAACATTGGCAAGGAATCAATATAACCCGTAGGTTTCCCAATGCTACGAGTTCTGAAGTACAATGGGGGGGCCTCTCAGGCTTGCTGGCATCTCTAAGTGAAAACCAGAGAAATGGGCTCATTCCCTAAAGCTAGGATTTTTGTATCCATGTAATAAAGAGGAAATCCCCTTGGGCAGATAAGAGGAAAGCATGGGCACTGAAAAATTAGACACCTTTCAGGACATATTCAGTTTGTCTTTCATTATGTTAGCACGACAAAAACCAAATAAACAATAAAGACACGCGAAACCACACTCCTAAACCAACCCCAAATACATGTTTTTTCTTCCTTTTCCCTATTATTTACAGCACTGCTGGCGATACACTTAAATCTGTCTGTACTAGGATTACATGGAAATGAAGATTTATTTATAATACTAAATCAAACCTCTTGCCAAACAGCTCAAACCTTTGCAAAAAAAAAAAATCAAAGCTCTGCAAAAAAAAGCAGAGGATGAAGATGAAAAGGGGTCACTTAATATGGCAAAACCACAGAAGAACTCTGGAACAGTCCGAACTCTGGACGCTGCCTTTGGAGGTGTGTTTCCCTGGCAATGCCTGGATTCACTGAGGCTGAAATTCTTAATCTCACTTACTATCCTGGTGCCAGCTGGCTTCTCTCTGATCAGAAGCTTTCAAACATGAGGAAACACTCATAGATATTAGTTCTACCAAGCTGGCAACAAGCCCCAAAGCTCTTCTTTCCTTTCCAATTACACGTATTCCTAAAAGGATTCTCAGTACTCCATCAAGAGAAACACGTGCCTAGGCAACAACTGTCAAGGGTGTGTCCTCAGGGCATGCAAACCAACCATATCCTTACAGAACTGAAAGTCAGCCTTGTACGGTCGTGGTCAACCAAGGACCGTCATGTGGATGAGAAATGACTGGCCTAGGCAACAACTGTCATGGGTGTGTCCTGAGGGCATGCAAACCAACTATATCCTTACAGAACTGAAAGTTGGCCTTGTACGGTCATGGCCAACCAAGGACTGTTATGTGGATGAGAAATGACTCGTTCGTGTCATACTGCTAAACCAACTCGTTCAGGTCTAGCCCGTAATGTAAACTGTTTGCCCTATTGCCACCTGTAATCATCAACTGCATCAAGGGTTCCAGGTTATTGCTCTTGCCAAGCCCGCACACTGGGGCAAAGGGGTCCCTGAGCAAAGACCCTAAATGAGGAGTTTAGACCAAGGGTTCTGAGGCACCTGCTGGTGGTTCTCGCTTTGGGACAGAGGTGACTGGACCTCGATGATGCTTCTGTTTCTTTTATTTCTAGAATATCTTGTTTTCCACACAATGTTGGCACCTACTCTGTGCATTGCTGTAAATGACCTGAGCCCTTCACATTCATGACTAAATGAGTGACCTAAGAGTCTGTGGATGATCGCTGTCTCTTGGAAGAGTTTAAGTCATTCCTTGCAAGAGGAATGATAAAGCCCAGTGAGTTTCTGAATAGTGAAAGATTTTTAGGAGGCTATGAAAGGAGGCTGGATTTTGGGAATGCAAGAGACAGTCCATGCTTACTTTACGTGACAGACGGGTACCAACGGTAACATCGAGGTCTCACTGTACCACAGGACAGGTCCCACCCTGTGCATCAAGGCCCAGGGAGATGGACACACCCTACAGGTTAACCCAAACAATGTCAAGGGGTCTAAGACGGCCACCCCCTGGCAGCCTGACCCACAGCTGGTAGTAGATTTTAAACCAGGCACATCATTGCTAAATGGTGGATAAGTAGATACCTCAATTTCAAAAGGCTTTTCCTATCCATTGAAGATGATGTCACTCAGCTGGAAAGGCTTTGGACCCCGGGAGAGAAATCCTATTGACGTTCAATTGCTGCAATTCCCTCACACCTTGTGGTCTCATCCCTCACTGCACAGAGCATCCTTTCTAGATTATTTTTAAATGGAGCCTCCTTTTCTTTTCATACGTGCATGGTGTGTCCACACAACCCAAGTTCCAGCCCACAGGAGTGAAGAGCAACAGTGTCTTCTGTTTGGAGTGAGAATTTCCTAGTAAGAGGGATGGACGCTCCCCACTAAGAAACACAGCTGGACGCCGCCAGCGGTCCCTGTCACTGATCCATTATCACTAAATAATTTTCCCCGAACTCAATTTCTACAGGTGACTCGAAACACTTAAGCCAAAGGAATAAAAAAAAGGTTAGTTCTCAGCTAGCCATGATTCATTTACTCCATTCTGTGCTCAGGAGGGGCGGGCACCCAAAACACACCTGGGAAATACAGGAACTAGAAATGAGGACTCGTTTGGGTGCAAGAGGGCTAAAATGTGGCCAGATCGCTCAACGCACATGCAAAATCAGACTCTTACATTTTTTAAAACAGTATTTTGTGTCCCATTGCCATAATGTAATGAAATGCTTACTCAAAGTTGACTGAAGAAATGCATGCTGATTACTCAAAATTTTAGCGTGAAGAAGCCCTTGAAGCATGAGAATAAGCAGGAGAGAAAAGATCAACTCTGCTGAGCCCACCAACCCGTCGGCCAGCCCTAAATGAGCTGGAAGACGAGGTCCCTCTTGTCACAGGCCAAACGACTCTTGTAGAAAATACCATACCAAATGCCTTTATTGGCTGACCTGTGAATATTTATTCCTGAGGGATTCAAAGAGCAATTAAAAGGTTAAGTATCATTGAGGGAAGAGGAATGAAAACCTGTTTACCTTTTTGTAGATACGGTGAAGGTCCAAGATAGCTGAAACACAGCACATTTGATGGTGCAGTATAATATATTCCACCCAACACATGCCTTCACTCCGCTTTCTTAGACGCTTTGCAAACAAACAGCCCCGGGGACGAGGGAAACGCTTTACTTACTTGACATTGAAGTCCAAATGTCTGGGGAAATCTATTTTGCCTGCAAGAATTTTCTGATAAATGCCAAAGGGGTTGTCATCAAAAAATGGAGGAAACCTGTGAGAAAGAGAAATATCTCTTTTCAGGACGGAGCATGAGTGGAAACCGCCCTACTTTGGAATGATGACTTTCTGCTGGACACAGAAGGAAATTTATTTCACGTGTGCTCGTTCCTCACACACATGGGAGGATTAGACCCTAGAGGTGAAGCATGAAGGGATGGTGCTAAAAGGTCAGGGGTAAAGCGCTACCCACTGGCAGAGAGAGGGTTAGCAGGGAGGAGGCGAGGACAGGCAGAGCACCCGATTTAGGGCTGTGGTTGAATTCCTGGTCTTTTTTATATGTACGGCCATAGGGGGCACACCACGGCTGTTCAGTCAGTGTGCCCATGCCAGGTGGAACAGGATGTGTTACACTCTTTTCTATTCTTTTGTCCTGGGTCATCTGTATTTCATAGAAGCCCATAACTGAATCTGCAGAGTAAATCCATTGAATTCACCCAGGTTAGACTTCGGGAGATGCACGAGGGCCATGTCCGCTGCTAATGGTAGCCCAGGGATTGGCAAATTATGGCCTGTACCTTGTTTTTGTGAATAAAGTTTTACTGGCACAGGCCACGCCCATTCACTTATGTATTGCCTACGGCATAGTTATCAGGAATAAAGACTACAGTCCAGGTATGGAAACAAACAGATGTATCTTTTCTAATGTAAGGAAATAGGGGAAAAAATATGAAATAAATGCAATAAGAAATATACTTAAAACTGCAAAGATCAAGAAAAATCCAAGACCGTTCTAGAAGTTTACCAATATATACCACAAATGCACCCATGTGCTCTTAGGCTTAAGTTGTATTTTTGATATTTCCTCATATTGCCTAATGCAAATACTCTCAGCTCAAAAGAATAATCTCTAAATAGTTTTGCTACAACTAGACCTTCTCATTCAGCAAAGCAAACCATAGAGAATCTCATAAAACGGAATTTCCAAATGATATCTTTATGGATGATGGCACATTTCAAAGAGCAAAAATAATTCTCCTGTTGGTTCTAAATCAATTTGTTGCATTTTCAAAGGAAAACAGGAGTACAGGGGGTGGAATGGTGGCCTCCAAAAAGATGTGTCCATGGTATTACCCCAACAATCTTAGTTGGAAAGTCACTGCACATGTTAATTAAGTGCAGGATCTGAAATGAGGCTGTCCTGCATGAGGGTGGCCCTAAACCCAGGGACAGATGTCCTCAGAAGAGACAGAAGAGGAGACACAGACACAGAGGAGAAGCTACGTGGAGATGAAGGCAGGGATGGGAGGGACAAGGCGTCCAGCGTAGGGCTGCCTGGAGCCCCCAGTAGCTGAAAGAAGCAGGAAGGAGCCTTCCCTGGAGCCTGAAGACGGAGCGCAGCCCTGCCCCTCCTGGACCTCAGACGTTCGGGCTCCAGAATATGGACAGATAATTCCTACTGTTGTAATTCCCCCTATGTGTGGCCATTTCTTTCGCCAGTTATAGGCAACTAATACACAGAGTAAACACATTAATTTCCAAGTCAACTACAGAGAAGAGTAGAAAAATTAAGAAAATAAAGAGCAGAAAGATGAAGTTGAAATAAAAATAGTTAAGTCGAGGGAGGAGAGGTAGTGATGTGGAAAACAAGTCGTTGAGGAAATGTAAAAGTGCCGCTGTGTGCGATGTGGCATCAAATAGCCCTTTTTCTTTCTTACATGACATTTCCGTTTTACACTATGGCATAAAGAGAGGCACAGTGTTGAGAGGGTAGCCAGGCCAGGCGGGGAGGGAAGGCCTACGTGCAGGCAGTCAGCCAGTTCTCGCCGACCGTGAACGCCTTTTTTTTTTTAGGAGTTCAGCTTTTTATTGGCCATGTTACAAGAGGTTTAGTCAAAAAGACCAAAACCCATGTCATCATCAGACTCCTCAGATTCTTCTTTCTTTGCTTCCACTTTCTTCTCCTCAGCTGGGGCAGCTGTGGTGGAGGGGGCAGGACCTCCTGCTGGGGCAGCACCAGCTGCTGGGGCAGGTCCACCAGCCCCTACGTTGCAGATGAGGCTCCCGATGTTGACATTGGCCAGGGCCTTTGCAAACAAGCCTGGCCAGAAAGGTTCAACATTCACACTGGCTGCTTTAATGAGGGCACTGATCTTATTCTCCGTGACTGTCACCTCATCGTCGTGCAGGATGAGGGCCGAGTAGATGCAGGCGAGCTCAGAGACCGAGGCCATGGTGCGGGCGAGTGCTGGCGGGTGCTGCCGAGCGCGGTGCTAGTCGCTGGATGAAGTGAGGACCTCACCTCCGACGGCTGCCCTTCCCTGTCTGCCAGACACTCTAGCAATGGATGGGGGACCCGTATTCCTTTCTTGGGTGGGGCCCTTTCTGAGGACATTCAGCTGCATGACTTCATCGGGGAAACGTACATGCTCAGAAATGGAACACTGAACACCGGGAGAAAATGCGTCACACGCACCTCAAAACAGTTATGAGAAATACTGAAGTGTTCTCGGGAAGCAGGGAGCCTAGGGCAGTATCATAGGGAAAGGTACAATGGCAGTAGTTTAATGAGCAGAAAAAATAGCAATACATGAACAGGTACAGCTCTCATCCTCACAGCAGATGACAACTGACACTCCCCAGGCAGGTGGGATGTGCCCTAAGAAAGCATCCAGTCTGCGCTGCCGATCTAACAGAATCCTTCCTAGTCTTAAGAAAAACGCAGTGGGTCCTCATCACAGGAAGGGGTATTGTAAGTAATGTCAAGTTATCCACAGGGAGACTTGTCATCCAAGGGACAACCTGCCTGCGTGCGTGAAGGCGTGCTCAAGAGCTTCACCTTAAAATGTCATACCTCATTTACCATGTTCTCCATGCCTATTTTCCTATGACCATCCAAGCTTTCCACACCTTGCTGGAAAATGGACCACCCAGAGAAACGGGGGATAAGTTAGCTCTATGGCTAGTCACACTCATTTAGGGTTCCTTATCCGACTCAGAGACCCCATTACCTAAACAATGAGACACTGTGTGATCAGCCCAAATCATCAATGGGGGCAGCCTTGGAAGGCAGGTCCTTTGGAAACAGGTTCAAGAACAACAGAGAGTTTTTGGAGAGAAATTTGAAGGGGAAACGCTATCGCGTCACTGAGTTTTGACGTGTTTCCCAAAGATCCTTACATGGATATCACATAACATCTGTGTCCCTCAGGAGAAGCGGGAAGAATGAAGAACTGGGCTGGGCATGCACTGGGGCATAGGGTGGGGTCAGGAAGAGTCCCAGGGCACCCTTCTGAGGCACGGTGGCCGTGGTTCTCATGTGGGGTCCCAGCAGCCCTTTCCGGGAGCTTTGGGAGGTCTATACATCTGAAGGTGGATGCATTTTCTTCTGTATCTTACCAAAAACAACGCATTACACCAGGCAAGGTCCGAGAGAAGATGGGAAAAATCAAGCATAGATGAAACTAGGCTTTAAAGATGATTAGGAAAAATGGAAAATGAGGTCAATATTCCAACTCAATATTTTTAATTCTAGGAAGTATGATTATTTCGTGAATATGTCTATTGGTGTTGTTCGTGAGTTTACTGCTCTATGTAAGTCCGTATATATATTTTATGTATATGTGAAGTACTCGTATTTTAATGAGGTGGGGTTCCAGTTGAGGAGGCCACGTGAGGGACAGGAGCCCAAGGGCTGGCCACGGGTCACCCTGCAGGAGCGTGGGCAGCACAGGTGGGATGGGAACCTGACATGGCATGTGTGAGGTGCAGCTGGACGGCCAGGGATCCCAGGAGGGTGGCCAGACAACCGTGGGAGGTGGGAGCACACTGCACAGACTGGCTCAGAGCCTTCCACCGTAAGGAACACAGGCTGTGTCCCCAGAGGGCGGCCAGGCAGGAATGTCAAGGCCTGGCTGGTATGTGGACAGGCCCCACACACTTCTGCCTGCCTGGGGTAAGGGGCCTCAGGCAGGATCGGGGGCAGCTGGAGGGGATGATGAGGAGACTTGGGAGTGGGTCAGGCAAGGGCTGAGGCTGACTGCACTGGCTGCCCAAGAGGGGTCAGCCAGGCCTGTGCAGGATAAGCACCCAGAAAATCCTGAGTCGCTCTAACTGTAAATATGGAACACAGATGTACGCTCACTGAGAGCACGTAGCCCCCACCTCACACAAGATGCAACGCTCAGCTTGCCACCTTTTGCTTACGAGAGGAGTTGAATCACTCATCCGTCATTCTAATAGTATAGCTTAATTCTATATTAGATACTGCTTATATCGTATTCTAGTCCACTCCCAATATTCTATTCGAATCACCGGAAATATTCTATTGCTAATATCCCATTAGATAATATAAATATTCTATTTTGCCATGTTCTGATATATCTGAGTATCCCAATAGATTATGCACTAATAATTCTATTATTTTACATAATAACTCTAATATATTCTATCCTATCCGATTCTGATTGTACTCCAATAATTTTCTGTGATATCTTTCGATATTATGTTCTAATAGGAAATTATACTCCAATATTGGATTTCCTAGTAATATTCCATATTGTTGTATGCATTCTATCTTAACAACAGACAGAACACACAGGACAGTGAACTTTCCCTACTGAAGATGGTCGGACACCAGGGTTTTTTATCGTCAGGCAATGCTGCCCCCTGATGGCCAATGATATTACAGAAGGAAAATGCGCCCCAGCTCTAGAGGACGGACGCCCATCACCGTGGCCGCCTAAGAATTTACAACCTTTGTACCTTTTTGATGGACTGACCCTGGGCGTAATTTATTTTAACCTTCGGGTTGCTTGGAACTTCCGGGGTTTGGGGTGTATACTAAGAAATACTAAGATGATAGATATTGATGATAGATACATAGATAGGAGATAGATGATATAAGAATGATAGATAGATGATAGATATAGATAGATAGATACACAGATAGATGGATACATACATACACACAGATACATACATGCACACACAGATATATAGGTACACAGATAGATACATACAGAGATACATAGATGCACACACAGATACATTAGTAGATACACAGATACATACACACAGATAAATACATAGATACACAGATATAAAGATACACATATACACGGATAGGATAAACACATACATAGATAGGTATATTCACAGATGCATACACAGGCAGATGACAGCTAGCTGGCTAGACGGACAATAAACTGGTACCTATCAGTATAGATAGATACATATACAGAGATACATAGATGATACACACTGCACACAAGATACATTAGTAGATACACAGATACATACACACAGATAAATACATAGATACACAGATATAAAGATACACATATACACGGATAGATACACAGATAAACACATACATAGATAGGTATATTCACAGATGCATACATAGATAAGACAGGCAGATGACAGCTAGCTGGCTAGACGGACAATAAACTGGTACCTATCTGTAGCTACAGACATCACAAAAGACCGTTCTCTCTTGCGTCTGGATGAGGGGAAGATGGGACCTCCCAAATCTCACCCAGACATGTATGGGCGTACATTCCTTCCCCGCACACTGCGTGTTCTTAAAATCCTACATCATATTTGGCTTATTTATCTTTATGCAACACCCACCTTACTCAGCTCTGCTCATGACTCCAAAGAGAGTCCATGCAGGAGATTAATACTGTATCCATGCAAGACGAGGCATTAGACACTGGACAGAGACCTCAACAGACGTGCACGGCAGACCTCTCCAAGGCTGTGTTGTTACCCTTAGGAAAGCAGGCCCCACGGTCGGTTCGCATGACCAGTGTCCGCAGTGGCACCACACCCCAAGCATCATCGACCGCCCAACACCTGCCCGGTGCCAGGGGCTAACGAAGCAGGGGCCGTGCAGAGTAAATGCCTTTAGGGAATGCATGTTGCTTCTCCACCGGAGCCTTACTCACCCTGACAGCATCTCGAATATCAGGATGCCGAGCGCCCACCAGTCCACGGCTCTCCCATGACCCTTGCTCTGGATGACTTCGGGGGCCAGGTACTCGGGCGTTCCGCACAGGGTCCACGTCCTGCAGACAGAGAAGGCGTCCACAAAACTCAGGTGCGCTTGGCAAACACATTCCTCTTGCAAGAATGGCAACTTAATGGAATTTAGTTGAACAAAAGGATGCTCTACGCCCTAGCCCATGGACACACTGTCCTGGATACAGGTGGGAGCTCTATCAAACGCTTTTTAACCCACAGAGAAGTCACTACCATTGCTATCTTTTGTTACAGCGTCCCATTTTCCCTCTGAAGCAAAAAAGCCACACAATCCCCCCAAACTTCACCCACTAACCGCCCAGATGAGCCCACACATGTCCAACAGTCAACTAGTTCTATCTGTCCTCTGAGGTCTGGCTGGTTCTCACAAGTTTTGAAGTCTTTCAAACGCTTTTGTGGGTTCACGGTAATCGCGATTTCATTGGCGGTTTTCAGGAATCCTTAAGTTCAGGGACCCTGGGATATTTGGGGTTTCACTGGGCTGGGGAACTTTGGAAACGATTTTCTCCGCAAAGCTGCTGGGACTGCGTAAAATCTAGCTTCTAGCGCCACCTAGAGGGAAGCTGGCGGAAGGCAGGAGACTCTGAGCTACAGCTTGTAATAACAGCAGGGATGTTTCCACACGTTTCATTTGTTGATATTCATCCCCACCATCCTACCCTGGGCTACCTAATTCTCTTTTTCCCAACAGGTTGGGGACATTGCTGCTTCATCCTTTTGCTCAAAAGAGAATTCACCTTACTTAAACGGAGCCCCTGTGTTCATTAAAATGCATAGGTTTGCAACATTCTGGATGACATCTCTAACATTTACGCTCTATGGAAAACACAAGACCCGTTCTCTTCATTTTCTCCTAGTTTGTATCTCTCAGCATGGAGGATGTTGCTGAGAAAATGCGCCTGTTAGAAGGTAAAGAACATACAAATTTGCAGCTATGATGTCAGTCAGTCCTGGGGATGTAACACAGAGTGTGGGGATTCCTTAATGCTGTATGGTATCCTTAATGTTTGCAAAGGGCACAGATCTTAAGTGTTCTCACCATCTAAACAAAATAAAAGGTTAAGTGTGTGAGATAATAGGTGTGTCCACTGACTTGAATGTGGGGATCACCTCACAATGTAAATTTCATTTGTACCTATCTGTATGTGCAATATAAAATTGTACAGAAATATAATGCCCATTACATATCTACATGGGCAGGGCAGAGAAATGTTCCAAAATGCAACTCTGGAGGTCAAGAACACCGTCATGAGGCCCAGGCTTGTCTCTTTCAACGCTCTGCCCACCCCTGTAAACTGGCTGAGCCACTGTGGAAAACTGTAGAGAGGTTCCTCAAAACACTAAAAAGAGAAATGGCATACAACCCAGGAATTCTGTGTCTGGGGGGGATACGCCCAAAAGAATTGAAGGCAGGGGGTTTCAAAGAGATGTTTGCACACCCACGCTCACAGCGGCATTAGTCACACTAAGCAAAATGCAGAATGAACGTAAGTGTCCACAGATGGACAGATGGATAAAGGAAATGTGCTCCGTCCTCACCGTGGAAAATTATTCAACCTTAAAAAGGAAGGAAATCTGGAACAACAAATGCTGGCGAGGATGTGGGAACCCTTCTACACTGCCAGTGGGAATGTAAATTAGTTCAACCATTGTGGAAAGCAGTAAGGAGGTTCTTCAAAAAACTCAAAATAGAAATACCATTTGACCCAGAAATTCCACTCCTAGGATTTACCCTAAGAATGCAGTTTCCCAGTCTCAAAAAGACATATGCACCCCTATGTTTATCGCAGCACTATTTACAATAGCCAACAAATGGAAGCAACCTAAGTGTCCATCAGTAGATGAATGGATAAAGAGGATGTGGTACATATACACAATGGAATATTATTCAGCCATAAGAAGGAAACAAATCCTACCATTTGCATCAACATGGATGGAGCTAGAGGGTATTATGCTCAGTGAAATAAGCCAGGCCGAGAAAGACAAGTACCAAATGATTTCCCTCATCTGTGGAGTATAACAAGAAAGCAAATCTGAAGGAACAAAACAGCAGCAGACTCACAGAATCCAAGAATGGACTAACAGTTGTCAAAGGGAAAGGGACTGGGGAGGATGGGTGGGAAGGAAGGGATAAGGGGGAAAAAGGCGCATTACAATTAGCACGTATAATGTAGGGGGGGCACACGGGGAAAGTAGTACAGCACAGAGAAGACAAGTAGTGACTCTATAGCATCTCACTACGCTGATGGACAGTGACTGTAATGGGGTATGTGGGGGGGACTTGATAACAGGGGGAAGTCTAGTAACCACAATGTTGCTCATGTAATTGTATATTAATGATACCAAAATTTATAAAAAAAAGGAAGGAAATCCTTACACCTGCTACAAATCGATGCATCTTCAGGACCTCATGAGGAGTGTGATATAAGCCAGTCACAGAAGGAGGAACACTGTAGGATTCTTCCCACAGGAGGTCCCTAGAGTCATCACATGTGTAGAGACAGAAACAGGTGGTGGGGTCCAGGGCTGGGAGGGGATAGGGAGTGAGCGTTTCATGATGACAGAGCTTCAGTTTTGCAAGATGGAAAGTTCTGGAGACAGATGGTGGGGACGGCTGCATAACAACGTGAATGTACTCGACAGCCCTGAATTTTCCAGTTAAAAACGGTTCAGGTGGTACATCTTATGTTATGTCTGTTTGCCACAATGATTATTTTTTGTAAACGTGCAGAGACAGAAGAGGGTAGGGTGTCCCATGGAGGAGGAAGTGTCTGATAAAGTCAAGGTCAGGTAACCAGGACCTCAGCAGGGGCTGCAGAAAAGGAGGGTCTGCCAAGGACCTGGGAATACATAAACCTAGAGAGGGTGGCCTTTGAGGTGCATCCAGCGGGCGCTCTCCCTGCAGGTACGATGTCACTATGACTCTCCAATGAGCAATTCAGACCCTGAACGTACCCCTCTAGACCATGTCTGCCCAGCCTGCCAATAGCTGCACTTCTGTTTGGAGCCCATCTGCAGACAGGCAGAAAAAAGAGGCATTTTAGGAGGGAAAAGCAATGTGGGCCCTTTGCAAAGGACTTCCAGTAACAGGCAGCTCCAGAGGGCCGCACATGGATGTGCGGGTCGGGCTCCCGCAAGCCCTTTCTTCACACATCCTCAAGCGTGTGCTGCCCCTGTTTTCTAAGCATCCTGTCTTGTCCCAGCCGCCCCAGGTCCAGCAGTGTGACGGTGACCCTGCCGGTTCCTCCATGCAGGAACTCAGAATAGAGACTCTGTGGTGACTGGAAGAGGCAGTCAGGTAACCGGACAAAAAATAAGGGTCTGTAGGCTGTGGGAAGACATGGAAGGGGTGGTGGTCCTCGCTTCTTCCCACACAGGGCAGAGCAGCAGGGGCGCCCTTGCCTCTGAGAGGCTGGTCCTTTCAAGATGGATCCAGCCACGGTGCAAGGAACCACCTGCTGGTCCGATGGGTGCTTCTCACCCCCTGGATCTAAAGTGCAAGAACGGAAGTTAGATGCACACGTGCTCAGAAGCATCTCTCCTCCCACCATGCCCAGCAGAATCAACCCAAAGTCAAGCCTGGGGGCTCTGGCTCCTGAACCTCTGATTCTGCAGAACGGTCAGCTTATCGGTCCTTCGTGTTGGATCTGCAGCACACCCAAGCTTGCCTGAACCCAGCTGGAAGCCCAGGTCTCAGCCGATAGTAAGACCAGGGGAGGTGGCCACAGGTGATTATAAATGCATTAGGAGAAGCATCTCTCCTTATGTTGAAAGGTGAGTTTCTTTCTGGCTCTGTCCTAGGTAAGGGGCACAGATTGAAGGCACAATGCATTTGCAGGCTCTAAGAAGCCTCAGGGAGCCTGACCTGCTCAAAGAGGAAAAGCTCAGTGCTACAACCCCAATACCGCTTCGATGTACCTAAAGGCATGTATTACCATGACGAGCTTCTGACTGCCATAAATATGCACAAGACAGACAGGCCTGGGTGACGTTTGGAGAACGCTGGTCTGGACTATGAATTATCCATGTCCCAGGTCTTATTACCCTGTGCTTGCTTGACTCTTGGGGAGAAGAGGATGCCTGTGGTTCTCAACTTGCTCTGTTTTCAGTTCCACTAAGGCACGGGCAGGAGACCGTGTTCACCAACCAAATGCAGGATTTTTGTAAAGTTCGGACGCCAAATTTCTCCTGTGTTTCTCCATTCCCCACTGTCTTCTGTGGGATCTGTACTGGGTGAACTGTGTCCCCCTAAAAGTCCTAAACCCCAGTGCCTGTGATCTTATTTCGAAATAAGGTCTTAGAGATGCAACTGAGTGAAGATGAGGTCATCCGGGATTAAGATGGGACTAATTTAATAACTGGTGTCCTTAGAACGAGAGAGATAGAGACAGAGAGAGAGAGATAGAGAGAGAGAGAGAGAGAGAGAGAGAGAGAGACCTCAGCCAGGTGAGACACAGTGAGAAGAAACCATCGAAAGGCCAGCAAGAGCGTCGTCAGCACCAGCAGACTAACCCGGCACCCCGATCTTGGACTTCCCGCCTACAGAACTATACGAAACAAATATAGGACCATCAGTCCTATCGGAGGAGGATGCCCCTCTCATGATGTCATTTACCCTTAACTACATCCTAAAAGCACTATCTCCAAAGACAGTCCCATGGGGGGTTAGAGCTTGAATGCATGGATTTTGGAGGGACACACTTCCGTCCACAGAAGTGATAATGGAGGTGACGGTGGTGGTGACCTTGAGTCTAAGCCAGCTGCTCACAGATGCAACCATCAGCTCCCAGGAAGCACAGGGGACAGAGGAATAAGCCCCATAACCCCATGAAAACACCACCTACCCAATCTAGACTGCGGGGTTTCCCACGAGGCAAATGACCCGGTTTATCTGACAAATAAATGGCTTAAGGGGGAAAGAGTTGGAAGGGGAACGTGTGGATTAAATGAAGCTAAGACACAAATCGGGCAACTGCAATATAGAAACCTTGGTTCGATCCCTATTTATGGGGAAGAAAAAGACATTTTTGAGACCTCTGGGGGAAATCTTTGGATGAGAGTAAGGACTTTTTTCTTTAGTTTTGTGAATAGTGATGATGGCATGGACGTCACCTCTGAAGAGTTTGTTATCTGATAGAGACACCACGGTGGGTACTTGTTTTAAAATAATTCAAGAAAGAAAGATGTGAGAGGGGTGGAAGATTAACTAAGATGTCAAAGCTCTGATATCCTAGTGAATCTGCGTGATCGGTACAGAGGATTTCATAGACACTATTCTCTCGACTTTCGTGTTTGTTTGAAAATGTCAAGTAACCATTGTAAAAGATTGGATTCCACTGTATCTGTAACCAGGTGGCAGAAATGAAAATGCAAAGGGCACCATGCCATTTAGCATCCGAATTTAAGAAACTAAAACAGAGTAACTACATAAAAGGTATCACCATTTTTTCCTTATTATTTTAGAAAAAAAATGATAATCATTCTAGTTCCTTTCTAACTCTGTGAGATGGGCTATGTGCATAATATAAGGTTTGTATGTAAAGTGGTTTCATTCAATAAGAAATATCACAACGAGAAAACAAGAGTTTGGTAAAATCATGTTATAAGAGAAAAACATCCATCCATCACGGACAGCCTACAAAAAGAGTGTAAGTACCTGAGGATCCTATTTATATATTTATAGAGTGGGGAGTGTACTTAATTACAGTAGGCTTAAACACAGTGTACCCATGCTACAGAAAAATATGAGAAACAGACTTCCCTGTAATTAGAGGTTCAAAACGATTATTCAAGACGAATCTGGTTTGTGGTATCTATTCTGTAGTGACCCCCAGGGACTCTGCCGAACGTGTTTCCTTTTTCATTCAAAAGTCCTGCCTGTGGTCTGAATCCTGAACCAGAACACAGGCCATATACCTCACCAGAGCTGGTTAAGAAGAACAAATGTAATCCAGAAAAACAAATAAAAAGGAGGAAAAAAAAAGACCAACGAAAAAAGTGTTTGCAGTTTGCACTGTGCACAAGCCACAGAAAAAAGATGAAGTTTTTTGTAAAAACAATACATCAATGGTAATGAGCCTTCTTTCCCAAGATCCAAGCTATGAAGTAAATGTAATGCTGGGTGTTATGAACTAAACCATTTCATCTTAAATGGGCATAATGGATTCAGTAGAGAAGAACATGGTTTGGCCAGATTTATCATCAAGTGAATATGTGAGAACTTTTACTTCTGGTTGCTTGGAATCGGACTTCAAAGAATTGACCATGGTATAAAATACAATAAAGGGTATGCCACATACTAACATGCTGTCATTAGGGGGCAGCTCTAATGTCAGAAACCAGTTTTTTAAATAAGGTCTCCACTCTGTAAAAGCGCCTCGTTTCTATGTGTTTCAGTCTTTACAACGTACTAGATGAAATTCTATTGGAGGAAATCTGAATCTAAGTGTATCATACAGTGTTCACACGATGGCCCCTTTCTAAAAACCACCAGCGTTTTTAGATTTTTCTAAAAATCACCAGATGAATCACTTAGTGTACGACTGCCCGTGTATCTGGTTTCCCAGAAATGCAGATGTTCCTGTCAGGTGAGGAAGATGGTGAGCACCTTAACCCCATGTCACCAAGGAACAGGACAACATGCGTGTATTTTCCAGGTCTGTCCATCTGCAATGGGAACCACTGCCCCACATGCATCAATTGGGTGCTTGAAATGTACTGGGAAACTGAAATTTTAATAGTCTGTAAATTTAAATTTAAATTTAAAAACCAATCCTCTCAACTACTGAAAAACTTGATTAGATGTTGAAATGTCCCTATTTGGGATGTACAGGAGACACTTGACCAACACAGGTTTCCACTGTGGTTCATAAAAATCCTTTATGCTTAGATTTCTTTCAATGAACATATTATTACATGAAAATATTGTACTACATGAAAATGCTGTCATGTATCCTCTCTTCCTTACGATTCTCTTAATAATGACATTTTCTTTTTCTCTAGCTTCCTTTATGATACAAGAATACAGTATACAATACATATAATATACAAAATATGTGTTCATACACTTTATGTTATCAGTAAGGTTTCTGGTCAAAAGTAGGCTCTGAGTAAAGTTTTGGGGGAATCAAAAGTTATATACACTGATTTTTGACTGTTTGGGGTCTATGGGGGTCACTGCCCCTATGTTCATTGTTCAAGAGTCAACTGTGCTGAATTAAATACGCTATATCATGAAATGATAGGCACCTGTTCCACTTTTTAAAACACGGCCACTTGAACATTTTAAATAACACATGAGATTGGTATTGCATTTGAATTGGACACCCCCGTTCTAGACCATGATTAATTTTGGGAATGTAAATTACTGAAATGGTCCAAAGGATCAAAATGTTCATCTCTGTCCCTCTTAATGGAATATTGTATGACTGCATGTTATTATCAACAGCTGTGATGTATCAGAAGCAATACAGTCTGGTCTCTGGCTCTTGAGTGGCTATGTGTCGGTCTTTTTTAAATCCCTTCAGGTTTCTATTTTTGAGTTTTTGTGAGCTTAATTCTGAACAAAATCATTTTCCCTGTAACCAAATATGTAACCAAGATGTGGAAACCTCCTCAATGTCCATCGACGGATGACTGGATAAAGATGTAGTATGTACAAGGGAATATTACTTGGCCATGAAAAAGGGAATCGTGCTGTTTGTGAAAACATGGATGGACTTTGGTGGGGGTGTCACGCTAAGTGAGACCAGCCTGATGGGGAGGGGGGACTGTGGGTGGAGGAAAGGGAAGAAGATGGTCACTTACTTGTCTACCAGTTTCTTGGCAAACCCAAAGTCAGTGAGCTTGATGTGACCATCCCTGTCCAGCAATATGTTTTCAGGCTTCAGGTCCCGGTACACAATCTCCCTGGAGTGCAGGTACTCGATGGCGCACACGATCTCCACCGAGTAGAAGTGTCCAGTGTTGCTGGAGAAGCGGCCCCGGTTACGCAGGTAACTGAACAGCTCACCACCCGGCACGAACTCCATCAGCATGTAGAGGAAGTGCTCGTCGTGCCATGTCCAAAACCTGCAGAGGCCGCCGTGGAAACACAGGCGTCAGCGCACAGGCAGAGACGGGTGTCAGGACATGGGCTCGGGCTGACTCAGGACTCAATACAGACAGAGGGCCAGGCGCAGAGTCCATCAGTGCTGAGGTACGGTGCACATGGAGGTCGTGTCACTTGCATAGATGTGCAGGAAGGTATACGTACATGGGTAGATGGAATACCGTCAGAGTGGAGACATGTGCAGATAAGGGTGTACCCGAGAAATGCACAATGGTCTCAGAATGGACCAGAGTCAACACAATGTGGGAACCATAAACTGGGTAACAGCTCCTTATGGGCTGCGCTATGCCCGCCTAACATTCACATACCGTCATCCAAAACCCCCAGGACTTAAGAACATGATTACATTACGAGATAAGGTCTTTCGAGAGGAGATTAAGGAGAAATGAGGTTATAGGGTGAGCCCTGAGCCCACAGGATGGGTGTCCTCATAGGAAGAGAAGATGAGGACACAGACACGCGCAGAGGGATGACCCCATGAGGACACAAGGAGAAGACGGCGCCCACACGCCCAGGAGGGAGGCTCAGGTGGGCCAGCCCTGCCCGCACCTGGACTTCAGAGCCCAGCCTCCAGACTGGGGAGATACCATGTCTGTGTTTTTAAGCTGCCCTATCCAGTTGTGTAGCCCCAAGAAGTCAGACCCAGTGGGCATTCAGCGATTCCACTACATTCCATGAAGACTGGGAATTCACAGTAAATTAACGGACTACTTCCTAAACACCTGCCAGGACATGGGGGTCATCAGTAAAGTCCAGAGAAAGCCACTTCTAAACAATTACAGGTAGGAGACTTCCCGCATCAAGGAGCTGATGAACCCCAGTAAGGGAAGAGGAAGCAGCAGATAGACATGACGGAGGGAAGGCGTGCAGGCGTGGGGTGTTGTCTGAGTTCTAGAAGTTTCAGCGAAGGGAGAAGAGACAAATACTGCTCTCAGGAGATAAGCATTGATGGAGGGGAAAATGCTTTCGCATGAAGGAGACATGGGGATAACGGAAACAAGCTGTGGAAATAAGGGCTCGTTTGTGAGCAGATTTGAGAATAGGGGCCTACCCATGATGCACTCACTAAGCATGGCGGGGGCCCCCTGGGGAAGCCATCCCCCAGGATGCTGTCAGCCGAGATCAGGTGTGCCTGCCGAGGCTATTAACGAGTCCCTTGCATGTTCTGGATCATGACCCTGTGAGCGGTGGCTTACTTCCAAACCTGATCCTAACCAGCTGAGTCCATCTCAACTTCACCAAAAACAAAATTATGCCTAGGAGCCCGCCACCACCCTTGGAGGGAGCTCAGGGCACCCTGTAGCAGAGGGTCCTGGCTGCTGGGACCAGCCACTCCCACTAACACAAAGTAAATAAAGCTGAAAGCAAGTGGGGAGATGCTCATTGGGATGTGCATGCCCTTGGCAATGGGGAGGCAGGTCAGAGACGACACCAATCTTCACACAGGGGCGGCCCCGAGGACCTCAGGGGCAGTGGCTGGCAGGCATTTCCTTTGTTTGGTTAGCGGAAGCTGGCATCCGTCTCCCGCTTCCCCTTTTCAGTTTTTACAGCCCAAGGGCTCAGGATTTGTGGTATGAAGGTGTAAGGGACACAGGAAATGGAAAGAGCGTTTGGGGTTTTTGATGCCTTTGCTTTTTGGTGGAGAAATCTTCCATAGTTACCATGACTGACCAGATACCCACACTCCTGAGATCATTTAAAGCAAAGATGAGTCCTTTTATTTCAGCCCCATGCCCTACGTTCATGTTCTGCCTAAGGACTCGTCTGGTAAGTGTCCACAAGATGCTTCAACAGAAAGGCACACCATTTCTCACATGTGACAGTCACAATCGGCTTTCATGAGTGAGCCTACAACCCAACAAAGATTTCACTCTCCGGGAGAAGAAATGCAGTCTAGGGTTTAAATAACACCGGACGGGTGTATTTGTACAATGAACCTCTATGTAAGCTGGTGACTGTCTGGATTTCTTTGGGGAAGGGTGGGTGGCAAATTTAGCTAGAGCTCATCAGGAAAAGGCCTGGAGGTGTGGAATTTGGGGACAGCATTGAGCCCTTGAAAAGACCTTCATTGGCATCCGTGCGATCTTCTGCAGCTCCCGTGCAGAAGCACACACACACCTCCTCCCTTAGCAGGCACCCCTTCTCTGGATATATTCTAGAGCCACTCCTGTTGATCAAAGACCAGGATCCTAATCTGCCCAGTTTGTTTAGCAACTCTTGAAATCACAATGCATGCTAAGTTTCCGAGGCAACCCGGTTTCACCCTTTGGGGCACCAGACGTCATGAACAATGGGTCCAGATGTGAGGTCAAAGGAGGTTTGCGGGAAGGCAGACAGGAGCTTTCAGGATTAGGCAACCAGGCAGAGCAAGTCATCCTAGCAATACTGTGGGTGGAGAGCAAGGGACAGAGGTCAGTCACCTCTGAGTGGGTCACCCGGGTTAAAGCACATTAGCAATCCCAATTTCATCCGTGGGTAGGTGAGCCACGTGCAAGGGAAGAGTTAGGGCTCCACGTCTATTATTCTGGGTTCCCCACACCCCCAGTGTGCACTCTGACTGGGTGTCCTACCATCCGGCCTGCTCTGACACTGTCTACCTGGGGACGGCGTCATACCCCGCAAAGGAAGGGCGCGGTCCCACAAGACTGCCCCCCACATGAGATGCCGATCACGGGTCCAGGCTGTCACCTGTGTTTCTTACCCGCCAGCGACAAATCTGGGTTCCCACGACCCCCTCCTTGGGTTTAATTAATTTGCTGAAGTGGCTCACAGAACCCAGAGAAACAGTTTACTTACTAGACCACCAGCTTATGACAAAAAGAGGTCGGTCAGAGGCACCCAAATGGAAGAGATGCCGAGCCTGGCTTGGGGAAGGGGGCGGAGCTTCCGTGCCCTCTGCAAGCAGCCACCTCTCTCATCTCCATGCCTTCACCAACCCAGGAGTTCTCGAAAGCCCCTCCTGGGGAGGTTTTGTGGGGGCATTGATCGATTAAATCCTTGGCCATTGGGGGATGCACTGAACCTACAGCCCCTCTCCCCACCCTGCAGGTAGGGGTGCGAATGGAGTTCCACCCTCTATTACATAACAGGTCCCTGGGCAACCAGCCCCCACCCTCAGCGGCTTTCCAGAAGGCACCTCATGCCCATAAGAAAAGACACCTTTCTGGCTCGCCTCCCAGGAAATTTCAATGGTTTGATGGAGCTCTGTGCCAGGAAGTGGATCAAAACCAAATATACACTTCTTACAAATCACAGTATCACCCTGAAAAATGGCACAAACCCGTGACTGAAAGGTAAGAACTGTACAGGTGGTTAAGGTTGTGTGGCGTTAAGATTTATGGCACCAATACCTCCATAATAATGAGGAAGGCATCCACAAACCGTAATGTTTATTAAGAAGGTTCTATATTCAGTGGTCCAATAACTTCTACGGACACACATCAGTCACACCGGATGAATCGTGAACACCCAGAGACGTGAGTTTCCAAACAAAAGTATTCTGTACAGAGTGACAAATAATGCACATGGAAAAGCAAAATTCCTGGGCACCCTGATTCTCTCTCCTTCTCCAAGTCACATACGTCAAATAAACATCGTTTGGTAAAAGAAAAATTCCTCTGATGTAGCTTTCAAATCTCTACCCATAAGACTTTTCTTATTTGGAAAGAATCTGTAAAGAGTGGGGTGTTATTAAGAACCAAAACATTCAGAGTTAACTGCCTTCCTATTCCAAACACGTTTACAAAACACGAAATCACCACTTGTGGCTTCTGCCCCAGAGTCCACGTGGCCATAAATCAATGAAAAACTGAGTTTCTAAGATGCAAACCAGCGTGAACGGTGCCTGCCCATCCGCTGGTTAAGTCCTTCTCATTAATTGCTGTTTTCTTAATTGGTAAATTTTGACCAGGGGATGCACTCTGCAACACAATGCCCTGGCATCAGGATACAGGACACAGACAAACGGAAAGGAAGCCCCCGTTTTGACTGCTGTGAGCCGTGCGGGCAAACTGCGCAGCCAAAGCGAAGCACACGGATGGACGCTGGATGCTTCACTGGTCTCAGGCAGCTGGGGAGAGACATGTATGTAAGAAGTTTGGAAACAAGGCAGCAGTCCAACCTTGGAGCCTTGGAGGAAGGTCGAGAGTCCGCTTTTGACATGAGACCCTGAACTGAGAGCCATCTAATCGGGATGGAGCAGGAGCTCAGTGGACATAAGTCCGGCTCCCAAGGTGGCAGGTGTGAGCGAGAAGCATGGCTCTGTGGGGTGCTGAGTCCAGAACCAGCGGGGCACGTGGGTTAGCGCCATTATTAGGGCACGTGCACACATGCCTGCCCTTACGCCAACCCCCACTCACCGTCCTCCAGGACTACGCTTTGCCTGGCCAAGCTCGTCTCCCAGGAAAAGGGAGGTCCCTTGGTCTCATCTTCAGGGTAATGGATGGATAAGCAAATGTGGTCCATCCATACAAGGGGATATTTTGCAGCCAGGAAAAAACAAGGGCCGCCTGACACCTGCTATGATGTGGGTGCCCCTCACAAGGAGATGTTCAGTCACATAAGCCAGGTACAGACAGATACATCCTGTGGGATTCCACTCCTACGAGGTCCCTAGTGGAGTCACATCCGTAGAGACAGAAAGTGGATGGTGGGGCCAGGGGCTGGGGAGTGGGCTTTGGGGGTTTGTTAATGGGGACAGAACTTCCATTTGGGAAATGGCAAGCTGGCACATGCTGGAGATGGATGGATGGTGGGGACGGCTGCATGACCATGGGAATGTGCTTAATGCCCCCAATGTGTGCGCTTAAAAATGGTGAGGATGGTAAATTTTATGTTAGGTACCTTATAACCAGCATGAAAAATTTTAAACTGAAAAATGTATTCAAGCATACGCCTTCATCCCCGAGCCTCGGAAGAGGCAAAGAAACGCTGTTGATCACGGTGAGCAGGCAGACAGGTGCAGGAGGCTGCGTGCTGCCTGTCCGGGGGCCCGGCTCTGAGCTGATGGAGCCCAAGGCACTTACTGTCTTAAACCTAATCACGCCTTTTGTTTGCCAAGTTTGTGGGAAAGGGCTCTTCTAAAGCCAACCTTACTAACTTGAGGATGTCTACCTTTCCCTGTCAGTTTCTCCCTATGCCGCCATCAAGCTGGACGTGTGCTATTGAAAGCAAACGAAACCCAACCTGGGGCCACCCGATCTCGTAAGCCCATCTCCCTGTGCAATCTGAGGCGGCTCCTCCTCTGTAACAACCTGGCCCGAGGGACCAGTCCTTCCCCATGGTGACCTTCGGGGCCTTGTTCCATGTCCCACCCGTGGTCTCCTCCTGCCTGTTCCTGTCTGCAAGGGTCCCTCGGGGTCTCCACTTGATGGTTCCCCGGGAACGACCACTCACCCTATCTCTGCCTCCTGGTCCTTTGCACTCAAACCATCCCACCTGGAATGCACTCTCTCTGTGTGTGCAACCTGCAATGCCGTGTCACCCAGAGAGGGTGTGACCTCCTCATCCCTGTCACCACCCAAATGCATAGAGAACCCAGAACCCAATGTATCTGGGTTCGCCATGTTCCCGTGCCCGGCCGCTTGCCATCAAGCTACCCCAGAGCTGCCCTGCTGCACCCTTCCTGATCTGGAAGGATTCCCCCAAACTATCACCTCACAAATTCCAGCTCCTTCTACAAAAGTCTGCTGATACGTCCACCTAATTTGGGTCCCTGATGTCTTTGTCCAGATGGCGGCCGATTCCCCACCTTCAATGAAGCCCACATCGAGAACAGCCTCATACGGGGACCTTACGTCTCCACCTGGTCCCCCCAAACCTTAAACATACATTGCATCATTTTCAGAGAGAACTGAACGGGGACTTGGGAGGGGCCCATCTGCTCCTTGCAGCCACGATGAACAGGAAAGAGCTCTTTCTGGATTTTTGCTTTGAAAATGCAAAGGAAGAGAAACTAAAGCAATCGGAACATGGTGACCCAACCGTGGACAGTGTCCACTTTAGAATAAGGCATGAATTCCTCGAGGTGGAGACACAAGAAGGCTATGCCCTGCAGGGACACCTCCCAGACCTTTCTTTCAAGATGTGCAGAAGAAAGCTGATCGAACACAGCGGGCCCCGAAAACCCACGAGCCGGGTTCTGCTGCACCCAGGCAGTACGATGACACACGGGTTGGTTCGGTTCTGTGGACTAATCATCCTGACAGAATGGAACTTGGGCTCAGAGTTGGGTCAGGACTCACTGACCACTTCATCTGTCTCTGCCACACATGTTCTCAACCAGGGCAGGTCTGTCCCCCCAGGAGACATCTGGCAATGCTTAGAGGCATTCAGATGATCACAGCTGGGCAAGGAGGTGTGCATGGCATCCGCGGTGGGCTCTGTCCAATCAGTTAGAGGTCTCAAAGGTCAAATGTAAAAGGTCACGAGGAAAAGAAGGAATTTTGCTCTGGATTTGTCTGTTGTGTACAAATTGTACCTGAGTTTCCAGGTTGCTGAGGGCCCTGCAGGTTTCAGACGCATGACTTGCAACATCAAGTCTTACCTAAAGGTCCGACCACCTGGCCTGCCCCAGAGATTTTAGACCTCGGGCCCCTACAGTCATGAGTGTACTCTGTAAAACCTCTCTCTTCATAACTAGGCAGTATGCTATTTGCTCCTGCATTTCTTATGTGATCATTGATTTTTATCACGTTAATATATACAACCCCCCCCCCCCCAGCAATTCCCTGGCTTATCTTGATTTCCTTGAATTAATGATGCCACTGGAATTCTATTCCAAACTACAGGTATGTGAGAATTTTGAGGCATGCAGTACACAGTAGGGATACAAGAGGCATGTGTGGAGGGGTGCTCACCCTAACCCAGGTGTGGCTGGATGCTTCTTTGTAGAGCAAACGACTGCGCCGGAAGGAAGGTATAGGACTGACTGGTCTGGGATCTGGGCTGGAGGAGACGAGAAGGAAGCATTGAAATGGACCAGAGAATAGGACAGGAGGAGCAGGGTGGCGGGCTCAGTTATGTGGACATGGTGAGCATGGAGGAATACAGTGGCCAGATGTGCAAAAGCTGAAAGGTGGCCGGAGACGACCACCCTGCAGTCCCCTGATCAGCTTCTACTGGTCACCCAGAGTTACGGAAGGGTTTACGGCCAAGAGACATATCATCTACCTATCATCTATTTACCTACCTACCTACCTACCTACTTCCTTATCCATCCATCCATCAATCCATTATATCTACCTATCTATTTAGCAATCCTTCTATCTATACAGATCTATCTATGTACCTACCTACTTACCTCTTATCTATCATCTATGTATCTATCTGCATATCTGTGTGTTATCTATCACCTATCTTTATCTATCTATTCATTCATCAGATCTTTACCTACCTATCCATCCCCCACCCATCCATCTATCCATCCACCCACCCATCCATCCATCCATCCATCCATCCACCCACCTACCTACTCATTCATCCATCCATCCCCACCCACCCATCCATCCATGCATCTGTCCATCCATCCATGCATCCATCCATCCGTCCATCTATCCACCCACCCAGCCAGCCAGCCAGCCACCCACCCACCCATCCATCCATCCATCATCCATCCACTCACTCCATCTATCTATGGTAGTGGTCCACAGCTGAGGACTATTTCATCCCCTCGGAGACTTTTTGTCAATGTCTAGAGACATGTTTCGCTGTCACCGTTGGGGAGGGGAGTTGTGGTAGCAGCATCGGGTAGGGAGACCAGGGACGCTATCACGCACCCTACACTACACAGAACAGCCCCCAACACAGAGGATCACATGGCCCCAGATGTCAGCAGAGCCAAGGCTGAGAACCCAGGTTCTGGATCCAAACGACCCTCAGACACTAGCAATTTCTGTAAGTGTAACGAGCAAGAAGTAGACAAGGGAGGTGGTCTTATGCAGACCACACACCTTTCTCCCTGGGAAACCTTGACTTTGTCCCAATTCCTGGTAGCTGGACAGTGAGTTTCTCAGCTCCTCTAAAATCTCTCCACTGGCTGAGCTGGCCTTCGGAACGGCTCTATCCCCAAGCAGAATGTGTTCTCTGATGTGCATTTAATGAACACTGGCCGATTTTGAAAAATACAGTGGGGAGCGGTTCAAATCCTGAACTTGGAAAATGTCCCTAGTGATCCTGCCAGAACACCGCAGGGGGAACTTCTGGTTCCTGTTGTCCTTCAGCTTCATGCCTGGCATCAGAAACATGCCATGTGGTTTCAAAAAAATGCAAGCAAAACTGCTCGGTGTTTTCGCAGAGGATGGAAAGCAGCATGTCAGATGAAGCAACTCTCCTGTGCAGGACAAACTACATGGCTGGAATTAAACACATTCTTTATTCATGGCCTTTTCCCACAAAGACATGTCCCTGCGCGTGTGGCTGAGGACACCCTCTGGCTTCCGTACACGGGGCTCACCAGACAGAGCACGCCCACCTGGGCTATGGGCTATGGGTGGGCAAACTCAAGAGCCTGCTTATCCGAGCTCCATTTAAACCTGGTTTTCAAACACACCTGGTCCCCCAAGGGCTGATGCACAGAAAAACAAAACTCTGTAGGATAAGATCCCCCCTGCCTTTCTTGGAAAATTTACCCATGAAGCACCTTCTGGAATACGCCCCGTGTTTCTGGCTCAAGACTTCCTGTATTTGGTAAACGCCCAAGACAGCTGGCCTGAATCACAGGAGAATCATTTGGCCGTATTGTACAGGAGTAGAACTCTCCTTTAGAAAATATTTATTTAAAAACCTTGCGAGCAATAAATAAATAAATAAATATATAAAAAATAAAAGTCTTGCGAGCTAAGGTTCTTTCCCAGAGCCACACACAAGAGACAGAAGTAGATGCTCTTCTAGAAAACACATGACTAGGAGCTTCATTCCAGAGGATGATGTACACACACTGTTTTTCTAACCATTTGTTCCCCTGCCGGACCTGATGACTGAGGAGCGCTCATGCCCCCCAATGCGTGACTACTGTTGTTTCTATGACTTAAGAGCATGACATTCTACTGACATTCCATAATGGCACAAGTCCACACTTTTAGCTCCAGAAAAGAAAAGTAGGAGAAGAAGTCGGCCGCTTTCCTCCTCCTCCTCGTTAGCCATGCCACCTGGCCCTACTCTGGGTGAGACATCAATTCGGGCTCCAAGGATACTGGTGTGGTGGCTCTGAGTAGAGGGGTGCACCTTCCTGAGCTGGGCTGCGTGCAAGATGCTTGAAGACCTGTCTCGATGTGCGGACAGGTGTTTCAGAGAAGAAAGGCAGGTGCCCTTCGGGTGGGAGGGGTGCAGGATTCCAAGTGCCAGAGGAAGAATGCACTTCACAGGAGGGGTGCGCTGGGAAAATGCAGAAGCACCCTGCACCTTCTCCTTCAGGTGCCTTTCCTTGATTGAATGATGGACAGGAGGGCGTAGGGAAAGAGACAGCATGGGAGGGAAAGCCAGAGGCCTAGGTGAGTCCTGGACGGGATACTAAGTTGTTGGCGCTTTATTCTGCGTACCTTGGAATCCACTCTGGATTTGTAAGTGAGGATGCAAATCTCTGGAGAGGCCTGTGGAGATGGGCCCCACAGATTTAATGAGCAGGATGCCACGGAAGGAAGCAAGCCTGGGAAGGAAGACAGATGGGAGGCCAGTGCAGAGAATCAGGGCAGACATGGGGCCCCAGGTGAGGCAGGGGTGGTGTGGATGAGCTCGAGGAGTGTGAGTAGATGGTGGAGGGAAGCCACGGGCATGAGGTGGAAGGTGCTCACACTTGGGAAAGAGAGCTGCCTCTGGGCTGTCCCACCTCCAGCACCTGGTGAGTGAGAGTCCTACCCTCCGGTGGAAGGTAGGAGGTTTCCATGCAGGTCGGAGACGGTCCCACCCCCCGGTGGAAGATGTTCCCACCCTCTACTAAGAAACAGTGTGAGGAAGAGCTCAGCAGCGCTCAGCACCTGCCGTCACAAGGGTCTGCCGTGCATCCGCGTGGAGATCCCAAACAGTCAAAAGGAAACCCACGGTGGGGACCGAGAGAAGGGCGTGGGGAGGCGCCCCGGAGGAGGACTCACAGCTTGACCAGGAACGGGTGGCTGACTTCCTTCAGCACTGACTTCTCATTGTGCACATGCTGCTCCTGCTTCAGGCGGATGACGTCCGGGATGCTCATCACCTTGAGGGCGAAGAAATGCTTGGCTGTCTTCTCCTTGACCAGCTGCACTTGCCCGAATGTCCCTGTGCCTGCAGGGCCGACAACAGAAGGGACTGAGTCAGGAAATGCAGCATGGGAACATATGGGGTGTGCATCCCCTCAGCCTGTCTTTTTCTTGACAGCTTTCTAGGTAAAGACGGGGTATGAGGCACAGAAGCTTCCTCCCAAAGACACATGCATATATGGAGAAAGCAGGTTGTCTTGGTTTTAAAATCTGCTGTGGATGTGGACACTATTACAGGTGTCCATACCTACACAGGTAGGATATAAAGGGACATATTATAATGGAGGATGACGGACATTTAAAAACTGCAACTGTGACACACAGGAAAGGAAACCAACCCTGTCTGGTACCCAGGAGGGACATTTTCAAACAAAATACCTTCCCCTCTGCCTCCCTGCAGCCCCCTCCTATTTCTAGGAGCGTCCATGGGGGCGGGGGTAGGGTAAACAGCATGGTGCACATCTTCTAGCCATTCACTCACGCTAGCAATTACTCGATGCCCATAGGAGGTCAAAGATCCAAAGGAGTTTAATTTGTGGCCAGAGAAGAGGTAAAGTAGGTGGCAGAAAAATGGAAATCCATATGTCTTGAGTCCTGGGGTGTCTTGCACTGAGGTGTTTTATGTATGGTGGCTCTCCGGTCACCACCCAAACAATCATCCAGAGGGTGCGGTCTCCCCAGGAACTGAGAATGGCTAACTGATGATAGTGCTCTCTGGAAAGATAATAATAAAGGCTCTCTGGCCATCAACCCAATGAGCTAGAAGGAAAAAACCAAATTCAAGGATGGCTTGATAGAAAAAAAACATGTGCAGTACCACCACAGAGCAACAGATTTCCTTTTTTCCTTTAGAGTTTGGAATTGCACAGAGTAACATGAAAAAGAAAGTTACTTGAGCAAAACACTTTTCACTACGATTTTCTATTCATTAAAATCCCCTCGCCTTGTGGGGCAGGGCTGCGGGAGGCCACGGTAAGGAGCTCTGACTTTTAAATGAAGTCTCTCACCATGAATGTTTTCCTAGAGCAGATGTAGAAAGTGATCCACAAAAACAAAGAAAAGAAATTGTGAGAAAAAGCAAATGATGCACGACGGTACGTTTTTAAACTCGAAAACAGAGTATGTAATTATGAAATGAGTAAACATCTCACAGTTTAAAATGAACAGGAGGCTGTATGTCTTGACATTCTGGTGCCTTTCTTCTGTATTATCTGTCTCTACTGCCTAGAAGGGACCCATTCATTACCTAAGTGTATTTACTAGGTAAAATTTTGTCTTTTTAACATTTGTCTTTCCCCTCCACTGAGAGTCCTCGATGACTATAAGAAAAACAACACAGCTGGGACTCAACAGATTTTCTTACATTTCTGTCAGTGATGTCATTTCAGCTTTCTCTGAGCTGCATGAGCTGCAAACACACAGAAATCAAAACAGGTTTTCTTGTGTGCTCTAGCAAACACCTGCATTACCCTGGGAGACACAGAGTCCCTCAACACCACAGTGCGATCACAGCTGCACAGGTAAACAACCTCGTCTGAGGTTGGCAAATCTGGCATGCTATCATTTTTAAGTCGATCAGCTTACATGGAAATAAAGGCAGACATGACATTAACGGTGTTGGAAGTCGATCATTATTGGTGCGGAAAAAACGGCAGAGCTTTACCTGCTTGGTTTCAGGAGACTCTCCAAAATGCACCTCCAGCTCTCAGTTATCTCCCTTCAGAAAGTAGGAAAGTCTGTTTTTTTTAGCCTTGCTGCAGCTAAGGGTGGTCATATGACCCACCTCTGCCTGGTTAGATGCACCTGGAATATTATGCAGTCATAAAAAGGGAGTCTTGCCATTTGCAATAATACAGATGGACCCTGAGGATGGTCTGTTAAGTGAGATAAGCCAGACACAGACAAATACCGTGTGATCTCACAGATATGTGGACTCTATAAAGATGAGACTCAGAGAAACAGAGGACGGATCAGTAACATGGGGGAAACAGGTGAGGTGGTTCAACAGACACAAACTTCCAGTTATAAAATAAGTCATGGGATGTCATGTACTCAGAGCAACTATTGTGAACAGACTGTATTAATACATCTGAAAGTTGCTGAGAGCGTAGATCATAAAAGTTCCCATGAGAAGAAAAAAACGTGCAACTATGTGCGGCGACAGATGTCAAGCCGGCTCCGTGTGGAGATCATTTTGCAATACACGTATTGAATCATCGTTGTACACCTGACATTGATATAAAGTTATGTCAATTATATATTGATAAAACTGGAATTTTTGTTTTAAAGAAGTCTTTCTTTTCCAAAGCCAGACATCTCCTCCCTGATAAAAGGAGTGTTCAAGGAAAAAATTCTCTCTGCCCACCCTTGGAGACCCCCGTCTTTTCCACCCCAAGCTGGGACATTATGTGAGACAGAGAAAAAGGACTCACTTGGGAGGCAGCGCTTACCTGGAAGGTATTCCCAGTCAAAAAGATTTAAGCTGAAAATCAAGTATGGGCTCCTCGGTTACTTCCCCACAATTCCAAAGTCTTACACGTGTCTTCCCAAGCTCACCGGGCCACAAAGCACAGCGACCGACTTAATATGCAACTATTCGGTCTTGATTGCCCTTTGTGTGAATATTTACTCATTTCACTACAGAAAGAGTCATGGGCCAATCAACACGCACACCGGATGACCGTCCCAAATTCTGAATAATCTCAAATTCCAACGCACGGCGGGCTATGGATTTCCTACAGGCAGAATGACCTTGGGCAATCTCTTGAGAAGGTGGGGATGTATCCTCTGCATAGCTGGTCTAACACGGGTTTTTCCTTGAACAAGACGCCTGTGTCTCCACCTGAGTTTCCGGATGAGGCAGACGGTTCCAAGTTATGGCCATCCTGTGTCTGTGATTCAGTCTTTATAAACATGGGAGTGAGGCAGACCTGAGCTCCCTCTCTTCCCCAGGGGGGATTCCTGATCTTTCAAAGCCTTTGCATTTCTCTTCCTTGCTGTGTGCACCCCCACCCATCCCAAGCACTCGTGCCAAAACCCACACAGACTCATGCAGGCTTTCTGTCTGGTGGGTGGAGAGGACAGAAAAGATTTCTACCCTTATAAAATATGAAGCTGCCAGAAAAACGCCGACAACATATGCCAAGGTGCTTCTCCATACACACATGCCTCCTGGTGTACACACACTCTACAGTCAGTGAAATGGAGCACCTCTGTCCGTGTGTTTACACAACCCCAACGAATGAAAGTATTAATGGAATCGCCGTGAACACAGCATGGAGTGCCCTGAAAAGCTCCCTCTTTACTCAGAAGTCACAGCTGGGTTAAAAACAAAACAAAACAGAGAACAAGGTGTGAGAAAGAACAGAAAACGCATTGTTCCTTGTAAAAAAAAAAAAGAGATGGACCATCCTCTCCACCCAAGAACAACTCAGAGCCCGTTTTCAGAGGAGGGAGTTTCCACGGGTTCGGGAAAGGAGCACCCCTCCCCACCCTTATTTAGTCTTTGAAAGTGCACCATGCAAAAAGCCCATGAATTGGGAAGAAACTCAAATTTAAGTTTGTGTGGGGTTTTTTTTTGTCCCCAAGTTTGCTGGAACTTAAAAAGCCTTCAGAAATATCGATAGAGAATGAGAACAAGGAACGTAGCACAGAATGCTGAGCAGTTGCAAAAGCGGCACAATGAACAACTCTGGATTTTATTCGGGGATGCAGGTTGGTCATCATAAAAGTGACAGGCCATGTCCTCTTATTGCATCCAGCAGGCACGGCCCTGAACCCCGCCCGCTGTGGTCCCCTCCCTCCTGTCTGAGCTGTGCTAAAGAGATCAGGAATGGTCCAAAATGCCAGGGAGCCACCTCGGTCCCCTTGGGCTGGCTCACCCTGTGGGCTGGGACAGAGGCACCCCACAGCCGGCCTGGCTCTCTCTGTGTTACCTAAAGGAGTCATTCTAAGTCTCCCCCCATTGTTCAGGATCAAATTGTTCTCCCCCCCAAAGGTATGTTCAGTTGCTAATGCCCCGTGCCTACGAATATGTCCTCCTTTGGAAATGAGGTCTTTGCAGATGTTAGATATACGGTAAGATGATGTCCTACAAGACTAGGGTGGCCCTTCATCCAAGAAGACTAGAGAGAGAGGAAAATGACACATGATAATGGGGACATTTTCTGCACAAACGGGCCATCACTGGTCTTCTGCTCAGGTGGGGTAAGACCACCGTCTGTTCTCGCCAGGAACAGCCCTGGTGCAAGTTTCCTTGAGATGCCCAAGGAGGTTTCACCAAAAAGCCAGGCACATGACACACGCCTTTTTGTTAATTGTGTCTGTGTGTCGTTGTTGAATGACTGCAAGTATTTCTCAGTGCTTCGTAAGCCTGTGCAAACATAATGTCCTCAACTAAAAATGTAGGTAATGCACTTGGATGTTATGACATGAATGTCTTGGTTCTCGATGACCTTTGCTGTATCGCTGAGACCTCAGCCATCAGATGAAATACGTAGTAACCCTGCACCTTTCCCAAGACACTCTGGACACAGCTCAATCGTGTAGGATCACCGTCCGCTTGTTAATTTACACTGTCAGGGACATTATTCTACATACTTTCTTCTTGGGCATTAAGGAAATAAGTACTCCGTAACAAAGGGCATAGCCACTCTCGGACGACAGAAAGCACACACACAAAGCATTTGAGGAAATGGTTCAGAAGACACGCTGTTTCACAAATAATGGGGGAAAAACTGAAGAAGGATAATTATCACAACGACTGGACCACGTCACCATCAAGACTAAAATTAGTGAAGATGCGTTAAAGGTGTGAAAGCATTTGTAGTCCTATATATAAATGAGAATGTGTCCTGTGTTGTGCTGAAGATTAGGAAACTTAGCCAGGACAGAAATCACATTTTCTTCATTCTTTATAGAAATTTAGAAATAGCTAGCGTTCCGTAAAAATGACTTGAGTGGATGCTTTTAGGGGGTTGCTATAAATAAAATCTCTCGTCCACAGAGCCCAGGGAGGAATAGTTCACCAATTACACAAACAATTCTTAAATGCTCACTCTGTGCAGTTTGGGTCCTGGGTCCATCCTGGGAGTGAAGCAATTCTGAACAGGATGTTTCAAGGCTGTGCAGATATCATAGGGAGTCTTGAGGTATCAAAATGTATCTTTCATATATGTGTGCCTGAGCCGCCAATGAAAACATGAAATATTTCCAGTCCATTCTTTAGGCCGTTCAAATACACACCCGCCCGGGGCACAAGCATGGTGTCCAGGGCCACTGCGAACAGGTGTCTACCCCGCTTCCCGGAGGAGCGGTGCTCCGAGCAACTGACAACGCATCTTGGTGTTTTCCCTGGAACGCTGCCCCCGGGCCTGCTGAAGGCTTCTAAGGCCCGGCCAATAACCCAACGTGCCTCCACCTGCTCTCCCGAGTTTGCATGGAAAATTAAGGGCGGCTTCCAGAGATCAGAGACCACACGGCCCTGGTGATCAGATTTCTTTTTGAGGAGCTTAACGTTACTTTCTTTGTCTGCTACCCTAACAACAGGCACCCCGTTCTAAGAGCTAAGAACTCCATTCACCCTCACAGGAAGGGAAGTGAGGGTGGATCTCAACGGTCCAAAAGGGCCAGCACACAGTGCAGGTGCTGTTGCCACGTGTCGCTGGCCACCAGCTGCCCTCGAATCTGCAGCACGTCTTGATGGCAGAATGCTCAGTACACCCTGCGCACGGGAATCCCAGATGCCCCCACGCAGGCAGGCACATTCAAGGCAGAGACCTGGTCCTCTCCGAAATGCAGGAGAAAACACCCAGTAGCAGGCACGCCACATGGGTGTGCAAACACAGGTGTCAGAAAACACTCCCCTTTACCTGGAACCCCTGGCTACAAGCCCCATGGCCATCATTTCTCTTTTCCAGGCAATGAAGGCAATAGATTCACCTTCTACACTGTTTACACTGGGGACATTAAGTCTGCAAATGTTTAAAACAAGGATAAAAACAAGACGCAATTCCTAAGCAGAATGAAAGTAAGGACCTGCCAGCCATTAAAATGTCAGTGTCCTCTCCGTCATGACATCTGCTTCTATATCATGAAAGGACATTTGCAGAAAGATAGAAGATGCTACTACATGTACCAGTGTCATGCAAGAGGGCAGGTGGGGGACAGAAACAGGGATGCATCTCACTGTGTCATTGTCTTATTTTTCTTTTTTTTACTTCTGCACTATCAGAATGTTTAATCTGTACAATCATTAAATTTATGCAAATTCATCCGTGAAAATGATTGCTATGTGATTATTGCATAATAACCACCTGATCCTTATGTAGGACTTTTTCATTGTAGAAGTCTGTTCTGTTCCTTCACCTATCGGCACTCATGAAAACTGAAGACAAGATTATTATAAACTTGAAATCATATTGGTCTACTGCACGCAGTTTTCCTTCCAAGCCAATTTTCAGAATTTCGGCTGCACACGAGCACATAAGGTCAAACGTCTGTTTTACGGAAAACAGCATTTCAGAAGTATTTTTAAAAGAATGAGCATTCACTGTCGTTAAACTTACAGTGGTGAATGAATCATTTGGGGCCTGAATTATGTTCCAATATGCAGAATTTTTTTTTTTTTAAAGAATACGTGCTTTGGATAAGCTTATCAAGTTTTGCTTTGGTTTAAGACTTCGACTGTTTACTTCAACGTGGAACTGATAAACTGACTCCAATTTGGAACAGCACAGGGCAGGAAGGCTTCGCTCTGCCAGTTCATTCGTCTAGACAGCTTTTTGTTTTTCTTAAACATGGCACGCCTCCAAATTTTGCTGAGTCAAGTCACATACCCTGTCAAGTGGTTGCATGAAAAACCAAACACAGGTTTTTAGAACTACACTTCTCTCATTTTGCAGTTATTTACTAAATGATACTCTCTCCTGATGTATCGATACAGAATGCATCATCACAGAGGAAAACAAAGAACACAGAAAGTTCCCACCCACCCCAGCCCCCAGTCCTAACAACCGGTGCATAAAGGAAGTGCTTGGAATTCCTTCCTCAGCTCTGCTGTTCAGATAAGCGCGGTGTCTGCTGCTCTGAACGGCATTTGGGTGAGTGTTCCCCAAGAATAGAGGTGGCGTTTTCAAGCGCTCACAGTACCAGCTGGCCAGGGTGAGGATGGAGCCCTGAACTGTGTCCGGGATGGATGTGGTGATGTCACAGTGTACCCCCAAATTACCAAGAATGGGCCACCCTTTCCATGAGAGTTTCTCAAGCTCCACACTCCTGACATTGTGGATTAGATAAATTCTCTGGGATGCTGTGTCCTGTGTGCTGTGGGGTGTTCAGAAGCATCCCTTCTGCACCCACCAGATCCCAGTGGCGTCCCCCACCCAGTGGTGATGACCAAAAACGTCTCTAGACATTGCCAAGTGTCCCTGAGGCTGGGGAGGCAGAATTGCCCTTGGCTGTAAACCGCTGCCAGAGAGAGAAATAGGCGATGGATGGATAGATGGATAGATAGATGACAGACTGATTGACTGACAGGCATGACAGGGCAAGCTCTGTGCCGTACAACTTTCTGTGGTAACCATCCAATATCATAGGGACAGGGTCACAGGGGGCCACTGAAACTGACCCACTACATTTCCATTGCATGACCGTGGCGCATGGCTTGGACCACATTGGACGGCTTTAAAGTGCCTGCCCCCCCCGGATCACATGCAATTCTTGTATTGTGTCAATGGCCAATTGAAAAATATTTACAAATCTCCATCTCTGACAACATGGTTATGAATACAATCTAGCTCTCTGAGCAAACACTGAGTCAATTCTTTCGGTCGCGATTAATACCGTGTGTGAAGTGTTCTCCGTGACTCTGAAGAGCAATGACGGCACAAGGCTGCCCCGGCGTTCACGTGTATAGTCACGGGGGTGGGGTGAATTATCACAGCCACCGTAGCACTGATGAGCTCAGTGTGATTCATGACTCAGTTTTGGCTGCATGACTTCAGAAGACAGGCGTGTGGAAGAACCTAAGCTTGAAACTTACCTTGGTGGAAGGGTCAAGAAAGATATTTCCTTTGGAGAAAATAAGTTTTAAATGGACATTGGAGGGTGGGGCAGGCTGAAGGCTAGGGGTGGTCTGAGGGGCCTACAGGGTGTCCACGGAGAGCTGAACCCTCCCAAGAGGCACAGCCTTGAAGCCATGCCCTCCAGGGCTCAAGAGGAAGTCTGGAGTCGAGCTGTGCATCTGGAGACCACCAGCTCCAACATAACTGAGGTCCACAAGCACAAATAACACTGCCCTCCTGATTATACTGAAAATTTTCTTTTTAAGTATTTAAAACATTCAGCCACCATATGTAAAGCTCTGTCTTACCTCCACTGGAACATCCTATTTTTGTTGATGGACACAGAATCTGCTCAAAGTTCTCTGAAAACAGGACTCAGCATGAGACTTCCTCTTTTTCTCATTACTGTGATGTTCCCTTTTCTCTTTTAATGTTCAATCTCTAAGCTTCCCTGAATGATCTGCTTTTTCTAGAAGCACACTTGTTTGATTACGTGGATGCCTTGCGCACAACAGAGAGCCGATTGACCCCAGGTTTGCGGTCTTCTATTTAAGGAGACGGAGGAGGGGGTGACTTGGAAAGAGTCCGTGTGTGGGTGAGGACGGGGGTCCCTGGAAGCAGAATGGGGAGAGCTCTACCGTGGAGCATCTGCCACCCATTAACTTCCGTTTCTCTACTGAGGAAACCATTCTAACAGAACTGCCGGTTTTCTGAGCACTGGGCTCACTTCAGGGGCATATGGAGTTCTCAGAACAGAAACCCCTGCTCTGGTCTCAGTCCTCGCTCAGGTGTGGAGCAGGTCTGGGGTCTGCTCTGCCCAGCTGTCTCTTGCAATCGTTTCCTCCTCTTCAGTTCCACAGTCTGCCACCTGCTTTTCATCCTGCAGGACTGTGATGCCAGAGGTGTGTGTGTGTGTGTGTGTGGTGTGTGTGTGTGTGTATGTGTACCCATCAGAAGTCTGGCAATATTTCCAAGGCTGAGAGGTTGGAGATTAATATATGTAATAATATGCTGTTATATAATTATAGAATATAAATTATTATATAATTATTATTACTACATCATATTCACTACCTCTTCTCAAGAAGAGTCTGTTTTGCTCACCTGAAAGCATTTTCCTATGAAACCTCAAGTAACCTTTGGGATTTATTCCATAAAAAAGTAAAAGATACTGTAAATGGGTCCGTGTGGAACATAGCATGATCGATGTTTAGAAAACACAGACAATATTAATCACTTTTGGAAATTTTAAGTATATCCCTGCACATTTAACTGTATTAGGAAAAAGAGCTCTTGAGGATGTGGAATTTATCTCAGGTCCCAGAAAGACTCCGGGCACAGCAGAGAATGTTACCGAAAAGCTGTTTCCAGCATGATCACTGACAGGATCACTAACGTGGAATGCTGCCCGGATGGGAAAGACGCCTGGAACAGTGGATTTCTAATTTCTGATTGTATTTATTTGTATGGTAAAGATTCTTCAATGTCTAAGGCTGTGCTGTCCCATGCGGTGCTCACCAACCACATATAGCTATTTAAAGTTAAGTGAGGTGAAGTCAGATCCAATAAGAAGAAGTCAGCGGGAGCATCCCATCCACCACAGAACACGGCCAAGTTCCTGTGGGCAGCACTGCGCCCAGGATTCACACAACAGAAGACCTTCGCTACAAAGATAGTCCCCAGGAGAGACGGATGAGCCGGGAACTAGCCACCCCAACACGCTGCATTAGTGACACATTTCCGACTTTTTTCTGATGCTATTTTCATCTCCCATATTAAATCCTGGACTGTAAGAGCTTAGCCTGAAAATATGCATACAGGTCACTATGTCTGTGCATGATTTTTTACCATGTTTGAGAGTGGTGCTTCACGGATTTTTATGTTTTTAAGCAGAGGTCTCCAGAATCATCATCAATCATCGTTTTTGTTTTTACAGAGGGCATGAACGTGTGAGCTTTTCCTTGGGGGTTTATTCCAGTGCACAGAGTCACTCTGCCAACTGAACTTTCTACCATTCAGTGAGAAAACGGTTCATACACACACACTGTCTGTCTTCTTTCGCCTTCCAAAAAAAGACAACCTTTGCCTTCTGATTTGTACGTGCCCTCTGGCCAAACGGGATAGGCAACTCTACTGCCTGTGACATTTCTTACGTGAAAAAAATGTATGACTTTCCCAATAAGCAGTTCACATCCCTAGATGCGCCTTCAAGGAAGTTTACGCTTTCACCCAGGTGTAAGCGCCATCTCATGATCCAGGAGGTAAAGAATCCAAACCCTGCCCTGATGGCTTTGCCAATTGCACCCCAAGTTCTGATGGGGAGCATCGTAAAGCTAACATCTACCCTGCGCTCAGTACGAGATGATCTGATTCCGCTGCTATTTCACTTTTTCTTTAAGAGCCCAGAACTGACGGCAGCTGACGTGAAAGGCATCCCATTTAGGGACACACCTCCAGGGCAGGTGGACGCTGGCTTGTTTTCTGCACACTTTACCTCTATGGCTTGTTCGGGGGGGAAGCAGTTGTGGGTGTTGGTCACTCAGAGGAGGAAGCTGGGGGTAAAAGGATCAACTAGCCAGAAGCTATCGAACACTTAGCTCCTAAGATGAGGCGGCTGCCTAGAAGGCGGTCTGAGGACATGAAGAGATGGTGTTGGCTTAGCGCTTTCCTTACGTGATGATTTGATTCCTTCCATGGCTCTGTGGGTCACTCCAAGCAGCAGCCCAGAATCTCGATCAAAATACAAGTCTTTGGGAAAGAAGAGTAAACCATGTGGTAAAATATAGAAAGAGGAACATACGCCTTATGCAAGCAGAGAAGAGAGACACAACGAAAATGAGAGCAGAAATCAGTGACATTGAAAACAGGGAACAAATAGAGAAAACAGAAACGAACCCACAAGGACCCCAGAAGCTGGTTCCTTGGAAAGATCGATACAACGGGAACCCCCAAACGTGTTTTCAAACTAAGGACATGTTCAAGGATGAACTAAAGAAAAGCGTTCAGAAATAAAATCACCACCAACTATTTCCAGTCAAGTGTCCAGGCACTAGGTACTATGAGGCATCACTGATTTTTTTTTCCCGAAAGTGTAATGACAGATAGAAAATACCACTCATGAAGACGAAATGCTACACCGTTTGCCTTGTCAACCGTCTTCTGAGGTGGGGAGAGAACTCGAAACTTGAGTTTGGCATCTCTGCGCAATGACTGCCTCTGGAGTTGCCTCCAAACATAAGCTGGCTCGGTGTCCCCTCCCCAGCTGGATGTAAGCCCCCACCTGACGAGTAGCACCCACACACATACACGCTTTGCACAGGGACCCCTGCTGTCTGCTCAGCCCGACCAGATGCAAGGCACTCCACAGCACCCCACACAGTACAAAGGACTTCTTTCTATGGAGCCCAGGGCTCGCCCAGCACATCCAGCCCTGCATGTGCACAGCCCTTTGCTTGTAGGAAGTGGCTCCCAAGACAATGAGCGAAGCTGGTCCTGGGGAGCCCAGTGGAGCAGCTGCCACACAGTAAGAGGCTGGAAGGACCATCAGGAGGTGTCCTACAGTGCCTACATGGGGACAGAGTTGGCTCATAGAACTAACAGCCACCTCCCCTGTGGACAATCTCCACTGGGTCTCCTCAGACCATGGGAGCTGGACCCTGAAGTGCTAGGGGAGGAAGGGGCCTGCATCCTGGGAGGCAGGCTTCTCCCAGCCATCCTCACCCTGGATAAAGGGTGTCCCCCAATGAGGCGAGCCTCTAAAACACCAGTGGTGCTCTCATGCATGAGTCCCTGGATGACAAGAAAGCACGGACTGCCTATTTATCACATTTTCTCCTACTCAAAACCCACATGCCAACTGGACTTCCACTTAAGGGCCCTCATAAAGCATCCTGTCCACTCAACCCAGCAGAGAATCACAGCCCTCACTCGTGAAAGGCAGAGGAACATGCGGCTTACAGGCATCCATCACATTGTGCATTACTGTTCCATGAGGTGACGTCAGAAAACAAAGTCTGCCAAGCTTACCAAAAAAAAAAACAAAAAAAAACCTGTTATCATATTAACCAACATGCTCGAGACACGTTTGGAACAACCCTCGCTCCGCTGCCTTCATTTGGCTCATCTGGATGGACACAAGCTTTGTTTCCGGGATCCATGTGGCTCTCCCTCCGGCAGAGCCGGTCCTGCACAGCTCACCGGCGGCATGTCTGCCCATCTGTCCTGGGGCCAGACGCGAGCTCCTAGGAGGTAAGGCTACGTGACATCACTCTGGAACAGTCCGATCAGTGGGGTGTCGTTGTGACATCAGAACTGGTTCTGCTTGCTCAGCCACTGCAGGGTAGCCCCACGGAGATGGCAAGGCGTCCCTCAAACACAGCTCCAGCCAGGCAGAAAGTGGTGCAGACACAAGCTCCTCAGTTAGCTCAGTGAGCCCCTTCTCTCCTCCCCAGACCAAGTGCATGCACATGCACGCACACACACACACACGCATGCAGGTTTATACCATACCTGTAGCTCATCAGAGTGAGCACATCTCCTGGATACCAGTGGGACAAGTGTTTAGTATTACGGGGGTCTCTCGTGTATGGAAGTCAAAGCAACTGGAGCAGGACGGGGACCAGCCCAGAGTGCACCTACCTACCCACCACGCTCTCAATGTGGTGCTATCTTTAAGGCAATGTGTAACGAGAAGAAAGCATGGTACCACAGACAGAACAGTGCCCTCCCCTCAAAGCCAGACAGAACAGTGCCCTCCCCTCAAAGCCGTCCTTACCCTAGCCCGCAGGACCTGAGACGTTAGTTTGCCAAAGGAGGGTTGAGTTTCAAGAAGCTAACTGCGAATGCTCATCAGCTGACCTTAAATAGGGACATGACCCTTCCTTATCTGGGGGAGTCCCGTGGGATCACGAGGTCCCTAGAAGCATAAGAGAAACAGACAGGAGAGAAAACGTGCAAGAGGGCAGCATGATTAGACTGTGACCCAAGCAGGCTGTCTGCACACATGGATGAAGGTAGTATCCAGGTATCAAAGGAGGGCAGCTTCTACAAGCTAGAAAAGGCAAGGAAAAAGAAAAAACAGAGATTCCTCCAGGGCCTCAGGAAGAAAGCAGCCCTACCCACACCTTGATTGTAACCCAGGGAAACCCACTGCCAGACCCCTCACCTGCACAATGTATGTTGATTTAAGCCACTAAGTTTGGGGTATATGCAGCAGCCACAAGAGACACATTCAGGGACAAAGACGGCCAGAGGATCACATTAGGAGACCACGCAGAGGGCTTCCTTGGGGATCCACCTGCTCCCCAACTCCGGACGCCAGGAGAGAGAAGGTGGTGCCCGTGCAGAGGAGGGAGCGATGCTCTCACTGACACAGGATGGGTCCGCTGGGCAGAGTCCGTTCAAAATCCAGGCAAGTGACACCACGGGATGTCTGAAAACGCCGCGCCCAAGTTACATTTGGAAATATTAATGACGACAGTGATGATATGGCCTGGAGTCGTCCACGGGGGCAAACGGAAGCATCCGCTCACTCTCAAGGAACAAAGAGAATGAACGGTGCCTACACACACCCACACACGTGCCACCCCATACAGAGGAACGCACCCCTGGGAGTCAGAGAGGTCAGCAAGCTCTGGGGCTTCACTGGCCCTGGTGAGAGACTGCGTCCAGCACCTGTAGGGGCTCAGCCCGTCACCGAGACCTCCTCGAGGATGATGTGGGAAAACCAGAGGGATCTGCAGTCAGGTCTCCACGTGCCATGGAGCTAAACCCCGCTCAGCGGGCGGGGACATGGGAGCAGGGATGGCCGAGGGGCCAGGCTTCTACCCCATTGCTTGCTGCACCCGGGGATCTGGGCACTGGCCCAGAACTCCGTGTGGGTCCTGACATGCGCCAATGAGCAGTGATGGCCACCACCAGGTGGATGAACACAGCACACCTAATAGTCGGAGAAGCCGGTCACGAAAGCATTAACTCTGTGCGACCCCTCCGGGGTTCCTACAAGAGAGGTTAGGGGTGACGGGCTGGGGAAGGGGGATGCAGAGGCTGCTTAAGGGGTGTGGGGTCTGTCTGCACTGATGGGGAAGTTTTGGAAGTAGTCATGACGGCTTAACAACAGGGTGAATTGATGCCACTGAATCGTGGTGTCAGAATTGGTTAAAATGGGAAATTTTATAATATATATATATTACCCCGATAACAAGTCCTTTAAAAAAAGAGAATTAAAAGCCGGGGAAGCTGCCTGACCACCCACAGGGGTCCCCGAAGGTGAGTTTCCAGGACATGACGCATATGCCAGGTCACACAGACATCACAGCAGATGTGATGGAAGGTGGCCCATCGCAGTAGAGCGGGTGGGTCATCCACTCCCTGCCCCAGGAAAGCCCCTGGGACACACACTTCCAGGAACTGGGGGGCACACAGCATCCCTGGGGCAGGAAAAACTATGCACCTACAGATGCTGTGCCTTGGCAAGGAGGAAAGCGAGCCTGCTTGCTGCTAAAACGGTGCTCTCTGAATGAATAAAGGCCTTTACCATTGACGGCTGCGGTAGGAACTAATGAAACGTAAGTCATGACAGCGACATACAACCCAGAACAGACATATAGAAAGGAGGGGAGGACACGCATGTGCAAGACGCAGGCACACAGAGTTCGTGCCAGGACCAGCCAGCAGACAAGATTTCTGCTATGACCTTAGCCTTGTCTCTTTTGCCATAAAAGGATCCTGGTTCCTGTACTGAGAGCTGATCAGCCACATGGACTCGGGCGATGCTGAGCTGTGCATCATGGGAACTCCACAGGGTGGAGGGATCGTCAGGTTAACATCAAAGATGTCATGGTAACAGGCTGAATTTGTCCCCATCAAAAAAAAAAATGTCCCAATTCCTAGGACTTCAGGATGTGACTTTGTTTGGAGGTAGGGTCTTTACAGAGGGGGACGACCCCGTGAGGACACAGGGAAAGGATGGCATCCACACGCCCAGGAGGGAGGCTCCAGCCTCCAGGACGGGGGTACATAAATGTGTGTTGTGTAACCCACCAAGTCTGGGTACTTTGCTTCTCCAAGCAAACAAACAGAACAGAATAAACAAAACGTGCTCTATCTAGTCCGTGAAATATTACTCATCCATTAAAAAGGAACAGAGGTCTGATACAACCCATAAAAATGAAACTCAAAAATACCATGCTCGCTAAAAGAAGGTGGTCACAAAACGCCAGAGTGTACGATTCTATTTTTATGAAATGTCCCAAACTGGCAGATCTGTGGAAGCAGAAAGCAAGATTAGTGACTACGGAGGGGGTCAGGAAGGGAGTTGCCTAATGGGTACAGGGTGTCCTTCGGGGGTAATGGAAACATTCTGGAACTAGACAAAGGACTGGTGGAACGATCCTGAGAATGTGCTAAATGCCGATGAACTGTTCACTTTAAAACGATTTTTATGTGACATGCATTTCAATAAAAGACTTTTATGGGTGTCAGAAATGATGGTGAAAACGGTGGAAGTGGTAGGAGGTGGTGGGGAAAGTGAGGGGCGGATGTGATGGTGATGGTGGCGATGGTGGTGGTTCTCACGGTGGCGATACAGCAAGGTTTTACGGATATATCAAACTTAACCCATCTAGAATGGAATTCGTGATCTTCTCCCCCAAACAATGCTCTGTGCACAGCGACAGCAGCAGCATCCCAATTACATAGCTCAAAAACCTTGGAGTTACCCACAACGCAACTCTTGGTCATGAATATGGACTGAATCTGTGTCGTTCCCCCCCCCCCAAACATTTCATGTGTTGAAGTCTGCAATCGGAGTGACTGGAAGGTGAAATCGGGCATAAGGATGGGACTCAACAGACCACTTAAAATGTCCTGATAAAAAGAGACACCAGAGAACACGCAGTTTCTCCCGCACCGTGCAAACCTGAAGGTCCTGCAGAGGCCTGGCCCCAGAGAGCCTGTGCACCTTCGTCCCTCCTTGCTCTGCCCATTCCAGCCACAGGGACCTCCTCAGAGCTCCTGGAGCAGGCCAGGTGGCCCCTGAGCCTTTGCCCTGAGGTTTCAAAGCAACATCCCTGGGAACCTGTTAGAAATGCATATTCTCAGAACCCATCCTCTGGGTTCCCCATTACCTGTCATGTCCAGAGAACAGGCTGGCACTGAGTAGGCCCTTAACAAAGTACAGTGTGTGAGCAGGATGACCAACCGTCTCATATGCCCAGGGGGTTCCCAACATGGGAGATGTTCCACGCTCTCCAAGAAGGTCCCAGCCAGGCAGTGACACACTGGCCACCCCACGTATGACTTAATAAATGGATGATGGGTGCCCATTACCTCTTCTCCCCAAAGAAACTGTGCAGCATCGTCATTAGCCTCCTGGGCTGGACAGGGAAGAGGGTCTGAGACGAAGTACACCGCCTGCCCAAAGAAACTCAGCTAGCAAACAGCCGTGGGGAAGACGTCTTCACCCCCACTCTGCTGCTCCTCATTCCAGGGATGCGGCACACCACGCCGGGAGAGGACAAATGAGGGAAGTGGCACGTGCCATGCTGTGTACACTTAACACTGCAAAGATGGGGTGCAGAAAGCCCCCAAATGCAGCGGCCAGACTCCCTTATGGAGGTCCTTGTGGAAATCAAGGCAGATGCCCGGCACACTGTTGACTCTTCTTCCCGGAAGAAACAAACAACATACACAGAGTTCCAAAGAAAGAAAGGAATCCTTCAACGGCAGTAAAGGTGGTGACATGGCGGCTGCTTGGGAAAACACTTGGGGGAAATGCAGAAAAAGCCTCAAGGTGCCACCCCCAAAGAGGCAGAAAGTGGTGTACGGAAAATTCTGAACATGTTTCTCTCAGAGGTTAGAAGCTTCCCCTGAGCCCAGGGTGGGACACCGGTGGCATCACGTTTCTGTCCGTGGTCTGTGTTGCAAAGGTGACAAACAAACATGGTCCTTTTGTGGTCCAAACTGTGGAGGGATGTACCAGGAAGGAGGTGTGAGACCACCCTCGCGTCCTCAGCTTCTTGGAGCTGGCGGCCTGGCCATGTGGGAAGCTGGCTCTAGCCCCAGATTTACAAAAGGGGAGGGACACGATAGGGTGGCACTCAGTTGGATCATCACCTCACTGCTGTCTTGGGGGAGGATGGATGCAGAAGGGGCCACAAAACATTGGCTCTGCCGCATCTCCGATTATGACTGTCTTCAAGCAGGGAGTTAGCACGCCTGTCCTCTGAAACGAACCTGGGACGCTCCCCCTTTAACCACGCCCACATGCTAACCTAGCATGAAGTCGCCCTTCAAAAGTGCTGTACAACTTGTATCTGATGTCACACACCCCCAAGGGGTTAGGGAAGCCTGTCGTGGACCTAACACTCTATGCCCTAAAGCTGCCAAGAAGCCAGCTCTGCAATCCTCTTTGGCAGGCATATTAGCTTCGTAGGGCTGCCACAGGGTGGGAGTAAAGCAGTGGGAATCACACTCCCCCGGCTCCGGACACCAGACGTCTGAGGTCCAGGTGGGGCAGGGCTGCGCTCCCTCCACAGGCTCCAGGGGAGGCTCCCTCCTGCCTCTTCCAGCTTCTGGGGGCTCCAGGCGGCCCTGGGCTTGTCCCTCCCGTCACTGCCTCTGCCTCCATGTGGTTTCTCCTGTGTGTGTGTCTCTCCTCTCCTGTCTCTTAGGAAGTCACCTGTCCCTGGGTGTAAGGCCACCCTCTCAGACCCTGCACTTCATCCCACCTGCAAAGAGTCTGTTTCCAAACAAGGCTCCGTTCTGCGTTCCTGAGAAGGCATGAATTTGGGGGGACACTCGTGAGCCCAGGGCAGCAGGTTTTGTGCATCTGATGTTTGCTCCTCACTCTGTGATGCTCTGACGGTATGTTTATGTCCTGCTCTGTCCTCATCTGACCATTCTCATCTCACATGCCTTTCGCTGGTCCATTCTCCCCCTCTCTCTTGAGCTGTTAAACAATAGGCTCCAAATGGCTTCACTTGCTTTCTTTCCTGACCCCTCACCCCCTCGGAGATGAAAAGCTAAGAAAGGAGCAGCATTTCTACAATGAAGAGAAAAGCAGTACCCGCAAATCCGTGCAGACAGAAAGCAGACGCGTGATGTGGGGGCTGGTGGAAGGGGGAAGGATGGGGACCAACCGCTCACGGGGACAGGGTCTCATAGGCAAGAGATGATGGTTGCACGACTTTGTGAAAGTACGAAATGCCACTCGATGGCTCATTTCAAAACAGCTCCTTTTATATGATGAGAATGTCATCTCAATTTTTTTAAAAAAAGGAAGAACAAGCTGCAGTATTTCTATACCTGGAAATATTCTTTTCTACTATTTTAACTAATTCTTGAAGTTCCTGTGATGGTTTTCAACAATAAAGTCACCTTAAAGCACCCATGGGGGATGAACGGGGATTAAAGGGTGGGCATAACTTTCTGTGCCGTTAAGCAATGAACAACACTGCATTCACATTGCTTATGTCCACACCACCCCTGAGAGTCCTTCTGGGGCTGTGCTG
>JAVSCE010001769.1:0-114602 GCA_032199065.1 Smutsia gigantea | reverse complement strand
TCCATGTGCCCTTGAGAAAAATGTGTCCCCTGTAGCTCTGGGTGTAGAATTCTGTGATGTCTGTTAGGTCCATCTGTTCTAGTGTGTTGTTCAGTGCCTCTGTGTCTTTACTTATTTTCTGTCTGGTTGATCTGTCCTCTGGAGTGAGTGGTGTGTTGAAGTCTCCTAAGATGAATGCATTGCTGTCTATTTCCTCCTTTAATTCTGTTAGTATTTGTCTCACATATGCTGGCGCTCCTGTGTTGGGTGCATATATATTTATAATGGTTATATCTTCTTGTTGGACTGACCCCTTTATCATTATGTAATGTCCTTCTTTATCTTTTGCTACTTTCTTCGTTTTGAAGTCTATTTTGTCTGATACAAGTACTGCAACACCTGCTTTTTTCTCTTTGTTGTTTGCATGAAATATCTTTTTCCATCCCTTCACTTTTAGTCTGTGTATATCTTTGGATTTGAGGTGAGTTTCTTGTAGGCAGCATATAGATGGGTCTTGCTTTTTTATCCATTCTGTTACTCTGTGTCTTTTGATTGGTGCATTCAGTCCATTTACATTTAGGGTGATTATTGATAGGTATGTACTTATTGCCATTGCTGGCTTTAGATTCGTGGTTACCAAGGGTTCAAGGGTTGCTTCTTTACTATCTAACAATCTAACTTAACTTTCTTGTTAAGTTATTGTAAACACAGTCTGATGTTTCTTTCTTTCTCTCCCTTCTTATTCCTCCTCCTCCATTCTTTCTATAATAGGTGTTTTATTCTTTGCCTTTAGTTGGTATTTGGATGGTCTGCTTTCTTTGCTATGATTTTTTTTTTTCCTTTGGTGACATCTTTTTAGCCTTAGGTGTGCTTCCCTCTAGAGCAGTCCATTTAAGATATCCTGTAGTGGTGGTTTATGAGACGCAAATTCTCTTAACTTTCGTTTATCTGGAAATTGTTTAATCCCTCCATCATATTTAAATGATAATCGTGCTGGATGTACAATATTCTTTGGTTCGAGGCCCTTCTGTTTCATAACGTTAAATATATCATGCCATTCTCTGGCCTGTAAGGTTTCTGTTGAGAAGTCTGATGATAGTCTGATGGGTTTTCCTTGTAGGTGATCTTTTTTCTCTCTCTCTAGCTGCCTTTAATACCCTGTCTTTATCTTTTTGATCTTTGCCATCCTAATTATTATGTGTCTTGGTGTTGTCTTCCTTGGGTCCCTTTGTGGAGATCTATGAGCTTCGTGGATCATGACTACTTCCTTCCCCCAGCGAGGGAAGCTTTCAGCAATCACCTCCTCAAAGACACTTTCTCACCCTTTTTCTCTCTCTTCTTCCTCTGGTACTCCTATAATGCGAATATTGTTCCGTTTGGATTGGTCACACAGTTCTTTAATATTCTTTCATTCCTAGAAATCCTTTTATCTCTCTCTGCCTCAGCTGCTCTGTACCCCTGTTCTCTGTTTTCTATTCCATTAACAGTCTCTCGCATCTCATCCATTCTGCTGTTAAGCCCGTCGATCGTTTGTCTGATTTCTGTATTGTCTTTCCTCAGTTCCCTCACTTCCTCCCTCAGCTCTTGCACATTTCTCTGTAGGTCCATCAGCATGGTAATGACTTTTATTCTAAATTCTTTTTCAGGGTGGCTGTGCATTTCCATCCCTTCAGACTCCTCTCTGGGGTTGTATGGTTGATTTTGGTCTGAACCATATTCCTCTGTCTTTTCATGGCTGTATAATTTGGTCACTGATAGTTGCCACGTATGTCAGCTGGGCTCTTTAAGACTTTAAAAAGAGAAGAAAAAAAAAAAGAAAGAGAAAAAAGAAAAAAAGAAAGAAAAGAAAAAACAAAACAAAACAAAACAAAAAAACAAAAACAAAAAAATGCCCACCGTACGTAGATTCTGTGGGAATGCTCTAGGTGGCGCTATTGCCCCACTATTCCACAGCTGTGACTGTGCCGCTCCGCAGGGCCCTTTATCGCTCTGGCAGGGGTGGGAACGAGTAGGAGGCTGTTGATCTCAGTGAGAAGTGTTAAGTATGGCTACGCTTCCTCAGTCGCCAGCTAAGGCGTCTGAAACTCCCCAGGACTCCCAGCCTGCTGGGCTGAGTGTGCTGGGGCGATCCGGCTCCTCCGCTGGGCTCCTGTCTCTTTAAGACCGCTGAGGAAAGCGCGCACTTTTTTTTTCCTTCCCGGAGCCGGCTGCAAGCCCCCTGGCGCGTTCCCCGCTCAGATCCTGCCCCTCTGTCTCTCCAATCTCCGCTGCACTGCGCAATGTGGGTCAGCGCTCCCCGCGCAGATCACCGGGGCTGGCTACTTCGCGGGGTGCACTTCCACTCCCTCCCGGCTCTGAATCCTCTCCTCCCGCCGGTGCGCTGGGGTGGGGGAGGGCTCGGGTCCCGCCGGGTCGCGGCTCCGCATCCTACCCGCCTCTTGGGGTGCCGAGTCCTCTCGGGTGTAGCTGCACGCTGTGCGCTTCCTGTGTATTCTCGTCTCTCTTTTAGGAATAGATGTATTTTCGGTGTTTTCGTAGATAAATATAGTGTTGGGAGGAGATTTCTGCCGCCCTGCTCACACCGCCATCTTCCCGGAAGTTCTGAACTTTGAATTTTTAAAGCTGTAAATTTTTAAATCAACTTGATGAGAATCTGAAATCTCTACTGCATATTAAATGCTATTTCTTTTCCAAGACAAGCATTCTAGACTGACCTCTTCAGGTGTCTTCAAGACCTAACTCAGTTATTATTTTTTTCCTCGGACTTCCTAAAGAGATAAAGTACTTTCAAAAAGTATGGTATTTGCATAAACCTTATGGAAGTTACCTGTCACATAAGTCTTAGAATATTTATAAACACACTTCTTTCTAACCTGATACAATGTCTAGAGTTGCTAGAAGCAATAACGCCATCATTTATTGTTCTAAGTAGAGTTGCGGTTAGTACGTGATGTTGTTTGGTGCTCATAGTTGATGTTCTCATGTTGGAACATTCCATCGTCAAAAGAATGAGGCAAGATACCTGACAAATCCAATATTAAAGTAAGTATACTTGAGGTTGCAAACAGGATCTGAGAAACCAAGACTGGAATGTGTTTCAAATCTTCTGGGAAACTCCTTCAGCTCAAGGGAGTGCAAACACCATAAAAAAATCTTTTGGTTTGTCAAACAGTTGAATGCTGATGAATGTGCACCTGAAGTGCTCACACCAGCAGGACTGTTGGTTATGGTACTGTCTGGGGGAGACAGCACAACATTGTAGACTCATGACCTACCTGAGTCCAAGTACAGGCTGAAGACCAAAGACATGGACAGGAAATGACACAGTTCAGGAACGTACAGCCCTGAACTATGACCAATTCAAAAATGCCCTAAAATATTTCTTCAAAGAGATGGTGGTTGCTTTTAACAAGACAAACAGAAGTCCTTACAGCACTGCTTCTGTCCTTGACCTGATCTCCAATGTGGTAAATGTTTGTGTCCCCACAAAAACTCACATGTTGAAATGCTACCTCCCAAGGAGATAGTATTAGGAGGTGGGGTCTCTGGGAGGTGCTTAGGTCATGAGTGTGGAACCCTCCTGAATGGGATTCATGCCCTTATAACAGAGACCACAGAGAGATCCCTAGCTCCTTCTACCTAATGAGGACACAGCAAGAAGGTAGCAGCTATAAACAAGGGAGAGGACCTTCACGAGAATGCGACCATGTTGGTGCCTTAATCTTGGGCTTCTCAGCCTCCAGATTTGTGAGAAATAAATTTCTACTGTTTATAAGCTACTCAGTCTGTGGCATTTTGTTATAGTAGCCTGAATGGACTAAGTTGTGACCCTTATACCTCTTACCAGGATTACTGATGCAGCCCCCTATCTTCTGTCTCTTCTTTGACTTCTCAGATTTGAGTGTGAGTTCTTGGCAAGCTAATCTTCCTAAAAAAAATATTCTATTTCCTTATCATTTCACAAACAACTTCTGTATTTCAGTGAGGTTGGCCCGTGCTTGCAAAAACGGCTGTTGCCTGCAGTCCTTACCCTTTGTAATGTGACTTTGCAGCTCCCCCGTTTAGAGGTGGGGTCTATGTCCCTACCACTTTAATCTGGCTTTGGGACAAGCACCGACCAATAGAATGTGGCAACAATGATAGGCTGCCAGGTTCCAGTCAGGCCTCAAGAGTTTTTTGAGTTTTTTGAGGAACCTCCATACTGCTTTCCACAATGCTTGAACTAATTTGCAGTCCCACCAGCAGTGTAGGAGGGTTCCCTTTTCTCCACATCCTCGCCAACATTTGTTGTTGTTTGTGTTTTGGATGCTGGCCATCCTTACTGGTGTGAGGTGATATCTCATTGTGGCTTTAATTTGCATTTCCCTGATGATTAGTGATGTGGAGCATCTTTTCATGTGTCTGTTGGCCATCTGAATTTCTTCTTTGGAGAACTGTCTCTTCATATCCTCTGCCCATTTTTTAATTGGCTTATTTGCTTTTGGGGTATAGAGGTATGTAAGTTCTTTATATATTTTGGATGTTAACCCCTTGTCAGATATGTCATTTACAAATATATTCTCCCATACTGTAGGATGCCTTTTCGTTCTGTTGTTGGTGTCCTTTGCTGTACAGAAACTTTTTAGTTTGTTGTAGTCCCATGAGTTCATTTTTTATTTTGTTTCCCTTGCTCGGGGAGATGCGTTCAGGAAGAAGTTGCTCATGCTTATATTCAGGAGATTTTTGCCTATGTTGTCTTCTAAGAGTTTTATGGTTTCATGACTTACATTCAGGTCCTTGATCCATTTTGAGTTTACTTTTGTGTATGGGGTTAAACAGTAATCCAGTTTCATTCTCTTGCATGTAGCTGTCCAGTTTTGCCAACACCAGTTGTTGAAGAGGCTGTCATTTCCCCATTGTATGTCCATGGCTCCTTTATCATATGTTAATTGACCATATATGGTTGGATTTATATCAGCGCTCTGTAGTCTGTTCCATTGGTCTATGGGTCTGTTCTTGTGCCAGTACCAAGTTGTCTTGATTACTGTGGCTTTGTAATAGAGCTTGAAGGTGGGGAGCATAATCCCCCCCAGCTATATTCTTCCTTCTGAGGGTTGCTTTGGCTATTGAGGGTCTTTTGTGGTCCCATGTGAATTTTAGAAAGATTTTCTCTAGTTCATTGAAGAATGGTGTTGGTATTTTGATAGAAATTGCATTGAATCTGTGGATTGCTTTAGGTATGATGGCCATTTTGACAATATTAATTCTTCCAATCCATGAACATGCAATGTGTTTCTATTCATTGGTATCTTCTTTAATTTCTTCCATGAGTGTCTTGTAGTTTTCAGAGTATAGGTCTATCACTTCCTTGGTTAGGTTTAACCTAGTATATTCTTTTTGATGCGACTCTGAATGGAATTGTTTTCCTGATTTCTCTATCTGCTAGTTCGTTGTTAGTGTACAGGAATGACACAGATTTCTGTGTATTAATTTTTTTCAATAATTTATTTTGGTATCATTAATCTACAATTACATGTGCAATATAATGGTGATTAAACTACTACCTTCATCAGGTCCTCCCCACCAATCTCATTACAGTCACTGTCCATCAGTGTAGTGAGATGCTATAGAGTCACTACTTGTCTTCTCTGAGTTGTACAGCCGTCCCTGTGGCCCCTGAACATTATATCTGCTAATCATAATACCCCTTTTTTCCCCTTGTCCCTACCTTCCCACCCATCATCCCCAGTCCCTTTCTCTTTGGTAACTATTAGTCTGTTCTTGGGTTCTGTGAGTCTGCCGCTGTTTTGTTACTTCAGTTATTTTGTTCTTATTATCCACATATGAGTGAAATCATTTGATACTTGTCTTTTTCGGCTTGGATTATTTCACTAAGCATAATACTCTCTAGCTCCATCCATGTTGTTCCAAATGGTAGAGTTTCTTTTCTTTTTATGACTGAATAATATTCCATTGTGTATATGTACCACATCTTCATTATCCATTCATCTACTGATGGACACTAAGGTTGCTTCCATTTCTTGGCTATTGTAAAGAGTGCTGTGATAAACATAGGGGTGCATCTGTCTTTTTCAAATTGGGCTGCTGAATTCTTAGGGTAGATTCCTAGGAGTGGAAATTCTGGGTCAAATGGTATTTCTATTTTGAGTTTTTTGAGGAACCTCCATACTGCTTTCCACAATGGTTGAACTAATTTGCAGGCCCACCAGCAGTGTAGGAGGATTCCCTTTTCTCCACATCCTCACCAACATTTGTTGTTGTTTGTGTTTTGGATGTTGGCCATCCTCACTGGTGTGAGGTGATATCTCATTGTGGTTGTAATCTGCATTTCTCTGATGATTAGCGATGTGGAGCATCTTTTAATGTGCCTGTTGGCGATCTGAGTTTCTTCTTTAGAGAAGTGTCTATTCATGTCCTCTGCCCATTTCTTAATTGGATTATTTGCTTTATGTTTGTTGAGGTGCGTGAGTTCTTTATATATTTTGGACATCATCCCCTTATCAGATATGTCATTTATGAATATATTCTCCCATACTGTAGGATGTCTTTTTGTTCTACTGATGGTATCCTTTGCTGTACAGAAGATTTTCAGCTTGATATAGTCCCACTTGTTCATTTTTGCTTTTTTTCCCCTTGCTTGGGGAGATATGTTCACAAAGAAGTCGCTCATATTTATGACGAAGAAATTTTTGCCTATGTTTTTCTAAGAGTTGTATGGTTTCATGACTTACATTCAGGTCTTTGATCCACCTTGAGTTTACCTTTGTGTATGGGGTTAGACAGTAGTACAGTTTCATTCTCTTACATGTAGATGTCCAGTTTTTCCAACACCAGCTGCTGAAGAGGCTGTCATCTCCCCATTGTATATCCAAGGCTCCTTTATCAAATAGTAATAGACTGTATATGTTTGGGTTAATGTTTGGATTTTCTATTCTGTTCCACTGGTCTGTGGGTCTGTTTTTGTGCCAATACCAAATTGTCTTGATTACTGTGGCTTTGTAGTAGAGCTTGAAGTCAGGGAGCGTAATTCCCCCTGTTTTACTCCTCATTCTCAGGATTGCTTTGGCTATTTGGGGTCTTTTGTGGTTCCATATGAATTTTAGAGTTATTTGTTCCAGTTCATTGAAGAAAGCTGTTGGTATTTTGATAGGGATTGTGTTGAATCTATAGATTGCTTTAGGTAGTATAGCCATTTTGACAATATTTATTCTACCTAGCCAAGAGCATGGGATGCATTTCCATTTCTTAGTGTCCTCTTTAATTTCTCTTAGGAGTGTCTTGTAGTTTTCAGAGTACAAGTCTTTCACTTCCTTTGTTAGGTTTATTCCTAGGTATTTTATTCTTTTTGATGCAGTTGTGAATGGAATGGTTTTCCTGATTTCTCTTTCTGTTAGTTCATCATTAGTGTATAGGAAAGCAACAGATTTGTGTGTGTTAATTTTGTATCCTGCAACTTTGCTGAATTCAGATATTAGTTCTAGTAGTTTTGGAGTGGAGTCTTTAGAGATTTTATGTACAATATCATGTCATCTGCAAATAGTGACAATTTGACTTCTTCTTTACCAATCTGGATGCCTTGTATGTCTTTGTTTTGTCTGATTGCCATGGCTAGGACCTCCAGTACTATGTTGAATAACAGTGGAGAGAGAGGGCATCCCTGTCTTGTTCCCGATCTTAGATGAAAAGCTTTCAGCTTCTCGCCGTTAAGTATGATATTAGCTGTGGGTTTGTCATATATGGCCTTTATGATGTTGAGGTACTTGCCGTCTATACCCATTTTGTTGAGAGTTTTAATCATGAATGGATGCTGAATTTTGTCAAATGCTTTTTCAGCATCTATGGAGATGATCATGTGGTTTTTGTTCTTCTTTTTGTTGATGTGGTGGATGATGTTGATGGATTTTCGAATGTTGTACCATCCTTGCATCCCTGGGATGAATCCCACTTGATCATGGTGTATGATCCTCTTGATGTATTTTTGAATTCGGTTTGCTAATATTTTGTTGAGTATTTTTGCATCCACGTTCATCAGGGATATTGGTCTGTAATTTTCTTTTTTGGTGAGGTCTTTGCCAGGTTTTGGTATTAGAGTGATACTAGCTTCATAGAATGAGTTTGGAAGTATTCCCTCCTTTTCTATTTTTTGGAAAATTTTAAGGAGAATGGGTGATATTTCTTCTCTATATGTCTGGTAGAATTCCGATGTGAATCCATCTGGTCCGGGGATTTTGTTCTTCAGTAGATCTTTGATTACCACTTGAATTTCATTGCTGGTGATTGGTCTGTTTAGTTTTTCTGTTTCTTGTTTGGTCAGTTTTGGAAGGTTGTATTTTTCTAAGAAGTTGTCCATTTCTTCCAGGTTTTCCAGCTTGTTACCATATAGCTTCTCATAATTTTCTCTTATAATTCTTTGTGTTGCTGTGGGGTCTGTCATTATTTTTCGTTTCTCATTTCTGATCCTGTTTATGTGTGTAGATTCTCTTTTTCTCTTAATAAGTCTGGCTAGGGGTTTATCTATTTTGTTTATTTTTTCAAAGAACCAGCTCTTGGTTTCATTGATTTTTTCTATTGTTTTATTCTTCTCAATTTTATTTATTTCTTCTCTGATCTTTATTATGTCCCTCCTTCTGGTGACTTTGGGCCTCATTTGTTCTTCTTTTTTCCAATTTCAGTAATTGTGTCTTTAGACTATTCATTTGGGAATGTTCTTCCTTCTTTAAATAGGCCTGGATTGCAATATACTTTCCTCTTAGAACTGCCTTTGCTGCGTCCCACAGAAGTTGTGGCTTTGTGTTGTTGTTGTCATTAGTCTCCATATATTCTTTGATTTCTGTTTTGATTTGGTCGTTAACCCATTGATTAATTAGGAGAGTGTTGTTAAGTCTCCATGTATTTGTGAGCCTTTTTGTTTTTGTTCTAAAATTTATTTCTAGTTTTATACCTTTGTGATCTGAGAAATTGGTTGGAAGAATTTCAATATTTTTGACTTTACTGAGGTTCTCTTTGTGGCCTTGTATGTGGTCTATTCTGGAAAATGTTCCATGTGCACTTGAGAAGAATGTGTATCCTGTTGCTTTTGGGTGTAGAGTTCTATAGATGTGTGTTAGGTCCATCTGTTGTAATGTGTTGTTCAGTCCTTCTGTCTCCTTACTTATTTTCTGTTTGGTTGATTTGTCCTTTGGAGTGAGTGGTGTGTTGAAGCCTCCTAGAATGAATGCATTGCATTCTATTTCCCCCTTTAATTCTGTTAGTATTTGTTTCACATATGTAGGAGCTCCTGTGTTGGGTGCATATATATTTATAACGGTTATATCTTCTTGTTGCATTGACACTCTTATCATTATGTAATATCCTTCTTTGTCTCTTGTGACTTTCTTTGTTTTGAAGTCTATTTTGTCTGATACAAGTACTGCAACTCCTGCTTTTTTCTCCCTATTAGTTGCATGAAATACCATTTTCCATCCCTTCACTTTTAGTCTTTGTATGTCTTTGGGTTTAAAGTGAGTCTCTTGTAGGCATCATATAGATGGGTCTTGTTTTTTTATCCATTCTGTTACTCTGTGTCTTTTGATTGGTGCATTCAGTCCATTTAAATTTAGAGTGATTATCGATAGGTATGTACTTATTGCCATTGCTGGCTTTAGATTCGTGGTTACCAAAGGTTCAGGGGTTTCTCCTTAACTATCTAACAATCTAACTTAACTTTCTTGTTAAGTTATTGTAAACAGAGTCTGATGTTTCTTTATTTTTCTCCCTTCTTAGGCTTCCTCCACCATTCTTTGTATACTAAGTGTTTTATTCTTTGCTTTAAGTTAGTATTTGGATGGTCTGCTTTCTTTGCTATCATTTTATTTTCTCTGGTGACATCTTTTTAGCCTTAGGAGTGCTTCCCTCTAGAGCTGTTCCTTTAAGATGTCCTTTAGAGGTTTTTTATGGGAGGCAAATTCTCTCAGCTTTCGCTTGTCTGGAAATTGCTTAATCCCTCCATCATATTTAAATGATAGTCGTGCTGGATACAATATTCTTGGTTCAAGGCCCTTCTGTTTCATTATGTTAAATATGTCATGCCATTCTCTTCAGGCCTGTAAGGTTTCTGTTGAGAAGTCTGGTGATAGTCTGATGGGTTTTCCTTCGTATGTGATCTTTTTTCTCTCTCTAGCTCCCTTTAATACTCTGTCCTCATCTTTGATCTTTGCCTTTTTATTTATTATGTGTCTTGGTGTTGTCTTCCTTGGGTCCCTTGTGTTAGGACATCTGTGGGCTTCCGTGGACTGCGAGACTATTTCCATCCCTAGCATGGGGAATTTTTCAGCAATTATGCCTTCAAAGACACTTTCTATCCCTTTTTCTCTCACCCTTCCTCTGGTACTCCTATAATGCAAATATTGTTCCGTTTGGATTTTTCACACAGTTCTCTTAATATTCTTTCATTCCTAGAGATCCTTTTATCTCTCTCTGCCTCAGGTGCTCTGTGTTCCTGTTCTCTGATTTCTATTGCATTAACAGTCTGTTGCATCTCGTCCAGTCTGCTGCTAAGCCCATCGATGGTTTGTCTCATTTCTGCATTGTCTTTCCTGACTTCCCTCACTTCCTCCCTCAGCTCTTGCATATTTCTCTATAGATCCATCAGCATGGTTATGACTTTTATTCTGAATTCTTTTTCAGGATGATTGTGCATTTCCATCCCTTCAGGCTCTCTCTCTGATGTTGTCTGGGTGAGGTTTGTCTGTACCATATTCCTCTGTCTTTTGATGGCGATAGAAGTGGTCGCTGACAGGTGCCACGTATGTCAGCTGGGCTCTTTAAGACTTAAAAAAAAAGAAGGAAGAGAAAGAAAAGAGCAAAAAAGATGGAAGAGAAAGAAAAAAGAAAAAAGAAAGAAAGAGAGAAAAAAAGAAAAGAAAGGGAAAAAAAAGCCCACTCGGAGTAGATTCTGTAAGGATGCTGTAGGTGGCACTGTTGCTCCACTATTCCGCAGCCACGGCCATGCCACTCCACTGGGCCTTTTGCAGCTCTGGCCGTGGCAGGAACGAATGGGAGGCTATTGTTCTCTGTGTGAAGTTTCAGTATGGCTACTTTTTCCCAGCACCAGCCAAGGGGTCCGAAATTCCTCAGGACTCCCAGCCTGCTCGGCTGAGGTGCTGGAATGATCATAAGATCGCTGAAAAAAGCACGTGCTTTTCTTTTGTCCTAGGAGCCGGCTGCAAGGACCCGGGCACGTTCCCAGCTCAAAACCTGCAGGTTCTGCCTCTCCCATCTCCACTACACCATGCAATGTGTGTCAGCGTTCCCAGCGCAGATCACCAGAGCTGGTTATTTCGTGGGCCTGTGCTTCCACTCCCTCCCAGCTCTGAATCCTCTCCTCCTGCCGGTGCACTGGGGTGGGGGAGTGCTTGGGTCCCACCGGGACACGCCTCTGTATCTTACCTTCCTCACGGATGTGCCGAGTCCTCTCAGGTGCACGCTGTGCGCTGTCCTGTGTATTCTGGTCTCTCTTTTAGGAATAGTTGTAATTGCTGTATTTTCATAGATAAATATGGTTTTGGGAGGAGATTTCCACCTACCTGCTCACTCTGCCATCTTCCTGGAACTCTTCCTGTGTATTAATTTTGTATCCTGCAATTTTTCAGAATTTAGATATTAGATCTAGTAATTTTAGACTGGATACTTTAGGGTTTTTATGTACAATATCATGTCATCTGCAAACAGGGACAGTTTAACTTCTTCCTTGCCAGTCTGGATGCCTTTTATATCTTTATGTTGTCTGATTGCCATGGCTAGGACTTACAGCACTATGTTGAATAGAAGTGGGGAGAGTGAGCATCCTTGTCTTGCTCCCGATCTGAAAGGAAAAGCTTTCAGCTTCTCACTGTTAAGTATAATGTTGGCTGTGGGTTTGTCATATATGGCCTTTATTATGTTGAGGTACTTGCCCTCTGTACTCATTTTGTTGAGAGTTTTTATCATAAATGGATGTTGAATTTTGTCAAATGCTCTTTCAGCATCTATGGAGATGATCATGTGGTTTTTGTCCTTTTTGTTGATGTGGTGGATGATGTTGATGGATTTTCGAATGTTGTACCATCCTTGCATCCCTAGAATCAATCCTACTTGATCATGATGGGTGATCTTTTTGATGTACTTTTGAATTCGGTTTGCTAATATTTTGTTGAGTATTTTTGCATCTATGTTCATCAGGGATATTGGTCTGTAGTTTTCTTTTTTTATGGTATCTTTGCGTGGTTTTGGTATTAGAGTAATGCTGGCTTCATAAAATGAGTTTGGAAGTATTCCCTCTTCTACTTTTTGGAAACCTTTAAGGAAGATCGGCACTAGGTGTTCACTAAATGTTTGATGAAATTCAGCAGTGAAGCCATCTGGTCCAGCCATTTTGTTCTTAGGTAGGTTTTTGATTACCAGTTCAATTTCATTGCTGGTAATTGGTCTGTTCAGATTTTCTGTTTCTTTCTGGGTTAGCTTTGGAAGGTAGTATTATTCTAGAAAGTTGTCCATTTCTTCTAGGTTATCTAGTTTGTTAGCATATAATTTTTCATAGTATTCTCTAATAATTCTTCATATTTCTGTGGTGTCCATAGTGATTTTTCCTTTCTCATTTCTGATTCTGTTTATGTGAGTAGACTCTATTTTTTTCTTGATAAGTATGGCTAGGGGTTTATCTATTTCATCTATTTTCTCAAAGAACCAGCTCTTGCTTTCATTGATTCTTTCTATTGTTTTATTCTTCTCAATTTTATTTATTTATGCTCTAATCTTTATTATGTCCCTCCTTCTACTTACTTTGGGCCTCATTTGTTCTTCTTTTTCTAGTTTGTTTAATTGTGAGTTTAGACTGCTCATATGGGATTGTTCTTCTTTCCTCAGGTAGGCCTGAATTGCAATATACTCTCCTCTTAGCATGGCCTTCACTGCATCCCACAGATTTTGCGGTGTTGAATTATTGTTGTTATTTGTCTCCATATATTGCTTGATCTCTGTTTTTATTTGGTCATTGACCATTGGTTATTTAGGAGCATGTTGTGAAGCCTCCATGTGTTTGTGGGATTTTTCATTTTCTTTGCATAATTTATTTCTAGTTTCATACTTTTGTGGTCTGAGAAACTGGTTGGTACAATTTCAGTATTTTTGGATTTACCAAGGCTCTTTCTGTGGCCTGGTATATGATCTATTCTTGAAAATGTTCCATGTGCACTTGAGAACAATGCATATTCTGCTGCTTTTGGGTGTAGAGTTCTATAGATGTGTGTTAGGTCCATCTGTTGTAATGTGTTGTTCAGTCCTTCTGTCTCCTTACTTATTTTCTGTCTGGTTGATTTGTCCTTTGGAGTGAGTGGTGTGTTGAAGCCTCCTAGAATGAATGCATTGCATTCTATTTCCCCCTTTAATTCTGTTAGTATTTGTTTCACATATGTAGGAGCTCCTGTGTTGGGTGCATAGGTATTTATAATGGTTATATCTTCTTGTTGCATTGACCCTCTAATCATTATGTAATATCCTTCTTTGTCTCTTGTGACTTTCTTTGTTTTGAAGTCTATTTTGTCTGATACAAGTACTGCAACTCCTGCTTTTTTCTCCCTATTAGTTGCATGAAATATCTTTTTCCATCCCTTCACTTTTAGTCTTTGTATGTCTTTGGGTTTAAAGTGAGTCTCTTGTAGGTATCATACAGATGGGTCTTGTTTTTTTATCCATTCAGTGACTCTATGTATTTTGATTGGTGCATTCAGTCCATTTAAATTTTGGGTGATTATTGATAGGTATGTACTTATTGGCATTGCAGGGTTTAGATTCTTGTTTACCAAATGTTCAAGGTTAACTTCCTTACTATCTAAGAGTCTAATTTAACTCACTTAATATGGTATTACAAACACAATGTAAAAGTTCTTTTTTTTCTCTCCTCCTTTTTCTTCCTCCTCTATTCTTTATATATTAGGTATCATATTCTGTACTGTTTGTCGATCCCTTGTTGACTTTGCGGATAGTTAATTTAATTTTGCATTTGCTTAGTTATTACCTGTTCTACTTTCTTTACTGTGGTTTTATTACGTCTGGTGACAGCTATTAAATCTTAGGAACCCTTCCATCTATAGTAGTCCCTCCAAAATACCCTGTATGGATGGTTTGTGGGAGGTAAATTCTCTCAGGTTCTGCTTATCTGGAAATTGTTTAATCCCTGCTTCAGATTTAAATGATAATCTTGCTGGATAAAGTAATCTTGGTTTGAGGCCCCTCTGCTTCATTGCATTAAATACATCATGCTACTCCCTTCTGGACTGTAAGGTTTCTGCTGAGAATTCTGATGATAGCCTGATGGGCTTTCCTGTGTATGTGATCTTATTTCTCTCTCTGGCTGCTTTTAATAGTCTGTCCTTATCCTTGATCTTTGCCATTTTAATTATTATACATCTTGTTGTTGTCTTCCTTGGGTCCCTTGTGTTGAGAGATCTGTGCACCTCCATGGCCTGAGAGACTATCTCCTTCCCCAGATTGGGGAAGTTTCCAGCAATCACCTCCTCAAAGACACTTTCTATCCCTTTTTCTCCCTCTTCTTCTTCTGGTACCCGTATAATGTGAATATTGTTCTGTTTGGATTGGTCACACAGTTCTCTCAATATTCTTTCATTCTTAGAGATTTTTTTTTCTCTCTGTACCGCAGCTTCTTTGTATTCCTCTTCTCTAGTTTCTATTTTATTTATCATCTCCTCCACCTTATCTAATCTGCCTTTAATACCTTCCATTGTGCTCTTCAACAATTGCATCTCTGACCGGAATTCATTCCTGAGTTCTTGAATATCTTTCCGTACCTCCATGAGCATGTTAATGATTTTTATTTTGAACTCCCTTTCAGGAAGATTCATGAGGTCAGTGTCATTTAAATCTTTCTCAGGAGATGTATTAATAATTTTACTCTGATCCAGGTTCCTTTGGCATTTCATATTTGTGTATGGCGCCCTCTAGTGCCCAGAAGCTCTACTCCCTGGAGCTGCTCAGCCCCTGAAGCAATGTCGGTGGTATGGGTGCCTGGGGGGAGGAAAGAGCTCTTTCCTGCTTCCTGGCTGCTATGCCTGTCTCCACTGCCTGAACCAGTGGGCTGAGCACACAGGTATAAGCCTCTATGCTTTGTGTTTGTAGTTGCTGCAGACGGGGCTTTCTACTGGCTGGCCTAATGCCAGCGTAGGGTTTGCTGGTTTGCAAGCCAGGTGAGGCTGGCCGGGAGAAAGGCACAGTAGGCTGCATATCACGGAGGGGGTCTTTGGAGCTGTATGGGCCACCAGGGTGCTGGAGTACCTGACGATCATCTAAGGAGGAAGATTTCTTTTTCCTCCTTAATTATGAGAGTCTATATAGCAAAGCTCCCAACCTGCTGGGCAGAGTGCACCCAGAGAATTTTGTTTACCTGTCTTCTCTCCTGAGTAGTAAGCTCTGTGCAATCCTTGCCCCTTTAGCAGCCCTCTTGCTAAGGGCTTTCTTGTTAGGAAGTCTCTCAGGCTGCCCACCTTTCTTTTGTCCCAGAGCAGCTGGATATGGATCCCTGCTTTCTACAAGTGGCTGGAATCTCAGTCTCTCCAGGAATTCTCCCTGTCTTAGCTTTCCAACCCCATAATCATGAGAGTATCATGCAAACACCATGAAATGCAGGTTTTTTTCTCCCAGAGCAGATCTCCAGAGTTAGGTATTCAGCAGTCCCAGGCCTCCACTCCCTCCCCACTCCGTTTCTCTTCCTCCCGTGGGTGAGCTGAGATGGGGGAAGGGCTTGGGTCCTGCTGTGCCTCAGGTTTGGTATGTTACCCTGTTCCATGAGGTCTCCTCTTTTCTCCAGGTGTATGCAGTCTGCCGCAGTCAGTCCTCTTTCCTGTTGTTCTTTCTGGAGTAGTTGTATTAATTATATTTTCATATTATATATGGTTTTAGGAGGAAGCCTCTGTCTCACGTCTCATGCCACCATCTTTAATTCTCTCTCAGTCAATGCTTGTGTCATGACTTGAAAGTTTGCTAAACTCATTAGGGCTAAATCATTAGCAACTTGAATGTTAAGTCTTTGAAAAACAGTTGTTTTAAAAAAAGCTAATCAGAAAGAAAATGCTTAATCCAAAGGAAGAACTTTCTAGTGGTAGGCACCTGTGATGATGTACACTTATGTCAGTGGTTCTCATTCTTGACAGCACAACAGAATTACTTGTAGATCTTTAAAAAAAAATCTTTACCCAGAAATCCCAAGAGGTCTGATTCAATTGCTTTGTGTAGTAGGTACTGGGTACCAGTGTGTTTTATAGAATCTGCCATTAGAGTGATCATGGTAAACCAGGAGAGAAAACCTGTAGTTTGGATAAGGAGGTCACAAAATATCTAAATGTATAAAAAATTGGATTTGTCCTTGGTTTTCCCCAGATGGTATCAGTCTGTGGCACTGAGCTTGCTATGGAAATGAACCCAATTTTTCACCAACATGCCAGTAGGTACACTTCAAGATTGAAAAAAAAAAAACTTTTTCTGTGAAATACCTAGAAAAAAACATGTTTCACTCTTTGTGACTTGTAACTCTAAAGTGTGATTTGCCTGAGTTAGATGTAAATCTCAGAAGCCAAAACAAGAACAATTGATAAATTGTTTTACAGTGTGATAAATTATATTTGCATAGCTCAAATCCAAATCACCATAAAGTCAAAAGAAAAAACTCAAATTGAAAAAAACTGTTTGCCACATTTTGACAAATGGAATTTTTTTTTTTTTTGTAATATGTGGCTTGAAAGGGCTGGGAGAGTCAGGAGCAGCAACACCCATATCAATAAACACACCTAGCAACCATATTTTGGGTTCTAAGTCTCATCCTCCATTAAAAGGAACTGAGCTCCTTAGAAAAATGGCTGATATCAATTCTAGAGAAGCAAAAGGGCTCGATGAGGCTGGAACATTGCTGTGTCAGAAAACAAGTGCTAAAAGAATGATGACGACATGGCCAAAGGATGCAGAAATCAGCTTTAAGAGGACCCCACTAGCTACATATGGGACAATTTGAATATCAAAATAATACAGTGATTTATTGAAACCCATTTAGTAAAATAGGAATCCACTTGTCCATACTGAGATAAATAAATAAATAGATTGAAAGTTAGATAAGGAGCAGGAGATTTTTTTTAAATATAATTTATTTTATTATCATTAATCTACAATTACATGTGCAATATTATGGTTATTAAACTACCCCTTCATCAGGTCCCCCCACCAACCCCATTACAGTCACTGTCCATCAGTGTAGTGAGATGCTATAGAATCACTACTTGTCTTCTTTGAGTTGTACAGCCCTCCCCGTGCCCCCCCAACATTACATCTGAAGGAGCAGGAGATTTTACATGGTCTTAAAGTAACTCCTCATAAAATATTTACTAATTAACAAGGGAAATATATAACTTCACAAACAAGTTAGGCAGACTCAATCAGGTAATCAAAGTTAGTGTCATCAGTAATAAGATAAAATCATACTCCATCTGACAAGATGCAATGAAAACACAACATCTCTTTTGTGGTATTCCTGCCAAAGATGCATAACATGAATCTAATCATGAGGACGCAAAATGAAGGGGATTCTATTTAAAAAAACAAAAAAAACAAAAAATTGGCCTCTAATATTTGTTAAGTGTCAAGATCATGAAGTTAAGGGAAGACTGAGTATCTGTTCTAAACAAAGGAAACTAAAGCTATTATAATGACTGAATGCTACACTTGATTCTAAACCAGATCATTTTTCTATAAAGGACATTATTGGGACACTTGGAAAAACTTGAATGGGGCTGAGGATTAGAAGGTAGTAAAACATAAAGTTGATCTCCTAATTTGGGTATCTGTTATATAGGAATGTGCCTTTGAGCTACAGTATTTGGGATTATGGGCTATCAGGTCAACAACTTACTCTCCAATGGTTCTGAAAAAAAAAAAGCACTGGATTTGCAATTTTTCTGTAACTTTGAAACTGTTTTCCAAAAAATTTCAATGCACCAGAATTTATAAGGAAAGCTCAATGCAGTTAGAGATGCGAAAAATCTACATATTTTTGCCCAAGAAAAGAAAGAATAATGACAATCCTCCAGAAACTAGACATGGCTAAACTATATGAGAATTTACTACATAAGTAACAAAAATTCTACCTTGAGGTTCCAACTACAGGTCTGGCCTTCACTTCTAACATTTAGGACTGCTGGCAGTAGTGGGACTTCTTGTAAAGGATATGACTCTTATTTCCTTCTCAAAATTCCATGGAAGAAGGAAGGAATCTGTAGAGGGAGATAGATAAGTGAAGTCCAGAAGTTCCACAGGAGCTCTCTAGCAAATCTGAACATTTCACTGCAGTTAAAAATATTTTTTTTAAGTACAGACATTGATGAAGTTTCAACAAATACTTCACAAATACAACTTTTTTCAGAAGTACATTATTTTTTTAGAATGCTACCTCTTTGAGGGCATAAGAAAACTTACTGTTCATTGAATTAGACCTTAAAGAGACCTCTGGAGCTCATCTAACCCAAATACCTCCTGCTGGATTATAACCCCCATCCCTTTTGTTCTGCCCTGGTGGGTACGGAGAATAGATGGAAGTCATCCTCTGAGCCTGTGAGCTCTGGGGTCTTACAGACGGGCTGCCTGTGCAGACCTGTGCAGTTGCAGCCATGCATGATCCCCTGTGGCAATCCTCCAGCCCACGTCCATGTTGGTATTTGATGGTTCACAAGCTCCATGGATAACAAGTTCTTTAGCACAGCAATGCTTACCTCCCAGGTGGTGGTGTTAATCCTCCTGAATTGTGTCACTTGTGGACCAAGCTAAATGGGAAAGGTGGAAACTTTGATTATACTCTGAAGATATTTATGGGACATACAATGGGTCATGTTTCACCCTTCCCAGAATATAATCATCTTTCAAACAAGAGTGCTTCTTAAAGTCACCTGTTCAGCTTGGCTTCCCAAACCTCACCTACTCTGCAGAAAGAACATGCATTCAGTTCTCATACTCCTCCTTTCTTACTCTATCTTCCTGCAAGATGTATTAACTAGCCACCAAGTGGACTGACTGAATTTCCCCTCCATTTTTTGCCATCACTTGATATGAGATGAGGGGACAACATAGAAAATACCATAGGAGAGGGAGGCCAAACACAGATAATGCTAAACATAGAGAATCAGTCCCTGGAAATCTGAATTCAAATGTTTTATACCTGAAATAAACTACTGGAAATCATGAATCTTCATAAAATTACAGAGTGGGAAAAGACTTTATAGTCCCTTGTTCCATCCTTTTCGTCATGGATAGTCACAGAAGTTCTTGAGCTATAATTCTCATTTAATCTTCTTTTACAAAAATTCTTTTCCTTACAGAGATCCAGGGGAAACAATTTTCTGTAGCATGGCCAGGTCCCTATAATTTATTAAGTACTTACACTCTGCCTGGATAAGTATGTATAGACTCTATATTTCTTAAGCCTCTCAACCACCTTATGAGTTAAGAGATATTATTTTCCTCGTTTGTTGTCTGATTCTGACAAATTATGTTAATAATCTCATTTTTGAAAAATGATTTACTATTGGATGTGTGAAAAAGAATATATGTAACATATTTTAAATGTTGCTGTCTTTTGCAAAATAAGTCACTTCAAAACCATGTGTCTTAAAACAGCGATTGATTACTTCTGTCACAGTTCTACAGATCAGTTCAGCTTGGCAGATGAATCAAACTGAGTTCGGTTTCTGATGTAGCTGCAATCAGACTGTGGCCGGGCTGGGATCATCTTTAAGCTCATTTGTGCTGGACACCCATGATAGCTTCTAATTTACTGTGACTCTTTTTTACTGTCAGTGTCTATTAAGGGGGAAGAAAGAACTTGGAAGTCAAGGAAATTTGCGTATTGCCAATGTATCTCCACCATCATCTCTAGTACCTAGGTGCTTAAGGAATATTTGTCAAATTCATTGATTTTCCCAAGGTCACACTAGTTAACGTAACATCTGGGACAAGAACCTAGAGTTCTTTGTTTCTAATCCAATGATCTTTCTACACCACATAATCAGTCTTAATGACTAAACATCACATTATCACAGTGTTCCTACCAACTGGACTAAAAGAAGGGTGACCTCCATTCTCTATTCTTAAAAAAGGAGGACAAATTCACCCCTGAAGGATTATTTTGATGAGTGTAGGGACATGTGTTCATCCTCAGGCCTCAGTTTCTTCCCCAGTGGACTACATTATGATTCTCCAAAGCATGGGAAAGTTTGGTTCTATTCACTTTGTTAAATATCTCAACTCTGAAAATCTACCATTGTTTTTAAGGTTGCCTTTGAAAAAGTCATTTCCACTTATTTTTTCACTCATCTTGTTCGATCTGTTATAACTTCGTTTACCTTCACTTGATTTATATATCGTTCTGCATTATTTATAGTCATTTCCATTGTTTTAATAAAACTCCAGGCAGACCTGTGGAGTCTATGCAAAACTACCCATATTTTTAATGCATTTTTGGGCGAATTTTTTGGAAAGCCCCTATCGAGCAGAATGTGAATGAGTTTGTTATTGTTGTGCTGTTGATTTAGCATCGAGCTTTAGAATTCCTTCCAAATGCTTTCTGATGCTTTCTCAGACTCCCTGACTCCCCATAATTTAGAGTCTTCATGCTTCTGAATTTCTGCTCTTTGTAGAAAAGCCATGCTGTATGCAACTTCAAAGAAAATGTAAACAACAAAAAGATTTATCTGCAAAATCAATTGAGGTGATTATTGGTTAAATGAGATTAATTCCACATTGAAAGAAGCGGAGGTCTTTCCCTTTAGTGACAGATACGGTTTTGCTAATATGCATTTTTGCCCTGATACTGAGCCACAGCAGACTATTTGTGACAAGAATAATTAATTAAAAGGTACATTTCATGAAGCAGATGACAGTGACAGAGTAAGGAATAAGCAAAGCAGAAAGGCAAAGCAGAATTCACAATCTAAAGACTAGGCACTAAAAAAAAAAAATTCAACCCTTTAGAGTGACATCGGTATTTTCTTCTGATGCACAAAAATGCAGAAGGCAATTCAGCTCTTTAGAGGTCTGTTTTTCATCAGCTTTGATCTGAAAATTGAGACAAGTGTTTGGAGTACTGTCGCTGATAAGGAGGAAAGTGAGGGCTGGAAACATTCTCAAAACAGAATGTGGTTACTCACACCCTGATCGATTAGACACTCACTGCCTTTTTTTTTAAAGGCAAATTCCACAAGTCACAATTTCAGAAATCCTTACAGTCAAAAGGAACACCACACACAGTACTTTCAGACGAGCAAAAGCTATCAGGACCACAGAATACCAAAGCATAAGCTACGCACATATTCCCAATTTCATCTTTAGTTTTTCTTATTTGTTTCCAGACCCTGTTTTCTCTGCTGCTGACAGGGTTTACAGTCTCTGGCTGTCACATAATGAAACAGAAGCGGAAAGTCTTTATTACAGTGTTAGTACTTTAGAAAGATACTAACAGAGCTGGCTATCAGATTTCCTTTTGTTTTATTTTATCTTTATTTTTATTTTCTCTCCTGGGGAATGCTATTTCCTTGATATGAGGATGGTAAGGAATGATAGGTCAGCAGATGATTGGTAATTGAAAGGTCAGAGTCATAGACCAGTTGCATGGTTGAGATGCAGTCCTGTGAGACTGCAATTATTATTGACATTTGCCCCCTAAGAAGAGAAAGAGACATCCCATAAGCTGACCCCTCACTGCAATTATAAAACCTAAGGGTCCAGGCTAGAGGTGAATTGGTAAAGAGCGAAACTTCCTCAGTTGGCCCAGGTTCAGCTTCTGGGAAATCTGACCATTTCCTTCACTTGTAAGGAGGTAAAACTTCACACTCCATAGCTGAAAAATGGAACCTTCTCTCTTAACCACTGGGCTTCAGTTTCCCCCTTTGCACTAGCAGAATGTGTGAAATCTCTTTATAGAGTTGTGCCTTTGTTGGTGTCTGTGCTTAATGCACATGTGAGATGAGGTAATACTGTGAGTGGAATCAGGGAAACCTTACCCAGCACCCACCACATGGCAGATACTGCAAGGCACTGGAGACACCAAGAGGAATTAGACATAATCATGCCAGGCCTCAAGCAGTCAAGGTCTAGTCAGGGAGACAGATCTGCAAGCCCCTGATATAATGGCATGTACTACAATGACATAAAGCAGTGAATGCTATGTTAGGGCCTGTGCGGGGCACTGCAGGAGCAGGGGAAAGGATGAACTCATTCTACTGGAGCCTCAGACCTGTGGCAGAGGAATGTATTTGTCAGTGGAGCTGGAGTTCTCCATGTAGAAGGCATAGAAAGCCACTCCAGAAAGAAGAACCGGCAAAAGCCAAGGCTGGTTGAGTGTTTGAAAAGTTGTATGGGAAGCAACTAGTTTGGAAGGTTTGTTATCCAGTAAGGGGAAACCTTGGAGAAAAAAACAAATGCCTACTTCTAACACTGGTAAACAGAGGAAAACTGATGAAATCAACATGAGAGTTGCTTTGAAAGGGGAAAGAAGACGTAGAGGTGGTTCAAAGAAGCAACAGGCAGCATGGTAGGGAGGCAGGCATCTAAGAGAAGGGACAGCCAGTCCAGGCCAGTGGGGCTGTGCCCTTCTTTTTACATGCTGTTTCTATGTCCATATGTTTATCTGGTGGAATCGTTTTCATTTTTGCACACACTATGCTAGCAATTTGGCCTCTGAAGCTGCACTGACCCACTGAGTGACTGGATTCAAAGATGTTTCCAGGCTTTGCCAGTGCTGTGTAAATCCCAGGAGAGAGTTAGAGGCTAGAGGTCTCCTCAGAAAAACAAAAATGGAAGAGAGGCAAACATTGCCTCCACAGAATTTGGGATCCTGAGGAGATTAACTCTTTGGGATAATAGAACCTTTGACATCAGTAAAACTGGGGAGAAAAGCAGAGGCCTGTAACCTGAATGACCAGGGACACTCAGCCAGAATGATAACTGATGATGGGTGGAGTAACTGAGAGAGAATTCCCAGTCCAGTTAGGCTTCTCCAAAAAGATTGGGGGTGGATTCGAATCTGAATGGAAGAAAGATTTCTCAGGAAAGCCTTCCCTTATTCTATAACGGATCGAGTTTCTTTGTTACACTGTCTCCAAAAACCATTCCTCTTACAAGTGGGCACTTAACTCAGTGTAGATGATTCAGTTTTATTTTTTATGATGATTTAAGAATATTTCCTTAATATGTTTCCTCTTCCTGTTAGATTACAAGCTCCATGAGAGAAAACTTTGTCTTTTTAGAATGTACTGAATTGCAGATTTTTTTAAAGTGTCATGGACCCGGCAAAATGAGTTGACCAACTGAATGTGACCAGACACGACTAGGCTAACGTGTGAGCCGTTCTGTGGATGATGAATGGTCCTTAATGCAGCTGGCTATTATTATTCATTTATTTCTCAGGCTTCTTCAAATTAAATATCTGTGATTTTATTGTGTATGTAATAGGTCTATTTATCATTCGCAAGCCCTGTGGAATTCCATCCTCTTAGATTTCTTTTGACCTGCAATACCAATATTTTCCCCCCAATGAATATTAGTAGGTGTTTTCCTAAGATTAATCATGTCATGATTGCCCAAATACTTCTAAACTGTTTAGCTCCACACATGCTATGTTTCAATTCCTTCTTCTGTTGAAAACACCTGATTTAGAACCATCTGCAAAGTTTAATAAATTCTTTATTTTTTTTCTGTAGAACTAACAAGAATTAAAAGAAACCTTTTAAACAGTAATCAGAAGTTGTACACTTCAGTTTTTGACCATGTATGTGATTTTAGGAAAGCTATTCAATCTCTAGGTTCTTCTCCATTTTGTTTTTTTCTCCATTGCTTCATTTTTTTTCAACTTACTTTATGTATTACCTTGAGTGTAATTTACTTATGAGGCTAGCTCCTGCTTCTGATAAGAATGAGTATCAGAGTCATAGAGTGGCCAAGCTGATATATCTTTCTTTTTTAAAAATATTTTTTGGTTCTTACAAAGTAAATATTTCATGAAGAAGTTTTTGTATGAATTTGTTTCTTTGGTTCTGCTGTTGTCATTTAGCCAGAATATGATTAAAATGTGTGTTTGCAAAGTGCAAACAGTATAACTGCAGTAAGATATGTGAAGTGTTCTAAATTCCTTATGGGATACATAAGTTAAATGAATATAAGATACATGAAAATTTACCACATAAGCAACAGAATATGTATAGAATTGCAAATGACACATCTATAAAAACATGCCTAAACAGTCCCTTTGAAAATTGAGGCCCAAGGACCAAGAACTTAATAGAAAAATGGGGAAAGACACAAATATCAATTCACCCAAAAAGATGTAAAATGGCCCATAATATATGAAAATGTATTCAGTGATATGTTGCTCACTTGTAATTAGGAAATTCAAATTAAAACAACACTGAGATACAATTTCTTACATACGTGATTGGTGAAATTAAAAAGTATGACAACATATTCTGTTGGCCAGGCTGTGGGAAAACAGATACTCATACACTGCTGTGCCCTAGTGCAAGCATTTTAGGGATAACGTGGCAATATCTAGCAAGATTGTATATGCACTTACCCTTTACCCTGGTAATTGCACTTCTAGGACTTACCCTGCTGATGTATCTCCAACAATATGAAAAAGTACATGCATACAGCTGTTCAGCATTATTTATAACTGCAAAATATTTGAAAACAACCTAAACACGCATCAAAGAGTGGCTGAATAATTATGGTCATGGTATCTATCCACTCAGTGAAGGACTATGCAGCTGTGAAATAATGAGAAAGATCTTTATTGACTGATATGGATTAATTTCCAAGATATACTTTCAAGTGAAAAGGCCAAGTGCTAAAGAATGTCATAGTATGTATAATATAGTATGAAAATGTATACATATATCTTCTCACTGGTGCAAAGAGGAACACAGGGAGGATAAACCAGAACTGAGACTGGCCCCCTAAAGGAGATGGATGGGGACTGGATGGAAAGAAGGGGAGAAAGGAACGGGATGGGAGGGCTGGGGGAAGAGTGACATTTCTCTGAGTGGACGTGTTTTTTTCTGGTTTCTGACTTTAGGAATCATGGTAATTCCATGAGTAATGTTAGTCATACTCAACAAATAATTAAAATGAACCAAGAAGTAGAGGAACCCAAAATACACACAGCAACAAATTTGGAAAACAGTCTGGACTATACATCATAAGACTGAAGACCAAAACACACTGTACACAAATGTTAGTTACTAAATTTGTTTTTCACTGGGGCATCGGTTAGCAATTCAATACCTACTTTATTCTAGAATGGAGCAAATAAATAAATACATTGTGGATAATGAGAGACTAGTTTCTCACTGTTGGAGAAAGAAATACAGCAGGCTGGGTTGGCCATGAGGCAATGCTTTAGAATCAGAGGTATAAGTATGAATTCATGGTCTTAAATATATTTAGAGATAGATAGAGAAAAGAGTTGTAGATGAGTGTGTCTGTAATGTATGTACATGCAGACATGCATGTATTTCTTATCTCATTTCTCTGCAAGAGCCTAGAAACAGTGACACCTCAGTGAGCCCACCTGGTACTCAGATCTTGGTTTCATTTGTAATCATTCTCCAGTAAAAGGAGCTAAGGGCCCTTGGCTGATTCCAGGGCTGAGGGAAGAAAAATAATAAGGAATTTGAACCATCCTGTGATGCCAAAAAGTAAGAAAATTTTCAAAAACAAATGGAGGCATGTGAAAAGGACATGAGCATTTGAGTGAGGGAGCTCCCATGGCCAAAGCTGGAAAAAGCCATAAAAGAAATGACACTAATCAATTATAACCTATAGCATAAAATGAGTCCAAACTAATGGAAATAAATAATTACCATTGTATGTGGTCTTTCTGTTCCACAATGTCTTCATCTGTAAAGATAAGGCTAGGAATATTTATCTTGCAATATGGTTGTAAGGATTAACTGAAGGACAGGGTTTGAATGAACAGTTCAGAACATGTGGAACGTGCCCGTACATGTTCATTTATTTTCCTGCGTTATTTTCTTTGTACTCTGCCCTTACCCAGAAAACCAGAGTATCATAGTTTTGAAGTTGAATAACTGGTAGAATTTTTATTTAGTTTTAGGAACAGGGTCTTAGTGTATTTTTAGCAACCTCCATTATCTACCCTATTAATTTATCAGTGGTAGTTAACCTGAAACTGTCGTTAAGAAATCATCATTTCCCTATGTATTCTTTTCCCAGCTTCTTTTTCCCTTCAGGTAAATTGCGGAAGTGATGCTCAGACATGAACCGTCAGGACGCTGTGATTCTGTGCATGCCCTGCACAGCTGGCCGGTTAGGGAGCTGGGCAGTTTGGAAGAGGCAACTTGTCTCCTCTGTGGAGTACAGCCCAGTAAGTAGAGCGGCTGTCATCTGAATAAAGTTGCTCATCTCCCATGGAAGAAGCTCCAGCTTGACCCTTTCAGCATTCTTTTTTCTGTCTTAGTATTTGGGTGGTCCATTCTTAGGGTTCTTAAAAAGAGCTTGATGAACCTGTATTTTCTGTGCATACTGTCTTCTCCTCCAGACAGTTAGTATGATCCTTGAAGGCAGAGAATGTTTCTACTTTTCTTTGCTAGTCCCTTAGTATCTAATTTAATAATCTGCACATTGGAGTTGATGCTATCAATCTAGTTTGGGGTGCAAACCAATCTCAGGAAGCAGATATAAATCCAGTACTTCTGGTAGAGAAAGATAATATTACCTGTTTTTTTTTAACCCATTATGTAGAAATGTGTAGTCACATCATTTTCAAAAAGTTAGCCAAAAATACTGTGATTTGTGTGTAAGTGCTGTGGACTCCGGCATAAAGACACAACAATGCACTGAATATAGTATTACTCAGCCAACAAATATTCATCAAGCACTCATGATAGCCCTGGCACTTTGTCAGATGGTGAGGATGAATGAGACTCAGGAGAAAATAAGCGATAGTATCTGCCCTCCACAGGTTTGTAGTCAAACAGAGCGTGATGTGCAAATGTGTGCCGCAAAGTGCCATGGTCCTGTGCCATGATAACCATCTGTACAAGGTCCACTAGGCACAAGGAAGGTCAAGGAGTTCTACTGAAATTATTGAGAAAGCTTCACAGAGAAACTATCAGTCTGAGCCAAGTTGGAAAGATAATCTGGCAACAGCAGGAAGAATGGAGAAAAGAGGCACTTGACTGCAAGCAAGGAGACCAACTAGGGGACACCTGCAAGAGTCCAGGCTGGATATAATTAGATCTTGGGACAGCAGAATGGAGGGGCACCCAGCACTTTGTGGGGCTCATAGGAGGGGCTGGCAAATATTTATTGAATATGTGAAGGAGATACCCAATAGAGACAGTAAATGTTAAAGTAAATGTGACAGGAATTAATCATTCATTCACCCAGCAGCCATTTATTGTGCATCTACTAAATGTCAGACACTGTTCTACGTGATGAAGAAATCGAGTTAAAAAAACAGAATCTGCTCTCAGGAAATTTACATTCTAATGGGAAAGAGAGAATAAACAAATAGACCAATATGTATAAGTCAGGTGTGTGTACTGCTATGAAGAAGAAGGACACAGGCTAGGAGCCCTTGAGAACAGTAAGGTGGGAGGTACAGTTTTTAGGTCAGTGGTCAGCGAAGGCCTCTCTGATGGGTTTTTATATCATCAGAGTGTTGAAGGAAAGAAGTAGGGAGCCGTGTGAGTGTCTGGGGGAAGAAAGGTCCAGGTAGAAGTAAGATGGCTAGTGTTTCTGGCACCGAGGGAGTGAGCGGGAGAAGCAGCAGGTGAGGGCAGGAGGAAGATTGTGAGGGGATGGTCTGGGGAAGACTGGCGATGTCTTTCCAGATGCACAGGTGTCCCATAGGTCCTGTGTGCAGGTACTAAAAGGGAGTTCTGGGAACTTGCGTGGGCAACTCCATTGATGGTGGGGGCATCTCCAGGAGCACACAGGGTTCCAGAGCCCCAGACCTTTGAGGAGAGGGAAAACTCAACAGGGACTCCAGTAAGTGTCTGCCAATGAATGGATAAGGAAAATGTGGTGTATGTGTGTGTGTGTGTGTGTGTGTGTGTGTACATACATATACACACACACATATATATAGTGGAATATTATTCAGCCATTAAAAGATGCAATCCTGCTGTTTGCAACAACATGAATAGACCTTAAGGGCATTATGTTAGATGAAATAAATCAGAGGAAGATAATGCTGTGTGATCTCACTTATACATGGAATCTTTAAAAAAAAAAGTCAGATACAAATAACAGATGCTGGTTGTCAACAGTGGTAGGTGGGGGGTGATGGGGAGAGAAGTGGACGAACGTAGTCAAAAGGTACAAACTTGTAGTTATAAATCAGTCATGGGGGTGTAAAGTACAGCATGGTGACTATGATTTAACAATATTGTATATTTGAAAGTTGCTAAGGGAATAGATCTTAAATGTTCTCATCACTAGAAAAAAATACTTATGTCCATGTGTGGTGATATATGTCAGCTAAACTTATTGTGGCAATTATTTTACAATATAAATGTAAATCATCGTGCAGCACACTGACAAATTAATACAATGTTATATGTCAATTATATGTCAATTTTTTTCAAAGGTGACTTAAAGCTTCTTTGCTGGATTCCTGGTGCCATCCAACCAGAAAAATAGGATAGGGAAAGCAGACTAGGGAGGTGGCAGATGACTTCGATTTGGATATGCTGAGTTTGAGGTGTCCAGAGGACAGCCAAGAGCAGTTTAGTGAGTGGTTTGTATAGGAATCTGTAGTTTAAGAAGGACTTTGGAGCTAGGAGGGAGAGTCATATGCTTACTTGTGACGGTAACACCATGGGTGTTGATATGGTCACTGAGAGAGGAGTGAGGAGAAGAGAGGACTGGTCTCTGCACCTGAGGATTGCCAACATTTTAAGAAAAGGCAGAAATAAATAAGCTGGCACACAAGACTGAGAAGGAATGTTGGGAAGTGGGAGGAGAAATAACAGAAATGTGGTATCATAAAAGTCAGAAGAGAAGAGAGTTCTTGAGAACATAAGAACACTCTTCAATGAGGAGCTACCAAATGGGAAGTGAGAACAGAGAACATGGAGCGTGGATTATTTTTCAAGAAACTTTGATGTAAAGGGAAGATGTGAGGAAGGTGCTGGCCAGAGGGCAAGCAAGGCAATGGAGGGAAGATACTCCTTGCTTTGCTTCTGTTTTAAAGGTGGCTGAAGATTGAGCAGTTTGTAGGCTTTGAGGAGCAAGCCCTCTTTAAAAGGAAGCTGAAAATGCAAAAGAGAGAGGATCTAGCCAACGGAGAAAACTCACAGGTGACAAGAGAGAATGGGAACAGGAACATTCCACATGAAAGACTCATTTATAAGTGAGAACACCCAATCCTTTTGCTAAACTATGGTGCTGTCATTATTTAAAAATTTAATAGTTCATAAATTATGGATGGTTTGTATTAATTTTGACTATTTAAAATATTGCATTAAAATATCATTTGCCTCAATTATAAAGTTTTCTGGTGCCCCTTAAGTATTGCACCAAAATGCAATAGTCCCAGCCTTGTTGGACACAGATGCACACCATACCCACCTATGAACATGTCGTTAGGATTAATCATCTAGGAAAGAGGCTAATTCTAGAACAAGCATTAGGAACTAGGGATGTAGGACTTGAATAAAGATGGATATTGTCTGGGGCCGTAATGGGTCTGACTCCAGGAAAGCAAAAATGCTCAATGACTTCTTTGGAAGGACACTGGACAGAAAGGCACCTGCAGGAGCTCCCCTCTACAGATGGGCCGGCTTTGCATGTGAGCACATGATAATAGCTATTAGATGTTCACCAAATCATTCTTCTATTATCTAACCCCTATATCTTCAGTAAATTCTTCTTTCTACCAGTGGCAAACTGTTTGCTGCCCAGCAAAAATATCCCAGACTCTCACTAATGAGCTCACATTATTACCAAATTATGAGCCTGTGCAGTACATTTCCTTATTTTAGTACATTTCTTCCTTTCACATGGCACAATTTATGTCCTTCCTCTTAGGATAGCTTTTCTCCATCTCTGCCTGATAAATTCATGCAATAGATTTATGAGTTTCATATCTTTCTACTTTTCTAACAGTATGAAGTGCTACCCACATAGTTGACTGGCATTGTTTTTATTTCTTGTTGAAACCTAACTTAATTCTTTATTGCTACTGACTTACATTTCACTGGAGATAAAGAGAGAACCAGGGAATCCACTTGTGAGTATCTGAATTCACAGCATTATAAAAATAACTAGTTGGTAGAAAATGTCCCACTAGCCAAAAACTTGAGTAATTGTTTTTTCAGGGATCAGCAAAGGAATAGACATCTAGTCACTCCCCTTGCCAATGGTGTGATGATAAACATTTAACAACTAGCTCTCCAGAAAATAAAAAAGCCCTCATTTTTTTTGTGTGTTTACTGATTTCCATGGTATAAATGCTCTTACCATGATTGAGTTCAAGCTGCCCACCTGACATCACTGAATATAAAATGAGTTGCCCAGCAGCACACTCTTCTATGATATTCCCACCATGTAGATACAATGAAAGTATGAGTATAGGTAGTTGTACAATAACTAGGAAGTGGTGAGTTTTGAGTGTTTGTGTTTTTTTCAAAAAATAATTTACTTAGTTCTAAGTTTGCACAATTTAATTTTTAATAGTGGTTTGCAAAATGCCTGAAAATTTAACAGTCAGCTCTAATGAGTCTGTGTGATACAGCTCCTCTACACACACCACAGCTTCTAACATACCTTGGGAAAAGGACTGGGTTATGAGGAGGCAGACCTGAAGCATAAAATCCCTTATTTATGGCACTAGCAGCAGCTCTGAGGGATGAGGCAATGACAGAGGAACTGGGAGGCTCAGGAAGAGAAGCTTTTCAATGCAAGGGTACAAGAGTAAGATGTATTATCATGAGTGTTATATCCTCTGAAAAACCCGTGATGCTTTGACACATCTAGTTTTGTGCTGCACAGTATGGCTGTGCTGTGGGATCAGCCCTATTCCACTACTCTGCCAGGTAACTTTATTTAGGAGCTTAGAATTTTTTTCCTCTCTAGGTTTGTAAAAGACAAGGATCCTACTCTGGAGTTGGAAAATGGAGACTTATTATAAAGACAGTTAGTCTTCTAAAAAATAATACAGGGAATTGTTATTTGTAGAGTAATGACTCTAGAATTGAAGCTCCTTTTAGCAAAATCAGATTTGGCATGCCTGGCTGGGAAGAAAAGTTCCATTCTCGTACTCTCACGTCCAAGTCAGGGCAGCTTAGGAGAGTGTCTCTGCACTATTTTGCTCTCGGTTCTTCCCAGATGGGTTATATGCTGGACCTATATTCCCAGTGTTTAGATCACTCATTCAGGACTGAAAGGCCTGGACCTACAGCATATCAAATTCTATTTATAGGAAGGACACACATTCAGGAGAGAGGCAGAGGGCCAACTGCTTATGCATTTCTCCAGAGTTCCTGCCCATCACACCTGTAGGAAAATAGTGATGCCAGGGTTCTTGTTTGTGGAGTCAAAGAATGAACTTAGCAAACACCCAAGGTAGGAGAGCTAGGGAGAGGCTTTTATTGAAAGATACAGTGAGAGGACAGAGCTCCTGGCTCATGCCAGGAGGGGACAAGAGTGCCTGGGGTGGTGCCTTGTCTAGGGGATTTATAGGCAGTTGAGGATTTTGGGGAACTGAAGGTTTAGGCTGTGGACTTGTACCACCTGCCCTGCCCCTAAAGTGGGCTGGCTTGTTGTCTGTTTGCTAGGGCTGTTTACAGTGAAGTCATGGGTTATGCTGAGATACCTTTCTTTATTTGCGGAACACTCAAACATTCCAGGCCAAGTTGCTCCTGGCCTTTTGAGCTTTAACTAATCTCACTGAAGATGTCTATATTCCTAGTCTGGTATCTTTACCCTAGAGAATTAGTGTGACCTTGACTTTGCATAATGCTTAACACAGAGTTTTGATAGGGACTTCTTTGCACATTGTTACATTGCTCTGACTGGAAATATCCTGCCTTGCATTTTCAGGAGGCCCTCACCCTACTCTGACTACACCCACAGTCCCTCTCTCAGTAGGGAATACAGACTTGAGACTGCAGTCTTGAACCTGTAGGCATCTCTATTTGTGACAAAACATAATACTTCAATGTAACTTTTTCATGAATGTAGTTACTATGCATCATTATTGTCTATTTATAATGCTGCTTAATGAATTTCCATTCTTTGAGCAAATTACATTTTGATTGCTTCTCTGTTCTGGCTATGAAATCTGCCAGTCAAAAGGTTTTCCAATGATCTTCCCCTCAAAAATTAAGTGGAAAAATACAAGTAAGAAAGAAAAGAGGCTGAACCCGGGTAACACAGCAAAAGTAAGAAAGAATCTGGAAGCAATGGAAAGTCACTGTTTGAATGTAGACTATGATAAGCCAGTTGGTTTAAAGCTAAAAGAGATGTGAAAAAAGTCCTCAATATCAAATTGAAGATTGTTGTCCTGATATCATTCTTACTCAAGGACTATTGATTTAAAAAAAAATCAAGCTGTTTTATGTGCTAAAGCTGAAACCATATTTAGTGACAAATGGACTGCACGAACTGTCTGCACAGGGCCTTATCAAAGCTTTTCACAAGGTGCTTGGATGGTTTGTTGTGATGGGCAGAACCCGAGTCCTACACTCTTATCTATCTTCATTATTATGGATATGAACATGGTTCCTGAGACTCTTACAAGTTCCACAAAAGGAGTTTTTTTTTTTAATGCAGCTTGATAAATTCTCCATTCAACAAGAGCTAGAGAATGTTTTATTCCAGGGTACTGTAGCTTAAAGATATCTGACCCGAGTTTCTGCAGAAAGTTGTTTTTATAGAGAGAATATTTAGGTAATCCTTGCACATAACTCTTCTCTCTTCTCTTTCTCCAAACCAGGTCTAACTGCTCCTCACCCCCCCATACACAAACACACATTTAGTAATCCTGGAGAGCCTAGAATGGAAAACAGGAACCAAGAAAGGCACGGAGAACTCTGCCCAACATCCGGAAGTGAAGTCAAGCTCACTTCATCGCTGTATTTATTCACATCAGTCCAACTCACTTAGAAAAAAAAAAGAATGGTTTCAAATCTGAGGCGCCACATTACCATGTTTTCTACCAGTGATACCTCCCAATTCGTGCAGTTGTTCTCATCTGTTTTTTCACAACTCAAAAGTTCAAAGGACCTAACTTGTAGGTCAGGAGAGAAAGAAGCCTGTCACTGAATGGGTGAACAACATAAGGCTTTCCATTTACTGGCCAGAGTGCTCACTTCAGGCTGGGCATTATGCTAAGATTATCTGATTTATTTCCTGTAACAACTCTGAGGAAGGAACTTTATTATCTCTACTTTGTAGACTAGGAAGTTGAAGCTTAGAGGGATTGCATGACTTACTCAAGGCCACTCAGCTAGTAAATGGTAGAAAAGGGAAACAAATCCAGGCAGTGGGATCCCAGAGTCTGAGCATGTTACTGCATACTTATTACAGCAGAGTCAAAGAAAGTAATGGGGGAAGTGTGAATGCAATAGGACACCCATGCAGGGCTTGGGAGAACAAGAAGGTGAAGAGCAATTGCTCTTTTCCCAGGAGGGGCTATTTTGGGCCTGGCTTCTAAGCATTCATCTATGCACTAGACTTCTTTTTGTTTCCATATATAATGCAAAATTTTCTACATCTCTAAAATTTTATTATGTGCCTTATGTAATAATTTGTATAAGGTCAAATTTGCATAAGTCAAGTGTTGAGTAGCCAGCCCAGTGAGCATCTGTATATCATTAACTAAATAGAAAGGGAAAGGAGAAAGATGGTTAGAAAAGGATTTGGGTTTTTTTTTTTCATTTTTTAGAGGCTGAGAGTGAAAAGATTATAGGGAATAATGCTTCCTTCCTTCCTGGTTTTGTTATTAGACAATTTTAGGTTCTCAGATCATAAATGTGCTCAGGGCATCTCAATTACGATAGTTTATTTGTAAGGATACTGGAGAAAATAAGGAAGGTAAGGCAGTTAGGTAAAACAGAAGAAAGTCCTGCAGCTAAACCACCTGGCCTTGGCGATAACAGTCCTTCATTTCCAAAGCGGACCTCAGGGAGAACGGGAACGCATTCAGCTGCTCACATGGTAGCCTGGCATTACTTATTCTCCCCTCATGGAGAGGCCTCCAGTGTATCTCTGTTCTAGGCTTTCCCTTCTCTGATTCTTACTCTCTAGTGCCAGGCCTTTCCTTATGCTTGACTCCGACTGCCTTGTGGCTTCAGCTTCTCTCTGGATCTACACAGCTTGTGCCTAGCCATCCAAGAGTCCAGTGCATTCATTCATTCACTCACTCACTCATTCATGCATTCATTCATTCATTCATAATATTTAGCTTCAATTAGATACCTTTCTTAAGTGTTCCCTTGACACTCATTTCTTCCCTACATTTTTTAAACATCTTTTTAAAACATCTGACGAGTTCATGAAAATTCCCCAAAGTGTCTCTTCCACCCCCATAAATGCAGACCCAGCAGTCATTTTACACAAAATGATCCCACTTTCCTATCAGTCCCAAGATCAGCCCACCACAGTTTCTTCTCAGGCAGTTTGAGATAGTAATGGAGAGAATGCATCAGTCTCTCTGGATGGCTGGGCGTTTAGCTTGTAGCTAGGCTCTCCTTGCTCCTTGCCTGGTCATATACTGTCTCATTTTGCTCCAACCCAGAAAGAATTCAGCTCTCTCACTAGTTTCCATTAAAATATTTGGTCATCCCAAGTATTTTATAATTTTTGTAGTGTCTACTATACATGAGTTGAAGGGGAGAGAGGTCTCTTAGTTTCTTCCCTCCCTCTCCTTCCAATCTCTGTTTCTGTCCTGGGTCTTGCTCATTCCATTTGTGTTTTGCATTGCAGTTTAGAGTAATCATCTTTTGCAATTTGAGCATGCCCTGAGGGCTCACCCACTAAGCCAATCAGCTTATCAAAGCATACTTCTAACTAGATACTCCTCCTGGGGGGGAAATTCTGCTCAGTAGAAGTACCTTCTGACAAGTTTATACTCAGAAACTGACCAGCTTTATAACAGCACTCAGAATGGTGAGTGAAGAAGTGAGTCTTTGGAGAAAGATAAACAGAAGCAAAGAGGAAAGTCAAACAGAGCACATCTTGGATAGACAACAGCTCTCCAGTTCCTGTCCCTTTTCTCCTGAAGATCAAGCTGCTTTCTTTCCCTTGTATTCTGTGAAATAGCCCATTACCTAATAATTCCATTCTTAACTTCAGTTAGCTAGGCTACCTAATTGTCACCAATGACCTTAATTAATATAGTCCCTTACTAAAAAGAGCACCACTTTTTATTACCACTGCCAGTTATCTGATCTGTGCTCACCACTTGATTGAAAGCTGCGTCAGGGCAAGGGCTGCGTTTGTCCTGCTCACTATTTTATTCTCACTAAGCATAAGCATGTTTCCTGGACACTTAATAAATATACTTTGAATGACTACACAGTTATTAATGGCCAACTGTGTACCAAGAACTATTTTATGCAATGAAATTATGAGATGGAAGATGTGATCCTTGACCTCACATTGCCTAGAGTATAAATTACTCCCAAATCAGCCCAACTATACCTCTACTTCAATTGTCTCTCGTATTAGTTAGGTCTCTTTGAACTTTGGTGAAGGGAGCAGTATGGGCTCAACTGCACAGATCTTACAAGGGGAGAGGATAAAATTGGGCCTTGGGGACAGCTAGAACCAGGGACAAATACGGTCAGGACCATTTTGCCTCTATCTCTACATCAACTTCACCATGTCAGACTCTTTCCCCCTAAGTATGGAATAGTAACCACCATGTTTTCACACTTACATTATTCCAGCTCTATCATTGTTTTCCATGGTTCCAATGTGTGAAATCCTGTGGAGGCCCTCCAGTTGGTTCAGCTTGTGTACTTCTCTGGGACAGTCACTGTGGAGAGAAACACTGGGATTATTTTAATTTGGGTTTCCATCCCTATACCAATCACCACCTAAAGAAGCTGGAAGATGGTGGCAGCTTCCAGTCTTAGCCTCATGGATGGGGCAAGGTCAGAGAGGGGCGGTGCTCTTCTGGGCAGACAAAGTGGTGGATGTCTGCCCACTCTATCCCCTCACCCTCACATCCATCAATGCCTTTCCTTGATTTTATTTAGCAAGTGCAATTGACCCTTGAACAACATGGGTTTGAACTGTGCAGATCCACTTACACATGGATTTCTTTTTTAATTAAGGCAGCTACGTTATTTTGAATAAGGAAATGGCAGAAGCAACTGTGAGTTCGCCTCCCCACCTCAGGATGAGAGCTCACCACCACAGCCCTCCCCACCCAGTTTTTTGGGAGAAAACTCTTTTCTATCTCACTAGTCCTGTTATCTACTATCACACCCTCTTACAAGGCAGGCCTGGCATTGCCTGATAGCTGCTTTACAGTTCAAGAATCAGGTCCAGATGGAGAAGCTAAGCATTCTATTTGGGGAGATGAACCTTTCATATGGGTTAAAGGTGAGTGTATGTGCTAGTACAGGACTACTGAACCTCTGATCTTGAATTAGAGAAAAAGAATGTGATTTGTTTGCTTCTCAACAGTGGCTTACATGTAAAAATCAGTTTTATAACTCCTTTCATTAAAACATTTTCTGATCAAATAATCTTGCAAAGGGAAGCTCACCTAGCCTCAGTCTGCAATATGAAAGCAAGAAGAAATGATAGATTTTTTGCCATTATCACGTTAAGGACCTTCACAGAAGTGAAGTGGTATGCTAGGCCCCAGGGAGCTGTGCCAAACTGTCTTTCCAAAATTCCACGTACTTCCCCCGAGCCTGGAAATGGTCAGCTGGCTGGTTGTACATGGTCCACTCTGGGTCTACCACAAACAGCCACAGGGCCCTCATGTAATTCTTTTCATCCAGTGTGAAGTGGTGATAAATCCCACCAGGAATAGGTATCATCTCTCCTTTTTCCATGAAAATCCACATCCCTTTGTCTCTATTTCATACATCGAAAGTATCTGCTGCTGTCCAAGATGTAGCGATTCTCATCATCCAAGTGTAAATAAATGCTCCTCATAAAACATCTAAATCTTTTCTTCATAATTTGGTAGTTTATCTTTGTATATGATTATTTTGTCCATCCAGGTGTACTTTCTCTTTGCAGGTGTCTTCTCTAATTCTGAATCACTCCCACATTTGTCAGCATTTAGCTTCCAATAAACGACCCCAAGCTGGCACACCTGCTGCAGGTTGGCCAGGCTGCAGAGCTCCCTGCAGGGGGGCCGCCTCAGGTCCTGCACAGACCCCTCCAAGTACCAGCCCTGCACCATGGCCCAGCTGGGGGTGCTGTGAACACCCCTATCTATACCCCAGCCTGATCCTGTACCCCAGCCCCCCGACTGCACTCCCCCCACCCCAGCCCTGAACTCCTGTCACTGCAGCCTGGACCTTCCTCTATACCTGGATTTTTTTCAATAAATGTAGCAAATACTGTAAGCACATTTTCTCTTCCTTACAATTTTTAAATAACATTTTCTTTACTCTAGCTTACTTTATTATAAGAGTACAAAAATATGCATTGATTGATTGTTATGTTACCGGTAAGGCTTCTGGTCAACAGCAGGCTATTAGTTAAGGTTAAGGGGAGTCAATGGTTATACCTGATTTTTTAACTGCACAGGAGTCAGCTCCCCAATCCCCACATGTTCAAGGGTCAACTATGTCTATTAAATGCTCATTTAGGGCAAAGCATTGTGCTAGGCTCTTAGGCTAAGCATTTACATTTTATGTATCAAAATTAAATTTTCAGGGAAAAACATGCATCTTTTCATAATCTGTATAATAACCCAATTTTCCCTGCATTTATTTCTCAGAGTCACAGCACGGTGAAACCTTCAAGCACTGGTTTATTTGGACCATCCAGTGCACATAGATCAGGTGGTTTTATCTTTTGTTCCTATCCTTGCCATCCCTAATCTGTCAGGTGGGCCTGAATCTGTACCATCTGGCTTGTTTATTCTACTTCTCTATCCTTTTATCATGGCTCCGTTAACTCACATACAAGGATGTCAAGAGAATAAATAGCCCAATAAAACAAAAGAATATACTTTCAGATTTAAAAAGAAAGAAACATACAAGAAATACATAAATCATACTGTTTGACAATAGCCCAGAAGGTTGCATGGGAGGATCTTTGTGTTTTCTGTAGAAAAAAAGAAAAATGGAATTTCCATGCCTTGCATCAGCACTTGACAGCAGGAGTTACTGTATATTGGGCACCAAAAAAGGGAAGGACATCAGGAATAATTTTGCCTGAAATAAGCACAATTCCATGGAGGATGACTACACATTTCCTCTGGGGATCATCTTATAATAGAGGGTAATCTAAACATGAGGCTAACCTACATTTTGTCTAAGAAGTTCTTAATCATGAACATTTCCGCTTCATAAAACATGGTCACTTACAACACGGGCTTGGCATGCCAACTTCCTATCGCTTAATGTCACACCTATGTAATGGAGACTCATGTCTCAACAAACTCTTCCCAGATAAACAGAAGGCTCTTGTCAAAGAGTAATAAACTCCTGTCACATAGGTTGCTAAGAGCTCAAATAAAGACAAATTTGTTAGCCTGACCTAAATGTTCTCTGGATCTCAAATTAATCTAATGTTATCTGACATTTGGCATTTTCTCTATCTAACCCACAAAGGACCACTCTTCGGTCAGGGTCTCATCACTCTTTTTCAAGAAGTAATTGTTATTTTGCCTCTTGGGCTTACCTGCTTCGTCAGTAGAGTACATTGTGATCTCCAACTGTACCACCCACACTTGAGCCAAATACATTTCTACGTCATTCTGAATCAAATGCTTGGTTCCTGGAGTCAATAAGAACCTAACCCTAAGACTAAGAGCAAAGGGAAACTTTTTTTAGATTCTCTACATGATTTGAATTAGAAATAAATTATATTACCATTTTAAAATGCACTTTAGGGATCTTTTAATGTAATCTCATAGTTTTACAGCTGAGGAAACTCAGACTTCAAGAAGTAATTTCCCCAAGCTCCCACAGATCTTAGTGACAGAGTGCTAATTTACGCTAGAACACCATTTTGCTTCCCCTTAATTATGAGGAAAGTGAAACTAACTGTTCAAAATATGTTCTATACATTTTAATATGTTTAGTTAAGACAATCAAAAAGGTTTTTTTTCTGTCTATAGAAAGTTGGATTGGCAAGCAGCCAGCAAATTAACCAGCTAGCTTTTTTAGATTTGCAAGTTAGTAATTACCTTAACTTCCTAAGAAATAAAGATTCAGTACATCAACCTCTGTGAGGGAGAAGGTAATTCAGAGGGGCAGAGAAAACACTGAGAAGTCACCAGCTGTAGACACAGAAAACACCTGACTGAAACTCCCCATTAAAGCAGAACAGATTTATACTACTAATACTATTACTACTATTCCTGTTATTGTTTAATGTAATCGAACATCTGATGTCCTCCTAGAGAAATCTCTGAAACACAGTTTACAGCTCTTAGGAATCTAGTTTCCTTTTCTTATCAAAGCCTGCCTTCTACTGTCTGGAAGCCTGGGGCTTGCATAATACGTTGCTCACAGCTAAAGCTGTAATGAAAGCTTTTCCTCATCACTCCCTCTGGACCTAACCAGATCTGCTGCCTGAAACAGGGGAGATGGCTTTATAGTAGGACAGAAGAGACCAGGGGAATCGCATTGCACATGCCTCAGATCCAGGTGTCTAAAGGGCTGCATGATCACTGTGTGTTGTCTGCAAACCCTCCTGGGCTTGCAAATTTCCCTTGTTTACCATTTTACCCAGCTGGTCAATCCTCCTTTCTGGATTTTCTTACCCTCCCCACTTGATTACCATACAATGCACAATGTTTTGCCAGACATCTGCACATTTTATTTATACAGAAATGACAGCTCTCCAGTTAACTAAGTCTGACCTCCTACGTGCCAAATGTTCTTAAGGGAATTTTTTAAAACATCTTTCAAACTTTATTCTCTTAAGATAATTTATTTAATCATGTATTTGTTTAACATCAGAGAGAAATTTAAATAAAAAGAAATTCACCCTCTACTACAAAGCCACAGTAATCAAGACAATTTGGCACAAGAACAGACCCACAGACCAATCGAACAGACTAGAGAGCCCAGATATAAACCCAAAAATATATGGTCAATTAATATACAATAAAGGAGCCATGGATATACAATGGGGAAATGACAGCCTCTTCAACAGCTGATGTTGGCAAAACGGGACAGCTACATGTAAGAGAATGAAACTGGGTTATTGTCTAACCCCATACACAAAAGTAAACTCAAAATGGATCAAAGACCTGAATGTAAGTCATGAAACCATAAAACTCTTAGAAAAAAACATAGGCAAAAATCTCTTGGACATAAATAAGAGAAACTTCTTCATGAACATATCTCCCTGGGCAAGGGAAACAAAAGCAAAAATGAACAAGTGGAACTATATCAAACTAAAAAGCTTCTGTACAGCAATGGACACCATCAATAGGACAAAAAGACATCCTACAGTATGGAAGAATATATTCATAAATGACATATCCGATAAGGGGTTGAAATACAAATTGTATAAAGAGCTCACGCACCTCAACAAACAAAAAGCAAATAACCCAATTAAAAAATGGGCAGAGGAGCTGAACAGAAACTTTTCCAAAGAAGAAATTCAGATGGCCAACAGGCACATGAAAAGATGCTCCACATCGCTAATCATCAGAGAAATGCAAATTAAAACCACAATGAGATATCACCTCACACCAGTTAGGATGGCCAACATCCAAAAGACAAACAACAAATGTTGGTGAGGATATGGAGAAAGGGGAACCCTCCTACACTGCTGGGGGAAATGTAAACTAGTTCAACCGCTGTGGAAAGCAGTATGGAGATTCCTCGAAAAACTCAAATGGTAGAAATACTATTTGACCCAGGAATCCCAATTCTAGGAATTTACCCTAAGAATGCAGCAGCGCACTTTGAAAAAGACATATGCACCCCTATGTTTATTGCAACACTATTTACAATAGCCAAGAAATGGAAGCAACCTAAGTGTCCATCAGTAAATGAATGGATAAAGAAGAGGTGGTACATATACACAATGGAATATTATTCAGCCATAAGAAGGAAACAAATCCTACCATTTGCAACAAGATGGATGGAGGTAGAGGGTATTATGCTCAGTGAAATAAGCCAGGCAGCGAAAGACAAGTATCAAATGATTTCACTCATCTGTGGAGTATAAGAGCAAAGAAAAAACTGAAGGAACAAAACAGCAGCAGACTCACAGAACCTAAGAATGGACTAACAGTTACCAAAGGGAAAGGGACTGGGAAGAATGGGTGGGAAGGGTTAAGAGGGATAAGAGGGAAAAAGGGGCATTACGATTAGCACACATAATGTCAGGGGGAGGCATACGGGGAAGGCAGTATAACAGAGAAGACAAGTAATGATTCTATAGCATCTTACTATGCTGATGGACAGTGACTGTAATGGGGTATGTGGTGGGGGCTTGATAATAGGGGGAGCCTAGTACCCATAATATTGCTCATGTAATTGTAAATTAATAACAGCAAAATAAAAGATAAAAGATAAAAAATAAAGAAATTCACTGGCATTTCTGTTCTGCAGGAGGCAAATTGCAGATATTGGAAATCCAGTGACCATACGACATAGCAATGTAAAAGTGTGAATTCTCACCACACATATATCATGGATGAATCTCCCAGACATAAGAAGAGAAGAAGGACACAAAAGATTACAGGCTGAATAATTCTGTATTTATCAAGTTCCAAAACAGCAACCCTAATCTATGATGATTGATCAGATAGTGGTTGCCGTTAGCAGGGTTATCCACTGCAAATGGGTATCAAGAGCCGACGGGTGCTGTCAGGAAAGTTCTGTCTTGATCTCGGCGATGGCAGAACTAATTTATACTTACATATATATTCTTCTAGTTGTAGACTTCATATCTATATACATCATTATATATAAATGTATATATAGTATGTTTTAATTTTAAAAATTGTAGAAATATATTATATCTCTAAAAAAATTTTTTTCAAGGTTTCGTGACTTGAAGCATTCTTTGGGGTCACCATTCCTTTTCAGGCTGCACAAAGTGTGTAGTCCTAGCCTTTGTCTGTGGGGAGACCCACAGCTCCCCATCCCCCAGCCTGGCTGCTCCTCCAGAGGATAATGCCAGCCAGGCTGCTCTGCAGAAAAGAGAGACTCCCCACCTCTCACTGCAGTTGGCCTGGTCTCCCAGTATTGCTATGATCACCTGGTGTTTTCTCCTAGTCAGAATTATCTTGTAGACATCTAGATTACCCAGAAATCTTTCTGGATATGGCAGACAACCAAAAAAAAAAAAAACCCCACTCAGAAATCCTCCTTCAAATATTTAAAGGCTATTTTTAAAATATAACAACCTCATAAAACAAAGAATTTTGTGGTAGATTCATAGTCCTCACAAAATTAATACAAGAAACACAGGAGTGTAATCCCAATGATTATAGCACGCTAACACATCACCTGTTTTCCTGTGTCATTTTCTTTGTCCTTGATTGTCTGAATGTACAAATAATTTAAAAGATATAATCTATCATATATGTAACATTTTTACTTAATAATTTTTCATAGAATTTTGAAAAAATATTTTATGAAATTGAAATACTGTTATTTAACTACTGTTCTTATTTTACAGTGCTATGAAAAATGAACATCTTCAAGCATGTAACTTCTTTCACTATCTGAAGCATGGCTTAAATTCCCAGGGACAGGATTCCTGTGGGGGAAGATGTGTGGCTCTTAGAACACACAGGCAAATTTACTGTAGAAAAGGATTATACTAATTTCTAGGGTGCTAGCAATATATAATTGTACCAGTTTCACCACAGTCTTACCAACATTAATTTCTTTTTTTAAATAACAGCTTCACTGAGATAGCTTTCATATAGCACCCATAACCATTAGCAGTCACTCCCCATTTTCTCCTCCTCTCAGCACTTGACAATCTACTTTCCATCTCCATGGAACTGCTTATTCTAGACTTTTCATATAACTGGAATCATATAATAACTGGCTTCTTTCACTGAGCCTGTTTTTCAGGATCATCCATGTTGGACCATGATTTCTGGCTGAATTATATGCTTTTTTTTTTTTACAAAAATTTTTAAGGTATTATTGATATACACTCTTACGAAGGTTTCACATAAAAACAATGTGGTTACTACATTCACCCATATTATCGAGTCCCCCCACCGCATTGCAATCGCTCTCTATCAGTGTAGTAAGATGCCACAGATTCACTATTTGCCTTCTCTATGCTACACTGTCTTCCCCGTGAACCCCACACCATGTGTACTAAACGTAATACCCCTTAATCCCCTTCTCCCTCCCTCCACAACCGCCCTCCCACACTGCTCCCCTTTGGTAACCGCTACTCCCTTCTAAGAGTTTGTGAGTCTGCTGCTGTTTTGTTCCTTCAGTTTTGCTTTGTTGTTATACTCCACAAATGAGGGAAATCATTTGGCACATGTCTTTCTCCGCCTGGCTTATTTCACTGAGCATAATATCCTCCAACTCCATCCATGTTGTTGCAAATGGTAGGATAGGTTTCTTTCTTATGACTGAATAGTATACCATTCTGTATATGTACCACTTCTTCTTTATCCCTTCATCTACTGATGGACACTTAGGTTGCTTCCATATCTTGGCTATTGTAAATAGTGCTGCGATAAACATAGGGGTGCATATGTCTTTTTGAATCTGAGAACTTGTATTCTTTGGGTAAATTCCTAGGAGTAGAATACCAGGGTCAAATGGTATTTCTATTTTATTTATTTATTTATGTATTTATTTATTTTTATTAAGGTATTATTGATATACACTCTTATGAAGGTTTCACATGAAAAAACAATGTGGTGACTACATTTACCCATATTATCAAGTCCCCACTCATACCCCAATTCAGTCACTGTCCATCAGTGTAGTAAGATGACACAGATTAAACTGTTTGCCTTCTCTGTGCTACACTGTTTTCCCCGTGATTCCCCACACCATGTGTACTAAACATAACACCCCACAATCCCCTTTTCCCACCCTCCCCATCCACCCTCCCATGCCCCTCCCCTTTGGTAACCACTAGTTCCTTCTTGGAGTCTCTGAGTCTGCTGCTATTTTGTTCCTTCAGTTTTGCTTCGTTGTTATACTCCACAAATGAGGGAAATCATTTGGCACTTGTCTTTCTCTGCCTGGCTTATTTCACTGAGCATACTATCCTCCAGCTCCATCCATGTTGTTGCAAATGGTAGGATTTGTTTCCTTCTTCTGGCTGAATAATATTCCATTGTGTATATGTACCACCTCTTATTTATCCATTCATCTACTGATGGACACTTAGGTTTGCTTCCATATCTTCGCTATTGTAAATAGTGTGCTGCAATAAACATAGGGGTGCATATGTCTTTTTGAATCTGAGAAGTTGTATTCTTTGGGTAAATTCCAAGGAGTGGGATTCCCGTGTCAAATGGTATTTCTATTTTTAGTTTTTTGAGAAACCTCCATATTGCTTTCCACAATGGTTGAACTAGCTTACGTTCCCACCAGCAGTGCAGGAGGGTTCCCCTTTCTCCGCATCCTCGCCAGCATTTGTTGTTCTTAGTCTTTTGGTTGGTGGCCATCCTTACTGGTGTGAGGTGATACCTCATTGTGGTTTTAATTTGCATTTCCCTGATGATTAGTGATGTGGAGCCTCTTTTCATGTGTCTGTTGGCCATCTGAATTTCTTCTTTGGAAAACTGTCTCTTCATATCCTCTGCCCATTTTTTAATCGGGTTATTTCCTTTTTGGGTGTACAGGCGTGTAAGTTCTTTATATATTTTGGATGTTAACCCCTTGTCAGATAGACCATTTACAAATATATTCTCCGATACTTTAGGATGCCTTTTTGTTCTGTTGATGGTGTCCTTTGCTGTACAGAAACTTTTTAGTTTGATGTAGTACCATGAGTTCATTTTTGCTTTTGTTTCCCTTGCTGAGAAGATGCGTTCAGGAAGAAGTCGCTCATGCTTATATTCAGGAGATTTTTGCCTGTGTTGTCTTCTAAGAGTTTTATGGTTTCATTACTTACATGTCCTTGATCCATTTTGAGTTTACTTTTGTGTATGGGGTTAAACAATAATTCAGTTTCATTCCCTTGCATGTAACTGTCCAGTTTTGCCAACACCAGCTGTTGAAGAGGCTGTCATTTCCCCATTGTATGTCCATGGCTCCTTTATCATATATTAATTGGCCATATATGTTTGGGTTTATATCAGGTCTCTCTAGTCTGTTCCATGGTATTTCTATTTTAGTTCTTTGAGGAACCTCCATATTGCTTTCCACAATGGTTGAACTAATTTACATTTGCACCAACAGTGTAGGAGGGGTTCCCTTTCTCCACATCCTCACAAGCATTTGTTGTTCTATGTCTTTTCGATGCTGGCCATCCTAACTAGTGTGAGGTGATATGTCATTGTGGTTTTAATTTACATTTCCCTAATAATTAGCGATATGGAGCATCTTTTCATGTGTCAGTTGGCCATCTGAATTTCTTCTTTGGAGAACTGCCTCTTCATATCCTCCGACCATTTTTTATCGGGTTTATTTGCTTTTTGGGTGTTGAGGCATATGAGTTCTTTATATATTTTGTATGCTAACTCCTTGTCGGAAATGTTGTTTACAAATATATTCTCCCATACTGTAGGATGCCTTTTTGTTCTGTTGATGGTGTTCTTTGCCGTACAGAAGCTTTTTAGTTTGATGTAGTCCCATATGTTCATTTCTGCTTTTGTTTCTCTTGTTCAAGGAAATGCATTCAGGAAGAAGTTGCTCATGTTTATATTCAGGAGATTTTTGCCTGTGTTTTCTTCTGAAAGTTTTATGGTTTCATGACTTACATTCAGGTCCTTGATCCATTTCATGTTTACTTTTGTGTATGGGGTTAGACAATAATCTAGTTTCATTCTCTTGCATGTAGCTGTCCAGTTTTGCCAACACCAGCTGTTAAAGAGGCTGTCATTTCCCCATTGTATGTCCATGGCTCCTTTATCATATATTAATTGACGATGTATGTGTGGGTTTATATCTGGGCTGTCTAGTTCACTCCATTGGTCTATTGTTCTGTTCTTGTGCCAGGACCGAATTGTCTTGATTACAAGTAGAGCTTGAAGTCATGGAGTGTAATCCCCCTAGCTTTATTCTTCCTCCTCAGGATTGCTTTGGCTATTCAGGGTCTTTTGTGGTTCCATATGAATTTTAGACCTATTTGCTCTAGTTCATTAAAGAATGCTGTTGGTATTTTGATAGGGATTGCATTGAATGTGTAGATTGCTTTAGGCAGGATGGCCATTTTGACAATATTAATTCTTCCTATCCATGACACAGTATGAATTTCCTTTTATTGGTATCTTCTTCAATTTCTCTCATGAGTAGTTTTCAGGGTATAGGTCTTTCTCTTCCTTCATTAGGTTTATTCCTAGGTATTTTATTCTTTTTGTTGCAGTTGTGAATGGAATTGTTTCCTGATTTCTCTTTCTGCTAGTTCATCATTAGTGTATAGGAATGCAACAGATTTCTGTACTGACTTTGTATCCTGCAACCTTGCTGAATTCAGATATTAGTTCTAGTAGTTTGGGAGTGGATTCTTTAGGGTTTTTTATGTACAATATCATGTCATCTGCAAACAGCGACAGTTTAACTTCTTTCTTTCCAATCTGGATGCCTTTTATTTCTTTGTGTTGTCTGATTGACATGGCTTGGACCTCAAGTGAATAAAAGTGGGGAGAACGGGCATCCTGTCTTGTTCCCAATCTTAGGTGAAAAACTTTCAGCTTCTCACTGTTAAGTATGATGTTGACTGTGGTTTTGTCATATATGGCCTTTATTATGTTGAGGTACTTGCCCTCTATACCCATTTTGTTGAGAGTTTTTACCATGAGTGGATGTTTAATTTTGTCAAATGCTTTTTCAGCATCTTTGGAGATTATCATATGGTTTATGTCCCTCTTTCTTTTGATGTGGTGGATGATGTTGATGGACTTTCGAATGTTGTACCATCCTTGCATCCCTGGAATAAATCCTACTTGATCATGATGCATGATCTCTTTGATGTATTTTTGAATCCAGTTTGCTAATATTTTGTTGAGTATTTCTGCATGTATGTTTATCAGGGATATTGGTCTGTAATTTTCTTTTTTTGTGGTGTCTTTGCCTGGTTTTGGTATTAGAGTGATGCTGGCCTCATAGGATGAATTTGGACATAGTCCCAACTCTTCTAGTTTTTTGAAAACTTTAAGGAGGATGGGTATTAGGTCTTCACTAAATGTTGGATAAAATTCAGTGATGAAGCCATCTGGTCCAGAGGTTTTGTTCTTAGGTAGTTTTTTGATTACCAATTCAATTTCCTTGTTGGTAATTGGTCTGTTCAGATTTTCTGTTTCTTCCTGGGTCAGTCTTGGAAGGTTGTCCATTTTTCTAGAAAGTTGTCCATTTCTTCTAGGTTATCCAGTTTGTTAGCATATAATTTTTCATAGTATTGTCTAATAATTCTTTGTATTTCTGTGGTGTCCATACTGATTTTTCCTTTCTCATTTCTAATTCTGTTTATGTGTGTAGACTCTTGATAAATCTGGCTAAGGGTTTATCTATTTTGTTTACTTCCGCGAAGAACCAGCTCCTGGTTTCATGGATCCTTTCTATTGTTTTATTTTTCTCCATTTTATTTATATCTGTTCTAATCTTTATTATGTCACTCCTACTGACTTTGGGCCTCATTTGTTTTTCCTTTTCTAGTTTCATTAACTGTGAGTTTAGACTGTTCATATGGGACTGATCTTCTTTCCTGAGGTAGGCCTGTACTGCAGTGGACGATCCTCTTTACATGGCCTTCACTGCATCCCACAGATTTTGTGGTGCTGAGTTATGGTTGTCATTTGTCTCCATATATTGCTTTAGCTCTGTTTTTATTTGGCCATTGATACACTGATTATTTATGAGCATGTTGTTAAGCCTCCATGTGTTTGTGGGCTATTTTGTTTTGAGTAATTTATTTCTAGTTTCATACCTTTGTGGTCTTAGAAGCTGGTTGGTACAATTTAATCATTCTGAATTTACCGAGGCTCTTTTTGTGGCTTAGTATATGATGTTTTCTTGAAAATGTTCCATGTGCACTTGAGAAGTATCTGTATCCTGGAGTGTCTGTTAGGTCTGTCTGTTCTAATATGTTGTTCAGTGCCTATGTCTCTCCACTTATTTTCAGTCTGGTTGATCTGTCATTTGGAGTGAGTGGAGTGTTGAAGTCTTCTAAAATGAATGCTTTGCATTCTATTTCCCCCTCTAATTCTGTTAGTATTTATTTCACATATGTAGGGACTCTTGTTTTGGGTGCATAGATATTTGTTATGGTTATATCCACCTGTTGGACTGACTCCTTTATCATTATGTAATGTCCTTCTCTGTCTCTTGTGACTTTATTTGTTTTAAAGTCTATTTTGCCTGATTGAAGTACTGCCAACACCTGCTTTTTTCTCCCTATTAGTTGCATGAAATATCTTTTTCTATCCCTTTACTTTTAGTTTGTTTATGTCTTTGTGTTTGAAGTGAGTCTCTTGTTGGCAGCATATAGATGGGTCTTGTCTTTTTATCCATTCAGTGTCTCTATGTATTTTGATTGGTGCATTTAGACCATTTACATTTAGGGTGATTATCGATAGTTATATACTTATTTTCATTGAAGGCTTTAGATTTGTTGTAACCAAACGTTCAAAGGTAACTTCCTTACTATCTAACAGTCTTACTTAACTCACTTAGTATGGTATTACAAACACAATCTAAAGGTTCTTTTTTTCCCTCTTTTTCTTCTTCTTCCATTCTTTATATATTAGGTATTATATTCTCTACTCTTTGTCTATCCTTTGACTGACTTTGGGGGTAGTTGATTTAATTTTGTATCTGCTTAGTAATTAATTGTTCTACTTTCTTTTGTGTGGTGTTATTTCCTCTTGTGACAGCTATTTGGCCATAGGAACACTTCTATCTATAGCAGTCCCTCCAAAATACACCATAGAGACGGTTTGTGGGAGGTATATACTCTCAGCTTTTGCTTATCTAAAAGTTGTTTAATCCCTCCTTCAAATTGAAATGATAATCTTGCCATGTAGAGTATTCTTGTTTCGAGGCTATTCTGCTTCATTGCATTAAACATATCATGCCACTCCCTTCTGGACTATAAGGTTTCTGCTGACATGTCTGATGATAGCCTGATGGGCTTTCCTTTGTATGTGATCTTTTTTCTCTCTCTGGCTGCTTTTAATGGTCTGTCCTTATCCTTGATCTTTGCCATTTTAATTATTATATGTCTTGGTGCTGTCTTCCTTGGGTCCCTTGTGGAGAATATCTCCTTCCACAGATTGGAGAATTTTTCAGCAGTTACCTCCTCAAAGACAGTTCATATCTCTTTTTCTAACTCTTCTTCTTCTGGTACCCCTACAATGTGAATATTGTTCCATTTGGATCTGTCACAGTTTTCTCAATCCTCTTTCATTCCTTGAGATCCTTTTTTCTGTCTGTGCCTCAGCTTTTTTGCATTCTCTTCTCTAATTTCTATTCTATTTACCATGTCCTCCACTATATCTAATCTGCTTTTAAATTCCTCCATTTTATGTTTCACTTCTGATACTGTATTCTGTAATGATTAGATCTCCATCCGGAATGCTTCCCTATGTTCTTGAATATTTTTCTCTACTCCATGAGCATGTTTATGATTTTTATTTTGAAATCTCTTTCAGGAAGATTGATGAGTTTGGTTACACTTGAACCTTTTTCTGGTGTTTGTGGGATTTTGGCTTGAACCAGTCTCCTTTGACATTTCATATTTGTATATGGCGCCCTGTAGTGGCCAGAAGCTCTACTCTCCGGAGCTGCTCAGCCCCTGGAGTGATGTTGTGGGTCGCATGGGAGTTGTGCTGGTGCCTGGAGGGAGATTAAGAGCTGTTTCCTGCTTCCTGGCTGCTATGCCTGTCTCCCCTGTCAGTATCAGAGGGCCAACCACCCATATGTAAGCCTCTGTACTTTGTGCTTGTAGCTGCCATAGGTGGGCCTTCCCCCTGGCTGGCCTGACACCAGGGCAGGAGCTGCTGGTTTGCAAGCCAAGTGTGGGATCACCAGGAGGAAGGCGCAGCAGGCTGCATTTCACCATGGGGTGCCTTGGAGCTGCGTAGCCAGCCAGGGGAATGGAGTGCCTGTAGCTTCTGAAAGTTCCCAACCTGCTGGATAGAGTGCACCCAGACAATTTTGTCTACCTATCCTTTCTCCTGAGCAATAAGGTCTATGCAATCATTGCCCCTTTTGCACCCTCATGCTATTAGGAAGTCTCTCAGACTGCCCACCTTTCTTTTGTCCCATAGCAGCAGGATGTGGATCCCTGTTTTCCACACGAGGCTGGAATCTCAGTCTCTCCCGGTATTCTGCCTGTCTTAGCTTTTCAATCCCGCTAATCTCCAGAGCACCACACAATGTAGGTTCATGCTCCCAGAGAAGATCTCCAGGCCTGGATGTTCAGCAGTCCCAGGCCTCCACTCCCTCCCTTCTCTGTTTCTCTTCCTCCTGCCTGTGAGCTGGTGTGGGGAAAGGGCTTCGGTCCTGCCATATCACAGCTTTGGTACGTTACCCTGTTTTGTGAGGTCTGTTCTTTTCTCTAGGTGTATGCATTCTGGTGCAGCCTTCTTTCCTATTGCTCTTTCAGAATTTGTTGTATTAATTATATTTTCATATTATATGTGGTTTTGGGAGGAGACCTCTCTCTCACCTCTCATGCCACCATCTTTAATCTCCTCTCCCCTGAATAATATTCTATTTAAAGATATAACACATTTTTTTTTGATTGATCAGTTGATGGACATTTGGGTTGTTTCCACTTTTTGGCTCCTATAAATAGTGCTGCTGTGAATGTTTATGTACAAGTTTTTGTGGAGATATGTTTCAAATTTTCTTGGATACATAACTAGGAGTGGACTTGCTGGGTTATAGTTACTCTATGTTTAACTTTATGAAGAATTGGTAAACCCTTTTTTTTTTCAAAGTAGCTATACTGTTTTACATTCCTACAAACAATGTATGAGTATTACAATTTCTCCACATCCATGCCAATATTTGTTATTATCTATCTTTTTATTGTAGCCATCCTAGTGTACAAGAAGTGGCTTCTTGTGGTTTAATTTGCATTTCCCTAATGACTAATGTTGTCGAGCATCTTCTCATATGTTTTTGCCATTTATATATTTTCTCCGGAGAAATGTCTCCTCAAATCTTTTTCTTTTTTGATGGTGTCCTTTGAAGCACTCATACCTTTCAGTTTGATGGAGTCCAATTTATTTTTTCTTTTGTAACTTGTGCTTTTGCTGTAATATCTCAGAAACCATTCCCTAATCCTAAATCACAAATATTTATTCCTATGTTTCCTTCTAAGAGTTTTATAGTCTTAGTTCTTGAATTTAGGTCTATGAACCATTTGAATTAGTTTTTGTGAGCAGTAGGGTCCAACTTCTTTTTTTTTACACGTGGATATCCAGTTGTCCCAACACCATTTGTTGAAAAGACTATTCTTTCCCGCATTGAATTGTCTTGGCATTCTTACTGAAAATCATTTGACTCTAAATGTAAGGGTTTATTTCTGGATTCTCAATTGAATTCCACTGATCTATGTTTCTTTCCTATGCCAGTAACACACTTGATTACTGTATTTTGTAGTAAATCGCAAAATCGACAAGTATGTCTCCTCTTACTTATTCTTTGTCAAGATTGTTTGGCTATTTGAGTTACCTTGGATTTCCATATGAATTATAGAATAAGCTTGTTAATTTCTACCCAAAAACTGCAACTGGAATTTTGATAGGTATTGTGTTGGATTTGCAGATTAGTTTGGGGTATGTTTCTATGTTAATAATATTAAGTCTTCCAAATCATGAACATAGACTGTATTTCCATTTATTTAGGTTCTCTTTAGATTTTTTTCAACAACTTTTTTTCTGGTTTTCAGTGTATAAGTCTTGCACATCTTTTGTTAAATGTATTCCTAAGCATTTTATTTTTTGATGCTTTCATAAATGTGATTGTTTTGTTCATTTCATTTACAGATTGTTCAACTCATAGTCTATAGCAATACAAATGACTTTTATATATTGACCTTATATCCTACAACCTTGCTAAATTCATTTATTAGTTCTGATTGTTTTTTGTGAATTCCTTTAGATTTTCTATGTATAAGATTATGTCATATGCAAATAGTGATAATTTTACTCCTTTCCTCTCTGGATGCCATAAAAAATTTTTTTCTTCCCTACTTGCATAAACTAGTACCTCTAGGATAATATTGAATACAAGTGGTGAGAGCAGACATTCTCTTGTTCCTTGTGCAAAAGCCATCTAGTATTTCACCATGAAGTATAATGTTACCTGTGGGTTTTTGTAGATGGCCATGATTTGGTAAGAGAATTCCTTTCTATTTTTAGTTTATTGAGTTTTTTTTCTCATGAAAGGTTATTGGATTTTGTCAAATGCTTTTGCTATGTCTGTTAAGTTGTGGGTTTTTTCTTCATTCTATTAGTGTGATATATACAGTGATTGATTTTTTTGAATGTTGAATTATCCATGCGTTCCTGAAATAAAACCTACTTGGTCATGGTATATAATCCTTTTTTATGTGTTATAGTATTTGGCTTGCTAGTATAGTGTTGAGGGTTTTTGTATTTGTATTTGTAAAAGATACTGGTCTTTTGTATGTTTTTTTGATGTTATTATGTTGGTATGTTGTCTTTTGTGAGGTTTTTGTCTGGTTTTAGTATCAGTGTAGTACTGGTTCACAGAATGAGTTGGGAAGTGTTCCCCCTCTTGTCTTTTTTGAAAAAGTTTGTGAAGGATTGATGTTAATTCTCCTTTAAACATTTGGTAGGATTCAGCAGAATATAATATCTTTTACACATTTAATGGTATGGTACTAACACAATGTTATTTTAATATCTGTGTTTCCAAGATGTCTAGTGAAGTTAAAATTTTTTCTATATGTTTGCTTGCTAATTATCTCTGTTGGCATGTATTGTTTGTTGATGTCCTTTGCTCATTTTCATATTGGAGTCTCAGTGTTTTCAATTTTAATGAGCTTTTTACAATACTAACCCTCAGACCACTATATTTTAATCTAGTAAGTTTTCATTATCCAGAAGTATTAGTGTATTTTAAGCATGGGGAAGATGTCAGGTTTAAAAACACTTTTAATTTTTAAAAACAGTGTTCACAAAAGTTTTCTCATAATTTTATTCTGTTGGCTTACAAAAATTCTTATTTAAGGTGGAAAACTAGAGGTCACAAATCTAATTAAAAATAAATATTACTTGATGTCCAGACCAATTTTTTAAAATTCATTTTCTTGAATATTTATTTATTTTTGGTACAACAAGCTAGGCATATGTATCAGACATATCAGATATACAAAGTTTTATCCTTCTTTTGAATTCATGCTGATGGTTCCATATAGCGAGTTTAACTTATTGGGTGCCGTGCCCATATGTCAGTTTAACATCAAATTCAACTTCCTCAGACTTTTGTACCCCATAAAGACATCAAAATGGGAGCCAAACCATATAACCAATATGTTCATTTAAAAGTTAATTTTGTTCACCATGCTAATGAAGAGCTAATGCAGAGGTCTTGATAAGTCCTCTGTAGTGTCAAACATTTGATTAAGGAGACTAGTTGGCATAAGGTCTGATTAGAGTTTTTTAAGCTAAAATATCATTCCCCACAATTCTGTCACAGTGCCATAGGTCATCCCCCATCAGAAATGTATTATTTGCAGTTAGATCTGGAAGAGTTTTATTTCACATACATTTCATGTAGGTTATATGTGTGTATGTGTGAGTGGGTTGATGTGTGTGTTTGAGTTTAAATGCAGGCAAAGTAAAACACACAGAGGCACAAAGGTGCATCTTTGATGGTACAATTTAGAAATCAAATCATGCTTAAGTCTGCCTTAAGAAAGTAATTTAAGCTGGCTAGTGTAGAAAATTTTGACTGTGTCTTTTCTACAGTCACAAGAATCAAAACTGCCATGTGTGTTAGGAGATTTTTAACTTCTGCTCTCATGTCACATAAGATGGGAATGCAAATGGTTATACAATGTCTTCTCATTCCAGATCTTCAGAAACAGTGTCCTTGCTGAATATATGGAGGGTTAGAAAAAAGTTTACTTTGTTTTAATTGTTCTTGTTCTTTCCCTTCCTCTTTGGTCCATTTCTACTGATCATAAATATTATTATTCCTATACATTAAGAAGCATCCCCACAGAATACACATCTATATGTGCATTAATCAAGTATAGCTATCATTAGAAACTTGCTATATATTAAATAAAATTCTTTTTTCACTTAAGTTATTCTCATTCTGTATTTTTTTAAACTAGATAAGACTGCAGGCTCTATCACTTATGTCTACATAATCTTTGTATGAGGTACTTAACTTCTCTGTGTCTGTTTCCCATTCTTAGTAGGAGGATTATTCTTTCAAGACAGTTGAGAGGGTCTGCCAAACTTCTGCTCCAGCCCTCTTAACAGATGTAGCAAGAACAGAGGCTGTTGGCCAAAAGAGAGATAAAAGGCAACATAGAACAGGGACCATTCATCAAGGATCCATCCCTTTCTTCTCTGCCATCCAGATGATTCCTGGCCCTTGCCCATTGTTGGGGGAAGTCTTCAACAGGATGTGGCTGCTCGTTGACCCATAAGCTGGACCTGGGAGCTTGGAAGCTCCTCACCGTCTCCCCTCCTTGGGATGTGCATTCCACTTGCCTGCCCTACTCCCAGAAGCTTCCCAAAGAACACAGCCTTGAGGCAGTCAGGTGGTCTTGAGACCATCTGGATGGTGTATGCGACTGAACTCAGTTAAAACCTCAGTAAAACTTCTAAGATTCTAATAGGTAGGTGAGGAGATCTATCATCTTTCAGCCATCCAAGGCAAGCCTTGTACATAAATAAGTTCCTTCCTGTGCTTATTAAACTGCCATACAGCAATCTGGGGTGGCCTGATTTTCAGTTTCTCCCTGTCCTCCGCATATGGGGGCTGGTTTCAGATTACACCCAGAAAGCTTCCGAGGAGGTTTCAGATTAATACCCATTAACTGAAAAATCACCCCAGGTGAGAGGAAGGAAAAAAGAGAGAGAAAAATCCTGAAATGATGCGACTGTGTAAAACCACGAGTAACCAAGAAAACGCTGGAGTGACTGAGTCCCCCATGAATTGGCCAGACTGACTTTCCTCACCAACCTGCAGCTGTGATGCTCCTTCCTAGAGTCCAACACACGCCACAAGCCTACTCTCTTCAACAGGGTTGGATCTAGGTTAACAGAATAGCTGGAAGATTTGGGGAGGAGGACTGTTTCCATACCTTTTCTCCTTATATCCTTCAGGGATATCCTGTCCATTATCATATGCTAAGTGTTGACATCAACACTTAGATATCTGCTTTCTTTTGAAGCAGAAATATTTGAGAGTGACTACTTGAAAACCTTTCTTCAATCTTAAGTCATCATTGATGCTTGACCTAGTGCTAATGGAAATATTGTACCCAAAGTCCAGAAAATATGTACCTTTTGCCCACCTTATGCACGTAATCACATTATGAAGGTATCTACAGTCTGAGTGTATCAACATTACAAATTAATTGCTGCTAGGTCATCAGAGCTTCAAATAGATAATAAGCATTACCATTAGCAAGAGCCTGGTGAACAGAGGTCAAAAGTTAGGTTTTCACAGAAACTGAAGCAGTCTAAAAGCTTTAACATAGGAAACTGTTTATCAGCTCTTTACATCCAGTGGCATGGATATATATGTTCTGTTCATCTAGGGAGTACACAGTGATGCTGTGAAGGAAGAATTTCCTCCCATATGACAACTTTCTTATGGTGACAGTGATGAAGCTGCTGATAAGAGTCAACACCGTGTCTTCACATTATCTGCCTACAACTGTGAGCCCTTCCCAGCACATCAGCAGAAAAATGAAGAGCAAGTGAAAACCTGAAAACAACTTGAAGAAAACAGAAGCAGCTCTTTTCTCATTACAGAGTTTAATTGAACTGAAAAGTTTTCCCTGAGTTTGGTGCAAATATTTTTGGCAGCAAAATCTAAACTGATACAAGGGTGTTTAATGATTATTTGATATTCACTCATTTCTCTGCATTAATAACAATGTGCTTGATTACAGGACACAGACCTATTGGGGATTTTATATTATACATATATATCAGCAATACATAAGGAATGTGCATTAAGTTACCTCCCTGAAACTCAAAAATTTCTGAATTCTAAAATACTTCTAGCAGCAAAGGTTTGAGATAAGGAAGTGTAAATTAGCACTGGTTTTCCTACTTAGGTTACACAGAACTATTCTAGACACTTTTACTTTACATGGCATTATATTTGGCCCATATTCCTGACCCTAGTTTCTCATCTATATCCATAAATTGTAATATATTTCATCTTTACAAGAGTACTATGTAATTAATGAAAGCTAGCACTTAAAATGATAATATGTGTGTATACATACATATAAAACTTACATATGTTTATGTGTATATAAATACATATGCACAGAACTGCTATGGTAAATGCCTTGAATTTAGTAAACACAGGTTTATAATTGACACTTTCATTCAGTGATCTATTTATCAGATGCAAAGCTTTAAATTAAGAGCTTTGGCAGCAGGTAGAAAGAGGTGCCACTGAAATGTCTGGAGACTATCTTTAGGCAGCCAACTCACTGATCTCCCTTCACATTGCTGAATGTCTTAGAGGAGCCAAATATTCATGGAAACTAATTTATCTCTATATTGTTTAAAGAGCTTGTATGTGGCATCTATATCTACAGTGAGCACGGTAAGCATTACTTCTTGATTACATTGCAGGAAGAGCTAAGGTTTATACTGTGTTTTTTAAAGAGCTGCAATACATATTCTCCATATTTGATTTTGCGTAATGGGGATGATGATAATAGCCACATCAGGAGTTGTTTTGAGGATTAGATAACACATTAAATGTCAAGCCCAGTGTATTCCTTATGATACCACTGTGAGATAATAAAGCAAGCACTGTTATCCCCAATTTTCAGATAAGGCCTATAAATGGTAGGTGGTTTGCTGAAGGTCACATGACCAGTAAACTGGAAAACTGACACTTGATCTCATCTTGCTGGCTACGAGTTCAGTGTTCTTGCCATATTGTCTCACTATCTCAGATAAATGATGATATCTTTTACCATAGCTTTTCCCAAAATGGAAATGGCTTTGTTGTTTTTGTTAAATATTCAAACAATACATGCTCATTATAGAAACAATCACACAGATCTAAAATTGGATAGATGTAAAGAAAGAAGTACCCTCAACTTGCTTATCATCCAATCACCCAGAGAACCATGTCTAATTTGGAGTATAACCTTGAAGACATTTTTCTATGCATAAACACTTGTAAATACAATACAACAAGTAAAACAGGATAACAACATATATCATGTTTTGTAGTGTTTTTTCATATAAAATATAGATACCTTTCTGTATCAATAAATACATGTTTAACTTACAAATGTCAAAGTATTTACTAAGGTGAACATAACTGTACCTTTCTAAAAACACTGCTGAATTTATTCTTAAGATCTACAACGAGTAGAAAAGTCAATTTGGCCAGTCCGTAGTGGACTCAGTCACTGGAGTGTTGTCTTGATTACTGATGGTTTTACATAGTTCCATCACTTCAGGACTTTTTCTCTCTCTCTTCTCCTTGACTTCACATGGGGTGAATTTTCAGTGAACAGGCTAGGGCTATGAATCATCTGGGCAGTTTAGAAGACAGGTTTGGATCCTTGATGATGCTCCTGTGTCCTATGCTGCCTTTTATCTGCCCTTTGGCCAGCAGTTTTTATTCTTTCTACAACTGCTAAGAGGATTGAAATCATTCCTTGACATCTGGCTGTCAGACTGTACATTCTCCATTCACCTTATTCCAATACAGGGTCTCTCCAAGTCTGCTTACTATATCGTCTGTCTTTGTTTGGTCTGCTGTAAACAAAATACCACAGACTGGGTGGCTTAAACAATGGACATTTATTTCTCTCATTACTGGAGGCTGGGAAGTTCAAGATCAAGGTGTAGGCATTTTCTGTTTCTGGTGTGAGCCTACTTCCAGGCTCAAAGACAGCTGTTTTCTTACTGTGTCCTCACATGGCAGAGGAGGCAAGAGAGCTCTCTGGGGCCTCCTTTATAAGGGCACTGATACTTTTCTTGAGGGCTGTCCTCTTATGATCTAATCACCTCTCGAAGTCCTCACCTCCTAATACCATCATCTTTGGGGGTTAGGATTTCACATATGAATTCTGGGGGGATATAAACATTCAGTCCATGACATCATCTAGGCCCTCTCAACTGCTCTTCCCATGCCAAACTGAGTGTGTCCTTGGGATCATTTGCTGACACATCCAACAAGGTCATTGCTATCCTACTGCTAGGGTACCATGTTATGGTAGGCTGAATAATGACCCCCAGAGGTATTCACATTCTCATCCCCAGAACTTTGAATATGTTACCTTACATAGTAAAAGGGACTTTGCAGATGTGATTAAATTAAATATCTTGATAAAGAGAGATTATACTGGATTGTCTTGGTGGGCCCAATGTAATCATGAGGCCTCTATGAAAGGAAAGCAGAAGGGTCAGGAGCAGAAAAGGAGGTATGGTGATGGAAACAGAAAGAACAAGAGCCTGGAATATGCCACACTCCGGGCTTTAGAGATGGAGGAAGGAGTATGAGCTGAGGAAGGTAGGGAACCTCTAAAGCTAGAAGAGGCAGGAACAGACACCCCCCTAAAGCCTTCAGAAGCAATACAGCCCTCTCGACTGCCTTGATTTTAGCCCATTGAGACTAACTTTAGACTTCTGACCTCTAGAATTATAAGATGATAAATATGCATTGTTTTAAGCAACTAAGTTTATAGTAATTTTATACAGCAGCATTAAGATACTAACACATGCATGAAACATAGGGTTTCTTTAAAAAGGCTGCAGTGTCCTCGGGCTACACCTAGGAAAGTAAAACATACGTTCAATCTCCACTTGTGCCCCCCACCACCTTCCTAAACTCAATTGGATTTCCATTGTCTCCACTCATTCCATCTTCAAAGCTTGGCCAAGAGGAATGTAAAGAACTATATGCCTTTTCAGAGACCACTACCAATAGCCAAGTCTATTATTATTTTACTCTCTCTATGTAAAAAATAAACCTATTTCCCCGTCCAGAAAGGAGGGGAAAAACTTGGCCACACAATCATCCTTCCAAATCTGTTGTTTGTTTTAACACTACAGGGCTATGGCTCCTTTTTGCAAAGCTGAACTTTGCAAACTAAGTATCTTTCTCTCTCAAAGTCCAGCTCTTGCAAACTTAAAGCTTCTTGATTTAAGTTTAAAATTTCATTCACAAACATGTATGTTCTATATGTTTGTCCTTCTCCTGAGCCAATGAATGCATTGCTTCAATGACAGGTGGAGAGAGAACATGGGTTAATATCACCACCATTTAACTCTTCATATAAACGCCATCAACATTTTTAATGACTGCAGAATATTACATTGTATGTAATACTCCAGAATTTCTTTACCTAATTTCCTTGTTGGATATTTTGATTGTTGCCAAATCTTTACTAGTATAAAAATGCAAAAATGGGTATTATTCTACATACATTTTTGGTTATGAAATCATTTCTTTAAGGGAAAGCTCTAGGAACAGATTTTTCTAGGCAAAGGTATATGTACATTTTACATTTGGAAACATTACCAAATTGCTTTTCTTTTATGGTTGAAGTAAAAGAGGAATAATTCCTTTCATTGTACCAATTTTTTTTCTTTTTTTTTTACTTGATTATTTTTTTAATATAATTTATTTTATTATCATTAATTTACAATTACATGTGCAATATTACGATTATTAAACTACCCCTTCATCAGGTCCCCCCCACCCACCCCATTACAGTCACTGTCCATCAGCGTAGTGAGATGCTATAGAATCACTACTTGTCTTCTCTGAGTTGTACTGCCCTCATTGTACCAATTTTTACTTTCATCTATACTCCAGTATGTGAGAGTCCTGGTTTACCCACACTCTGTCCAATTATTAGTCTTCTTTTTTTCCTTTATCCTTAATGGACCAAAAATGTAAAATTTACTTTGTATATCTTTGATTATTAGTTAGGTTAATAATCTTCTGTTTCTTTGTTTACTGGCCATATTTACTCCTTCTCTAGACTTACCAATCATATTCTCCACACATTTTTCTCTGTCTTCATCTCATGAGCCTTTATATGCCACCACATTTTCTTCCCCAAGCTTGTCATTTGTCTTCTTACTTTTAATCGACTTTTACTTTTAATTTACGTTCATGGTTTCTCTGCCCCATGAGATTATCAAGCATGTCAGTCATTTCTTTAAATGTTCTGATTTAGGTAGCGCCCCAGCTTTTAATTTTAGTACTGTTTGTGATTTTCAGAATGTGATATCTAATGTTTGGATTAAGTAAGGAGGTTAAAAGAAAACCTTTTTAATGACACATGTCAACAGGCTTTATTTCATAATAAATAAATAAATGTACTTAGATTTAACTGGAAATGCAGGGTTTTGAAAAGCTGTCAAGCATAATTGAATGACTATAAAGTTATACAGTAATGTTTGTAACAGTTTGTCCCAAAGAGAGCACAGTCATTTAATGTTTGTGGTTCATAATAAATTATGTTTCATACTTGGCATCTTATTCCTCTACAAACTAATAGGTTCTCTAGAACCCATACACCTGAGACTTCTCTTTGTGCCATGCCTGTTTGCAGAATTGTTTGAATTTTCAAGAGAATTTGCAACAATTAGTCTCTAGACAGTTTCTTTCAGTGTAGCCTTTTGCTATTCAGATTTAAGTGACAGGAGTCAAAATGATCCGTTGAGCACACCCAAACTACCTCTGTGTCCATTGAGAGGTTAGACTGCTTTATTAGGCAAGTGCATGTCTTGCATCTTTGAGAGAAATGTATTCTCTGATGTAAGCTGGCGGGAGCCATGGGACAGTGTTTATACCAACCTACCAAATCAAACATTTGGACTAAAATGAGGGTCAGTTTAGTTAGGCTATTTAAGTGGCAATTAATCAAGTGGTTGTTTGTATGGATTAACAAAATCAACCAGTGACTTGGTATTTAGTGAATACAAACTATTTTGGATTCTTTAAAATTGAAATAATTGTCATGGCCTTTTATTTTATTTCAGCACGCTGTTGCCCTTGGTGCCCTGGAATGTGTGTGTGTGTGTGTGTGTGTGTGTGTGTGTGTGTGTGTGTGTGTGTGTGTGTCTGTTGGGGAGAGGCAAGCCATAGAGAGAGAAATCCATGCATGTACTTGTTTTGTAAGTAAATAATTTTAACATGGAATTTTTCTCCCCAAATATCAGTAACTCCTTCAAAACATTCTCAAACTGATATTAATAAACAGTTATCTAAATAAACACTACTGTAATTATGTTCCAGGTAACTTAAATGTCTCTATTTAAATAATGAAGTAAAATATTATATGGAATATTAAACAGCTATTATAAAGAATGAACATGCATTTAAGATATATTTGTTAAGTTTTTTCCCTAATGTACTTCTACTAAGTGAAACTAACTTATTCCAACAAATATATTCAACAAGTATTAAGCTATGAATGGAAGTAAAACCATGCATTTATCTTTTTAAAAAATAACACTGCTGGCTCAGAAAATATTACATTGAATATTTATAAATGTCAGCTGGAATGCCAGAAATCTTTAATTTGATTCTGATAAAATGGCTTGGTTAAAAATTTAGTCCATAGGTACTATTTTTTTCCCCTGATAAATTCAAGTAGCTTGTATAAAAAGTATCTGATATATTTTCATCTTATAATCTTTACTACATTCAGAAAACCTTGGTTCCTCTTGACCACATTCTAGCTAAATCAAATTCAGTTTGCCCAACAAAAAGTTCAGGAAGACTGCACAGAAATATTATTAATGTTGAAATATCAGATGTTTTCTAGATAATTCTATAGAAAAGATAATTCTGAATAGGATTTTCTTTATCTTGATAATGTGCTGCTATTCATTTTTCTTGGAACCATTTTTCTCCTTCTATATACAGCTTTTCTCCTGTGGTTGTGAGACCGCTCTTTTGCTAACAGCTAACAATATATCTCCCAGATGGTCATTCCCTCTGCTTTGGCTCCTCGACCTATTCCTTCAGCAGTGCAAAAGCCTTTTCACCAAATTCTTTCAAAAGATATCCACTAGCTTTTAACAATGAGACTTGCAAGGCACCCAAGAAGCCCTCTGTCTAATTGTTTTTCATCTTCGACCAATTTGTCATTATTGGCTGCTGATTTGTGTATTGTCCAGAATACCTAAATTCTTTTTATTTTTTCCTTCCTTCCTTCCTTCCTTCCTTCCTTCCTTCCTTCCTTCCTTCCTTCCTTCCTTCCTCCCTCTCTCCCTCCCTCCCTCCCTCCCTCCTTCCTTCCTTCCTTCCTTCCTTCCTTCCTTCCTTCCTTCCTTCCTTCCTTCCTTCCTTCCTTCCTTCCTTCCTACCTTGCTTACTTCCCTCTCTTCCTTTCTTCTTCTTTCTTTCACTTTTTCTTTTAAGGTATTATTGATATACACTCTTATGAAGGTTTCACATGAAAAAATGATGTGGTTACTACATTCACCCATGTTGTCGTGTCCCCCCCATACCCCATTACAGTCACTGCCCATCAGTGTAGTAAGATGCCACAGATTCACTATTTGCCTTCTCTGTACTACACTGTTTTACCCATGATCCCCCCCATCCATGTGTGCCAATCATAATACCCCTGAATCCCCTTCTCCTTCCTTCCCCACCTGCCCTCCCCCACCCCTCCCCTTTGGTAACCACTAGTCCCTTCTTGGAGTCTGTGAGTCTGTTGCTATTTTGTTCCTTCAGTTTTGCTTCATTGTTATACTCCACAAATGAGGGAAATCATTTGGTACTTGTCTTTCTCCACCTGGCTTATTTCACTGAGCATAATATCCTCCAACTCCATCCATGTTGTTGCAAATTGTTGGATTTGTTTCTTTCTTATAGCTGAATACTATTCCATTGTGTATATGTACCACATCTTCTTTATCCATTCATCTACTGATGGACACTTAAGTTGCTTCCATATCTTAGCTATTTTAAATAGTGATGCAATAAACATAGGAGTGCATATGTCTTTTTGAATCTGAGAAATTATATTCCTTGGGTAAATTCCTATGAGTGGAATTCCCGGGTCAAATGGTATTTCTATTTTTAGTTTTTTGAGGAACATAATACCTAATTCTTTTCATGTTTGTTATCAACTGTTAGTTTGGCAAGATATTTTTCATTTATAAATTGCAGAAATTCCTTATAATTTTTTGTTAAAGAAATATATATTTTTAAATTTCAGTCATAGGTATTTAGGGGACATAATTTCATGTTTGTCCTCATTTATTAGGAAGCTTACTTCCTTTTTTTGGTATCTCCTTCCTTTTATACATTTGTTAACACCCTACTGATTAGTGTTAATCCTTTATATTATTAGAATGTTTTTCTTACTTGCAAACACAATACTTGTTACTTTTTGATAATAGCCATTCCGACAGCTGTGAGGTACTATTTCACTGTGGTTTTGATTTGCATTTCCCTGATTTTTAGTGGTGTTCAGCATCTTTTTATGTGCCTCTTGGCTAACTATATATCTTCTTTTTGAAAAATGTCTATTCAGTTCCTCTGCCATTTTTATTGGATTTTTTTATGTTGCATTTTATATGAGTTATTTGTATATTTTAGATGTTAACCCCTTATTGGATATTTCATATGTGAAAACTTTCTCTCATTCAGTAGGTGCCTGTTCATTTTGTTGATGGTTTCCTTCACTGTGCAAAAGCTTTTAGTGTGACATAGTTTCATTTGTTTATTTTTGATTTTGTTGTCCTTGCCTGAAGAGACAGATTCAAAAAAATATTGCTAAGATCAATGTCAACGAGGTTCTTGGCTATGTGTCTTCTCCTAGTTTTATGGTTTCAGGTCTTATATTTGTCTTTAATCTATTTTGAATTTAGTTTTGTAAATGGTATAAGAAAGGAGTCCAGTTTTATTATTTTACATGTAGCTGTCTAGGTTTCCCAACACCATTTATTGAAGAGACTGTGTCTTCCCCACTGTATATTCTTGCCTCCTTTGTTGTAGATTAATTGACCATTCATGTATGGGATTATTTCTGGGCTCTCTGTTCTGTTCCATTTACCTATGGGTCTGGTTTTGTGCCAGTACTATACTGTTTTAATTGCTATAGCTTTGTAGTATAGCTCAAAACCTGGGCATGTGATACCTCCAGTTTTGTTCTTCTTTCTCAAGATTACGTTGGCTATTTGGGTTCTTTGTGGTGCAATATAGATTTTAGGATTATTTTGTTCTGACTCTCTGAAAAATGCTATTGGTATTTTGATGGAGATTGCACTGAACCTGTATATTGCTTTAAGTAGTATGGACATTTTAACAATGTAAATTCTTTCTATCCTTGAGCATGATATATCTCTCCATTTGTTTGTGTCATCTTCAATTTCTTCTATCAATATTTTACAGTTTGCAGAGTACAGGTCTTTCATCTCCTTGTTTAAATTTGTCCCTAGGTATTTAATTCTTTTTGATGCAATTGTAAATGGAATTGTTTTCTTTTTTTTTGCACCATTCCTGGAAGTGCTGTAATACCAGGCCAATGCAAGATTTCTGTGTAGGGGTTTGCATACGGTACTGAATTTATTTATTATTACTAATAGTTTTTGGGTGGATGCATTAGGGTTTTCCATATGTAGTATCATGCCCTCTGTGAATAATGAGTTTCACTTCTTTTCCAATTTGGATGGTTTTATTTCTTTTTTTAATCTAATTGCTGTGGCTAGGACTGCTAATACTATGTTGAATAAAAGTGATAAGAGCATCCTTGTCTTGTTTCTGATTTACAGAAAAAACTTTCAACTTTTAACCACTGAGTATGGTGTTATCTGTGAATTTGTCATATTTGTCCTTTATTATGTTGAGGTATGTTCCCTCTATATTTACTTTTTTGACATTTTATCATAAATGGATGGTGAATTTTTCTCATTTATTGAGATGATAATATGATTTTTATCCTTCATTTTGTTAATGAAGTGTATCACATTGACTGAGTACAAGAAGTAATTTTGAGAATAAAATAAGTGCATTTCATTGAAAGAGCTATGCAAATTGTAACATTGCATTAATTAATTTTTATTAAAACTCCCTTTTTGTTATGTAGGGATCAGAAAATGTGACATTAATTGATTTATAAGCAAAGCTTGCATCTGGGGTAAAGTGTATACATTAAAATAAGATTAGATGCAGGAATTGAGGTTATAGAAAGGAAGAAAAAGAGAGGCCTTCTTATTATTCTCTTGGAAGATTTTTTTTTCACTTCTGCATTTTAAATTAAGAGAGTCCTTCTAATCCCTTCCACCACCTCTCTTTTTCACCTTTCTACTCACCCCATCCTCTCAGAACAGCTGTGACCTTGAGCGGGAGGATGCAGCCAGGTCATACCTACTCTGTAGGACAGTGCCTCATTATCACTGCCTAAAAGAGCCTTCATAAACATTTTATACAACACTTTTCCCCCATGAAAGTTTAATGCCACAGTTAGTGTGTATCTGTTTTTTTACTATGGCCCTTTGGAGAGCCACAAACCACTGCAACTTGGTAAAAATGTTTTCTGGCCCTGAGTACCAATTTTCACTCCTTACCTGGTTATTAATTCCCATGTGGAGAATTTTGCAGGGACAGATGGGAGAATTAGTAGTTTAAGCTCATTACCTTCTTGCTGTCCAATGTCATAATAAGGCTTTCCTAGCTGAAAATAACTGAAAGCCAAGAGGCAAAGGAGTTTACAGATAGAGTCTATGCAGGTCAACCTCCTAGGACACAGAGCTGGATGGAGAAAGGTGAAGAGTAGATGAGCATGGATGAACAGAAGATATTAATAGATAATAAGACAGTAGCCATGAAATACATTTCTGAAGTGTGGGATTTTAAGAACAGGCAAAGTCAAAAGTCAGAGGAGCAAGTGTCCTAGTGGAGACAGAGCAGAAGGAAAGTCAGTGTAATAAAGAGAGAACTTAACAGACACACACACACACACACACACACACACACACACACACACACACATACACACATACACAGAGAGCAATGGCTAGGCTAACTCAAGACAGAGCTCTTTTTCCCAAATCTTAAATGAAGGAGTCCACAGACCTTATAGTAGGATTGAAATTCTCCCAATGGTATCTTGAAGAACCCACTGGGTTCTTATTAGTTCATTAAGTTCTGCCAGAGATGTGGTCCAATGGGGCTGAGTACAATATTTCATTTGACAGAAGAATAGAAGAGGCTCAGCCTAAGAGTGGTATGCAGAAATTAGAACTTGTGTCTAAATCTCTAATAGTCCTCAGTGAGTTTTTGGTACACCACATTGTACTACTGTATTTCTCTGGCTGACCCAAGTTTCTTAGCGCTTTCCTGAAGGCTTTGACTAAATTCTTTCCCATCTCACTTGCCTTTAAATTTTACAAGTAAAATTAATAGTTGTAAACTTTTACACTGGGAAATCATACCTAATAAACTGTTCTCAAGCATTTACATATTTGACTTTTCTACTTTTGATAAATTATAAATAACCCTATATTTTCATGCCATATAGTAGTTTGTAATTTTGCTGAGGGTGCTAGTTTTAGTTCTCTGTGTTAAAAGGTAACTCCCCCTAAGCTAATAAGTAAGGCTATCTTACTATCTCACATCCACATTCAAATCAGCTTTGTGTTTAGCAACTTTTATGGCCATATGCAAAGTGAATCACAAACTTTCATGGGTAGTACTTCATATGGTCATTTTATGTCAAAAATTATGCATTATGGTGGTATTTAAAAATTGAGGGATTTGTAAAGATATCGTGAGAGTCCACTATAGTTGAAAATCTTGGCTATAAAAAATAAAAGAATGAGATTTCTCACAGGAATTTAGTTGTGCTTTTTTTTTAGATGGCACATAAGAGAAGTCTTTTGAAAATGCACAATTATAGATAAAAAAAGAGAAGTTTCATCATTATTCTTTTCCTGATAAAGTCCTAGAACAAATCAAGTTTTCTCAATTTATCTAACATCCATTATAGGAAGCACAAAAATGAAACAAATGGAATTTTAGAGACTAAATACTCACTCTGGTCTGTTTAAATAAAATTACATATTCCCTTGTAAAGAAAAGATGTCAGAGTTAGCAGAGAGGAATGAATTCATGTTATTAAGAATTCACAATTAAAATATTAAAATTTTGACATTATAAAAATGCTAATAAACCCACAACCATCATTTGATGTCAGGATGATATTGTAGTCATTAAAAAAATAATATTACCTAGAAATTCCATCACTGACAAAGAAATTAGATAGAATAATTTTATTAAATAAAATTAGCATTCTTAAAGATGTTTGAAATCTACTTTAACTTTTGAGATTGTGAGCTGTAAATGTGAGCATTAATATTTATTTAAACCAGTTGAGCTACATTTACTTTTTATTTTAATCACATATTGAGTTTTTTAATTTGTAGGAAATACTAGCAAATTTATATTCAGAACAGCTTTCCATGTTTATGTGCATATTTAAACATGTTAAAGATACATTTCTTAGCAATGACACTTGAATGTGTAGTATATATAGTGAACTTATCACTGTATATGAATTGTATTCACCTATATGTTAATTTATAAAATATACAGCAGGCTTATTTATTTATGTCTACATGTTACAGCAACATTGGCAGATTGTCAGTCTTTCAATGAAAGTCTAACCTATCCCTTAGCTTTACTTTATTTGGTATTAGGAGCAGGAATCAATCAGTAATACAGTTTATACAGACATGGAAGTATGCAACATAACTGCAAACTTATCAATTTAAATATATACATTTTTATCTCAAAAATATTTGATACTAAATGTTCACCATAATTAGTTACTATCCATTATTATTATTATCATTTTTTATTAAGGTATCATTGATATACAATCTTATGCTCAGGTTTTACATGAGCAACACTGCAGTTACTACATTCCTCCCTATTATCAAGTCCCCACCACATACCCCATTACAGTCACTGTCCATCAACATAGTAAGATGCTAGTTACTATTATTATACAAAGACATTACAATATTATTGACTGTATTCCCTAGCTGTACATTCATTTCCAAGATTAATTTATTTTGTAATTGGAAGTTTGTACCTCTTTATCCCCTTCACCTATTTCATCCATCCTGCCACCCACTTCTCCTATGGCAGCCACTAGTTTGTCTCCATATATGAGTCTATTTGTTTGTTCATTTTTGTTTTGTTTTTAGATTCCAGATATTAGTGAAATCATATAGTATTTGTCTTTCTGTTTGACTTATTTTACTTAGCATAATACCCTCTAGGTATTATGACTTATTTGACTTAGCATAATACCCCCCATGTTGTTGCAAGTGGCAAGATGTCATTCTTTTTTATAGCTGAGTAATATTCCGTGGTGTACATGAACCATATCTTCCTTATCCAATCATCTATCAGTGGACTCTCAGGTTGATTTAATATCTTGGCTATTGTAAATAATGCTGCAATAAACATAGGAGTACATATATCTTTTTGGATTAGTGATTTTTTTTCTTCAGGTAAATTCCCAGAATTGAAATCACTGGGTTTTTGTGATTCCCTGGGAATCACTGGTATTACACCAGTATCTCACTGGGAATACACTGGTATTTGTATTTTTTGTTTTCCAAGAAACTTCCATAATGTTCTCCATAATGGCTGCACCAATTTATATTCCCACTAACAATGTATGAGTGTTCTAATACTAATATATTTAACCACACAAATGGCATTACAACAATAAATGGGTATTTTAAGAGTGTATTTTTCCCCATGCCACATAAAAGAAAAAAAGTCCTCAACAGGCCATTGTGAAAAATCAACTTTTTTCAGTTGCCGTATTTCCTTCCACTCTGGGCTGTATGCAATAGCAATGAAATTCTCAAAATTTATTAATGGGGGTATGATTCTGTGGAAAAATGTCTTTTTTTCTTTATGATGGAGGAAATTATATGCACTACTTTATAAAGCATCACATTTGGTTTTATCATACTGCAGATGTAGAAACAGATTTTATGAATGGTTTTGTTTTCAGATTTTCGGGGATAGTTAAATTTTATGTAACAAAATTATAATTTTTTATATACTCCAGTAAACTTTTTTTTTACTCTTTTCATATATATCTTATATCTTCATATATAATACATAGGGAAGGTATTTTGAAATCTCAGGTTTCATTATAGTTCTACTGCAAAATTCTTCAGTGTAATCAGAAACAGCTTTGCAAGTAGTACCAAATTAATTTTCTCCACACTTAATTTTAGTCTCAGTAGTATACATTTCCTTGGGTTAACTATCAGCTTTAGTATTTAAATAAGACAGATCTGTAAGTTCTGCAAGAATATTTTAGTTATTTATAAGTAGAATGTCCTAAGACAAGGGATTTCTGGCCCCAGTTACTTATTCTACCTCTACAATTAATAATTTATGTTCAATGTTTTGTTTTGTTTCATTTTTCATTGCTGCCTATATAGCTTTCTCCTCTCGCTCAAGATACCTCACCTTCTTTATAGTTTTCCTGAAGTCCTATCACCCTTCCATAAACTCTTTCTAAATAAGTACAATTGTAAATTGTCTTTCCAAATAAATGGAAGTGGACATTGACTGCTGTGAGAAGGCAGAATAATGGCCCCCCAAAGATGTCCATGTCCTAATCCCTGGAATCTGAACATGTAACCTTACATGGCAAGTGAAAATTAAGGGTGCAGATGGAATTAAAATTGCTTATCAGCACACCATAAAATAAAGAGAATATACTTAATTATCGAGGTGGGCTCTTAAAAGCAAAAGAGAGAGACTGAAGAGTCAGTGAGAGATGCAGTGATACAGGAAGAAGCAGTTGAGATTTAGAGCATAAGAGGGTCTTGGTCTATTGTTGCTGGGTTTGAAGATGAGGAAGAGCGCCATGAACCAAGGCATGTGAGTGGTTTCTAAAAGCTGGGACTAGCCTTCAGCTGACAGTAGGCAAGAAATAAGAAGCTTAGTTTACAATGGCAAAGACATAGGTTTTACTAACTTGCGTGAGCCTACATATGAATTCTCCCCTAAGGCTGCTGGAAGGAATGTGATTCTATTCATAACTTAATTTTAGCCTGGTGAGACCCATTTTGAACTTCTGACCTTTTGAACTTTAAGATGATAAATTTGTTATTTTAAGCCTACTTTGTGGTGATTTATGTGATAGCAATAGAAAAGTAATACAATCACATTCACCTCAAACTATTTATTAATTAATTCAGTTAATAAATTAATGCTTAATGCCTGTAAGCATCCATTAACTGTCTTATAGATAGATAGTGTTGTTCTGTTCCACAAGGCAAACTGCGTGAAAGATTTACCTCCTATTCCTCCCAGAATTCTATTGAAATATTAGTAAAGAAGTAAATAGGAGAATATATTCATTAAAGAATAAAAAACAAGAATGGGATCATCAACAGATAAGAGATTTTAATAAATTTATAGAAGGTAGAGAGTAGATGGGAGCATCTGGATGTGTAACCTTGAGTATAAAAATCTACAGACCAAAACCTGCACAGGAAAACTGACAGCTGAATTGAGCATGGCTATTTCCTGTCACGTCTTGAGAAACTTCAAATTCTGTATTGGAAAGTTTAGAAACAGAGAGTGAAAGAGACAGAAACTGGGGTGATTATGTGAAGCAAAGTCTATAAATCAGTACAAGTTTCCTCATCTGTATCCCCAGATCAAAAATAAACAGGATAATCCACTAGAGAAGGGCTAAGGTAACTAGTGTGGGGGTTATCCGCCATATAAGCCTCCCTCCCATTGAGAGATGGGAGGGAAGACTTCCTGCCTATTCCTTCACTTAAAGAGAGGATAGTAATAGATTTCGTTATTCTGTCAGGTAGGTTTTGTAAACATTGACAATGTAAGCACTATAGTCTAACTGATCGAAATGGTGGGTAGGAGCTGCCAGGAGAGAGGAGGAAGGAAGGAATTTCCTTATTTTATGGTAATTGAGAGATTTCATCTAAGGATGTTGAAATGAGAAACAATATTTAAGTATGTACTTCATTTAAAATTATGAATGTAACATATTGTGGTAAGCAGCCTCTATGATGGCCCCCAAACATCCTTGCCCCCTGATATTCACACCTTTGTGTAATCTTCTCATCTTGATCGTGTGCTGGGTCTATTGACTAACTTCTCAGGAATAGAATACAGCAGAATTGATGGGATGCCATTTGAGATTATGTTGTAAAAAAAAAGACTGTGACTTCCACCCTGAGTGTGGTCTCCTGGATTGTGTAGCGTCCAGATTGTGAGACAGCCCTGTGGAAAGGCCTGCCAGGTGTCCTTCCCAACAGGTGAGCCTTCAGGAGACACGAAAGTTCTGGCTGTTAATTTGGCTTTAACTCATGAGAAATCTTGAGCCAGAGGCACTAGCTAAGTCACACCCAGATTTCTGTCCCAAACAAACTGTGAGATAGTAAGTTTTATTGTTACATTAATTTTTTTGTATAATCTATTTATTATATGTATAATTTATTATGTCATAATGAGTATACATGTTTATATTTACACATTTATACATACACACACATATATGCCTAATTTTCTATAGCCTCTGTAAATAAATTTTGCCATGTAAGTTTTAATTTTTGCATAGTTATATGTGTCTCATCATTTCTTTCAGAAATTTTGTTTTCCTATCCATAGATTGAACATACAGTATCCTAGATTTTTGTGTAAGAATATTTCTTAAATTTTCTATTTATAACTTTAATCCATATGAAATTCTACAATGGGATCCAATTTGACTTTTTCCATATGACTAGACAGTTTTATCAGCAAAATGTATTAGATAATCCATCCTTTTCCTACCTAGTGAATACACATAATAAATTTAATTAATTATTACATATACTTGGATTGGTTTCTGAAGAATATTCTGTTCTATAAATCCATTTGTCTCTTCCTAACCAACATTTTACTAATTTGGTGAATGCATGCTCTAGGTAATTAGTAAAGTGAGTTTCGACCCCACCCAAATTGCTTTGCTTTTCTCCATTTCTTAGCTATTCAATCTATAATATATAAAGACCTCAAAGTGCACAAGAAAAAAACAGCTCAATTTTCAAAATGAGGAAGCACCCAGAAAAGGTTAGTTACAAAAAAGCAAATCCAAATGACCAGAAAACGTAAAACTATGTTCAAATTCTCTGATAGTCACTAATAGCCAATTAAATTAACAATGAGATATAATCTTACCCTATGTGATTGGCAACAATTTTAGAGCTCTAATATCTATTTCTTTTGAGGATGCAAAGGAAAAAGAACTCTTTTTTTTTTATCTTACTTTACTTACCTTGCTTTACTGACAAAGAATTTAAATAATGCGTTGTTACAGTCTTTTGGGAATTGTTACATCCTTTTGGTGATATCTAAGAGAATTCTAAAAACAGTGTACTTATGACCTAGCAATTCTATTCCTGAGAAACCTTATCATAGGAATAGATCAACTAGTATTTAAGAATATTTGTATAGGATTTTTTTTACAATGTTTTTATTAAGGTATAATTGATATACACTCTTATGAAGGTTTCACATGAAAAACAATGCAATTAGTACATCCATCCATATTATCGAGTCCCGCCCCATACCCCATTGCAGTCACTGTCCATCAGTGTAGTAAGATGCTGCAGAGTCACTGCTTGTTTTCTCTGTGCTACACTGTCTTCCCCATTGACTCCCCACACCATGTTGTATAGAATGTTTATTGAAGCAATGATCATTGTGGTACAAAGCTAAAGGCATTTTTCATGCCCATTAGTAATGGAATGAATGATTCAATAAGTTATGGTACATGGATATCATGAAATTTTCAACTACTCAGAAAGGATCCCTGAAAGTTATATGAGTTGGTTAGAGAGTTTTCCACAAAGAATTGTTGAGTAAGAAGAAGAAAATGCAGAAAAGTGCAGGTCACATGGTATCAATTTCGTATGATAAACAATGACCACAGAAATCTATACAGGCATCATCCCTTGCATGTAAAGTAGGACCTTGAAAAAGAGTGTGTAAACTGAAACCATGCAAATTGATCCTAGTAATCAATGGAGAAAACCATACTTGTTCTGAAAGCTTTTAAATGTTTAGTAAAAACATTAAAATCCCTCTGTCCATTAAAAATGTATTGTAAAGCTAACACATTTATTTAGAACACTATAAGTTAAATCATTAGGCACATTAAGAATTGAGGCATTTTTATATCATTGTAAAAAATTTCCTAAAACAAACTTACAAAGAATAGTTGGAAGATGCTACTTTTTCATTGGGTAACTTACACTATGGAACAGCATCTTTTCTGTACATTGGCAAATTGTCATGCTTCTTTCTAAGCAAAGATCAACTTCTGACATTTTTTTTACCTTTTGCATTTTTGGTTTTGTGAAATATGTTCAGAAATGTTTTTAAAGTGAAGTTTCTGGTTGTTGTCACTTCCTTTGGGACATCGTTCTTATCAAGATCACTTTCCTCCCTTATGTTGATAAACCCACCTTCACTAAGCCCCTGGGGCTGCACAGCCTAAGTCTCTTGAATGGTGGCAGTGTCAACATTCCCATGGCTAGCTCTTTTTGTTAACTTGAAGTTCACTTCCAGCATTATCATTGCTCATTTCCTTGCTGCACTTCCGTCTTCGCTGCATCTTTCAACTTTTCATTGTTTGCTCCTTTTGAATTTTCAGTTCTGATAATCACATGTGGTTTCATCACTGGGAGAGAAGGAGGCAACACAACTACATGATTTGCTGTCTGTGCATGTCCTGAATAAAAAAGTGTGCAGTGACCAATCACCAACTAATTTTGAAAAAAGGAACACGATCAGGGACTGTTCATTATGCACATTTGTTATTTACATGGTGATCTGTAGACTGACAGGCTAGCAGTAAAGTTTGTACTTTATGCAATCATTCACAGTTAATATACTTTGGCAACTGAAATCTGAACCATATTGTTGGGGGCTGGTGTTACTTAACTGAACTGTGGTAAGTGAAATTCATTTATGTAGGCACTGCAAAGTGAAATCTTCCTGTAAATGAACATATGTGTATGATTATATAATCATGTTTAAAACTTTTTAAATTTACTCATTTTAACCATTTTTAAGTGTACAGCTCAATAGTTTTAAATATATTCACATTGCTATTACAGCAGATCTCCAGAACTTTCTCATCTTGAAAACTGAAACCCTATGCCCATTAAGCAATGGGTATATTTTATATGATTTTATAATCAAGAAGAAATATACAAAAGGATTCTTAGTAGGTAGCAAACACTTATTAATGGGGAGGGACTGTGTTTCTTACTTAAGGAGGGCAGAATTCAGAAAAAAAAATCCCTGCATTAAGACAAAATACACATTATATTATCATATTTACTAACATATGATAAATGTAACAAGATGTGTGTATATATGTAAATAAAAATAAAGGTAACTTACTGAGCAGAAATAATAGTTAAATTAGCAAAAATTAGGAGTAGGAAATAGCAGGAATAGAAGTAAGGTAATTGTCTCTTCTTTCATAAGGGAGTGAGTTGATACTGTTGAGTACCAATAAATTGAGATAACAAGGCATGAATACAATATTCAGGATTATGGACATAATGCCCAGAACTTGAAATAAAAATAGCTAAATGCAGTTACCTCTGTTAAATGGAATTAGGAGTAAAGAAGGGGAGAGTTTTGCTTTGTGCATTATAACCTTCTATAATATTAGATTTTTTTATTACTGTATTTATTTCCCTTAAAAAAATTTTTTTTAGGAAAGCAAGGCAGAGATTTTTATTTAGAGATAAAGCAGAAGGACAGAGCTCCTGGCTTAGGCTAAGAGGGGACAAGAGAGGCCCTATATTTATTTTACTTTTATAATTTAAAAAATGGTAAGTTTAGTTCATGTTCTCTGGGTGCTTACAATCAAGTTACATACTACATAAGAATTAAAGTACCTCACAGGGCAGTATTATTCAACAGTATAATTATCTGTTTTATATATATATATATATATATATATATATATATATATATATATATATATATATACTTTTTTTTTGTAATATGATCATTTTTCCTTAAGAAGTCAAGTTTAGTAGCAGCATTAATGAGGACAAAGGAGACACTACATTTAAAACTTCTGTGATCATTATGCAGACAGTAATGTCTACACCATAAAAACTAGGATGAATTAAGGTAAGTAGCAGGACAGCAGTAGGAACATTAACCTAAATTTTGAAACCGATTTAAATATTCTATGGTCAGCTATACTATATAATGGAAAGCTATGTCAGTTTCCTCCTTAAGTGGATCAAGGCACTTTAGTGTTACTAGTATTAGGCAGACATAATAGAAAAATGGATCCTGATATGAAAGGTTTTCTAGAACATGCTTGATGATGAGTAATTTTAGTAGAAGTCATTCATTTCTTTCAAAACTAATCACTTTTAAATCTTGGTATTAAATATAATTGTGGGTGCTTTTCCAGACTTTCAGGGAATGTGTGAATGTACGTGAATATGGGAGGGAGGGAGTGATTGAATTTGCCAGAATTTATGAGTAAAAATCAAATAACCTTTTATAGGTGTTAAGTACCTTAGATAGCATGACAGTGTCATAGCAGCTGTGTTTGTTTGCATCCCTGCTGCTGTGTTTAGAAGACTGCTTTTGGTATTTTTTGTATGGAGCTAAAGAATGGTGTGGATTTTTTATTTGTGTATGATACAACATTGTGATTGATAATAGACATTCTTCTAAGTTTTGGTATTGAAAGATGACATATTAATCTTAGATTTGTTTACCAAGAAGAGCAGAAGATTCGATTATATTTTCTCAATACTAATTTTCAGAATGGATCATGTACATGAACAGAAAGAATGAAATAAATTTACAAAACACATGTAAAAGAACATCGCTTGTCCAATCTTACACATGGTAATTAAGGAAAATAGACCATTTGTTGGGCCCCAGCTATCTCTGAATACATGTGAAAATCCATCTTGCAGCTATGACTGTTGCTTTTCCAGGACCATTACAAAGCTTGACTCCTCAGAGTTTAAAAAGAGACAGAAAGAGAGAGAGAAGGGGCATAGGTCATATCTTTAAAATTTAGCATGCTTCCTTCATTAAAAAAAAAGGATTAAATATATACAGAGGAATTTCTATGAATCAGTGCACATAAAAACTATATTTTCAATTACATATATTTGGCAACCACATACACGCAAAAACCTACGAATCATCTACTATGATTGACTTTTTTTTTACTCTTCAGTTTAGTTCTGAAGGTATAGTCCACATTAGTAAGAATAAAGCACAGAAAAGAATCAAAGTAGTTAAATAGATCATGTTCAAAATGTTAGCTTTTTAGAAAACTGGCTCCTTATATTGGTGTTCGCGCAGTTCTCCATGTTACTCTGTGTAATGAAAGCAAAATATTGATTCTACCATTATGCTCTTCTTTTACCAATTCTCTTGTTTACAATAAATTCCCCATTCAGCTCTTCCTAGAGACTACATAAACTTAATTCCTGTCTCTCTGAGGGTGTGGAGAACCTCTTCCTATTCTTTGATAAACTTTCAATAATGCATGGACTACAGTGTAACTATATGCCCAGGTGTAAAAGAGAGGAAGCTCAGATATAGTTTGTAAGTTGAATGAGAAAGGCACAGAAATAAAAGTCTAGAGACCTGAGTAGGTGATGGCAAGTAGGGAACATCTATTAAAGGGCTTCTTAGGATTCTTTGGGCAGTTATACTTGGTAAAATTTGAGAATTCCCTCCTTATCTCCAAATCTTCAGGAGAGCTTTATTTATCATTACAGACTGTCCATCTAACTGCAGGGGAATTAAGGGATACAGCAAATCTTTGCAAATAATGTACACTGGCTCTACTTATGAAAACCTGCTCAGGAAAAAAGAGTCATATTCTTCATATTGTAAGCACAAGTTTCTTGTCACCTGCCCTGCCATTTGTCCTCCAGCTTTCTCTTAGCCATTTTATACGTGCATTATGCAGAAAAGGTTTAGAGCCAGCCAGAATCCCTGTGTAGTTTATCTTTATAAACTTGAAAACTGTACAACTATCCCAAATTACTGGTAGTTTTTTATACCCTGGGGTTCATACTAACATTAGAAAATGCAAAAAAACTAATATTTATTGAATGTCCATAATGTATTAATCATCTCATTTAGTCTTCACAACTATGGATCAGAAAGATGAAAAACCTACAACCAGTTAGGGTGACAAATCAACACAGTGGGTTACATGTGATAATTTCAGTTTTGCCTTCTCAGAATACAGTTGTTTCTCATTTTTATTGGTAAGAGCATCCCAGTTTCCTTCCAGGAACTACACAATTCCTTGTGATTTTGAATGTGTTTGTCCCTCCCATTATTCCACGTGGGTCCCCTCAACAAAGTTACACATTTCTTCCAGGTAGGACGAATCGCAGCCCTGCCTAAACTTTATTTGCTTGAATTATCAAAGAAGACTGCCTAAGGCACTGCAGTAGGAGAGAATGAGAAATATATAGAAAAAAAACAGAAAAAAGTGGCTATGAGGGATGTCAGGGAGAAAGAGGTAAGGAAGGTCCTTGATCTGAATCTTTAGCAAGACCAGCTCTACGGGCTCGCAACCTGTATAGTCACATAGGGTTCTGAATGTGTAAGGGCTCACACATAAGGTTCAGTGCTCTGCTGTAGCCATCTGGAAATTCTTAATAATTTTTAAACAAGGCATCTTGCTTTTTCATTTTGCAAACTATGTAGTCATTCACTCCTGATCTCCAGATCCAGCTTCTGAAATCTAGTTCCTTCTATCATGTGAACTTCCCTAGTATTTTTCTCTGCTTTCTAGGAAAACAAAATGCCCTTCTGTACTTAAGCTAGTTTGAGTTGTGAATTGGTGTCTTGCAATTCAAACAGTTGTGACAAACAGATCTCCACGCCTGCATTTTCCATCGGTCCTCAGGTTGTGATAACATCAACCCCTGATTTTCTGTGAAGGATAAATTACTCACTTATGAATGATTTATGACACAATTTTAACACTAAATGTTGTTTTCCTGCCATCTGTCATGCTTTCAGATAACTTCACAACATCAGTTAGATAGTCCATGGAACGAAAACTAATGTTAACAACTCCCCTCAAATATATATTTCATTTATATATAATAATATATGTATTATCAATACTTAAAATGTATTTTTTAACATAGAAATAGATACGATACCTACATAGCATGTAGCAAACACATGCTAGGAAATAATTTTTATACTTTCACACTGATTTCCAGTTTTATAAAATGCTTTCACATACAGTCTATTACTATAATAGTTATCTATTTTGAATAGAACTACTGGGACACCGATAGGTCAGCCATCTACCTGTAAATGGGCACATTTTCACATTTTAATATTTTGAAACAAATGAAAATAGTATCCCACTGGCATATAAAAGCATATGGTTTATCTACCTCTAAAATTCAGTCTGTGGCACCAGTCACCATAAGTTAGTAACGATATGGAAAAGTAGGAAGAAATCCATCTTTGATGAACCAAAACAGCTGCAGGGATTGGGTGCAAGTGTATCAGGATGGAAGTTAAAAACAGGAATGCTTTCAACTGGAAGAGTGAAGACTTCTTCACTCTTGGCAGAGTGGGTCAACTGGGAGAACTGGGTCAAGATGCATGAAATCAGAGGTATTCATAGATACAAAAGAAGATGTAATGCATATTCTGAAATATTAGAATGAAGTCCTGTCTTCTGAAGCCTCAGTTTAGAAACTTCTGTTGAACTAAAAATACCACTTAATTTCAAAAAGCATTTGGACAAATTTATTAAGGACAGAGGAATCTGTGGTTACTAAAAGTAAATAGGCTAGGCCTAAGCATTAATGTTTAATGTAGATTTGATGGAGGACTAACGTATGTTTCCACAGTCTTGTGGTTTTGCCTGTCAAAAAATTTCTAGACTAGAGTCCCCAGGATATTCATCATCCCTGAGGATTTCAACAGATCCCTGGTGCGGTGGAGGGTCCTTTCGGCACCGTTCATTGCTCTCCTCATTTCTTCCTTTGTCAGTAGTTTGTCCTTGCTCAACCCCACTATTCAGCAGATAGGTGAGGTGCAACTCTTCCTTGTCATAATATAAATGAAGAGAGGATGTTTTATTTTGTTTACAACAGTTCACTCCCTCCTGTTAGTAAGACTGGAAATTAGGTTTCAGGAATCATATAACTGAGAGAGGTGAGGAATAGAGTTATAGAAATGGCAAGACCTCAGAATGAATTCAAGATTTAGTAACCATCTGAAGGACAACAACAGATGGTAAGCTTAGAGGTGTACAAATATAATGGGAAGAGGTCAGATGAATTTTGATAGCAGTTGCAGAAGAACTGCGTGATAGTTTTGGGGAATAAAGAAGAGGAGAGAAACCATATGGTGAGATGATAATTAGGCTCTAGTATTTGCCTTCAAGAAAAGGAAATCCTGCAAATTTATTTATGAAGCTACCACCTAAGGTAAAGGAAAATATTTATTGAGAAAGAGAGGAATAAGAAATGACAATTTAGGTGTAAATTGCAGAATTTTGAAGAGATTTTACAGTAAAATTAAAAACAGGAAAATGAAAAAAGGAAATATATAGTAATTTAAACAATACAGAACTATGAATCAGGTTTCCTAATTATAGGACTAGTAGACTAGTACTGAGAAATTGAACAGAGTTCCCAAAGGAATTATTTATAAAAATTAATCAAAAACATTTTGACACTGAAAATAAACTGAGTGAATTCTCTGCTTATTAAAATGCAGATCTCCTCTTCCTGTCTAGAAAGAAAAAGTAAACATCTTTAAAAAGTGCAGAGAAAAGTCTCTCTGCCAAGTGTGGGTGACTGGCTAAGTGTATTAACAGCTTGCTAAACTCAGGGATCACTCCGTTCACTAGGTTAGGTCCAAGTTTGTTTTCTCTTAAGGTCAACACAACGTAGGCATTTCATGACAAAAAAATGAGTTGGAAGGATTTTCCTCTGCTTATTCTCTAGTGATGGCAATATCACCACATTGGTTTGGGGCAGTTTCTCCTTGCGTGGTTTCCTTTCTTATTCTTTCGAGGTATCACAGGGGTGTGAGGGTGGAGTAGCTGGTTTCAGACCCTAGGAGTAACCTAGACGTTCAGCTAACCTCTTCAGAGTACCCGGGCAGGAGCCAGCCGAATGCACTGGAGGTATCAAAGTGGAGTCTGAGAAAGCAGTTAGAGGCTGGCTCAGCTGTGCGGGTGAGCCGGGGCAGAGCCTGGTCTGAGGAGGGACAGTGGTGTGGGATGAAGCTTTGAAGGGGACTGAGGAGGAGGAATTGCCAGGATTTAGAGTCTGGGTGTGAAATGGAGCAGGTTTCTGTTTCGATAACTGCGTAGGCTGTGTAGAATTCATTGAGGTGAGCTTACTGGGCAAGAGGCAGGTGTAGAAAGATGCTGAGTTCACTTTTGTATGTGTCGGATTTTAGCTGTCTGTAGGACAGTCTCATTTTTTCTCCTCTGATTGCTAAACTTATTTTCCTTTACATGGATTAATATACTCTTGATGTCAAAAGTCATCAGGAAAAAGAAAGCCCAACAACTTCCCATTAATAATTTAATTAGTTTCATTCTCATGATGCAACCTTGTTTCATTCTTCTTTTCCAGATCCCTCCTTTCCAGCTCACTCTTCACACTGTATCACCTTAACTTGGGTGTAATTTGTCAGAGAAGGAGAACTCAAAGAACTTTCAGGATTTCTGCCAGGAATGAAGCACAGTGGTGGTGTGGCAAACACTGGCAACTGGCATTGAGGTTGTGAGAGGTTCAGTTTTGCTGGATGTTTACATTAGGAATATCTAAGTAGAACTGTGACTTCAGAGAATGTCAGACTGGATGGGATGTTCAAGGGGAAGGAAAATTAATATTTATTGAGCATATAATATGTACCAAGCACTTTACTAGAACGCTTTCGTGTATGTTACCTCAATTAATCTTGATACTATGCTTGTAAATTATTTCTCCTGTTTTGAAAATGGTAATAGATATTCTCAGAGGAGAAGTAAGTAGCTCAAAGTCAGTCAGTTATTTATTGGGTAATTTAAGAGCATTTAGAGCATGGGAGGGGGCCTGATATCACCCCTGATACCCCACACCAAAGGTATGAAAATTGGCTCTTAGGGGACAAAAAATGATCTCTTTATGCATATAAAGCACTGATAGACATACAGTACATAAATATACAATATATCTAAGGTATTAAAATTTCATGGGGGCATAAGGAAAAATGTCTACAAGACTGTTTAACAGGGTGATAATAAGTAAAAGCTTAAGAAACAGTGAAACCTCATGTTGAACAATACATGCAACAGGTAAAAGCCATATTGGTTTAAATGTTGCTGGGAGAGGGCCCAGAATCATGTCATTTCGACACCTTCTCCCTCACCTTCTGAGATGGCCCTTGAGGTACTGATATGAAAGCTTAGAGCTCTGAGCATTTTTGAGCTCAGAGTATCTGAGGAACATAATTTAACCTCTTCTTTTTGCAGATGAGTAAACTGAGGCAAGCCTCTACCACATAAGCTTTAACTCCTCTGGTCATTTTAGTTTTGTAGGTCACACACAAAGTTGAACTGACTCAGGGACTCTCCAGAGATGACACACACTATTCACTAGGAGATGGAAGGAGAAAGAAAAGTCCCAGAAGAGGTCAGGGAAATAATGTTCAGAGAGATGACAAGAGGAATAAGTGAGAAGAGATGTTCAAGAAGTATACTCATTACAAGAAAAACAATTTTTTTTGTAACTATGTAAAGTGATGGATATTAACTAGACTTACTGTGCTGATCATTTTACAATATATACAAATATCCAATCATTAGTTATATACCTAAAACTAATATGTTATATGTCAATTATATCTCAATAGCATAATCATTTAAAAAGGATACTGTAACCAGCAACAGCAAATGGAGAAGTTACTAAGGATTGAGAGTGAAGATCCGAGGCATACAATTTGCTGGTGACTTGTGACTGCAGTTGCAGAACAGTATGGGGTCAGGGCTTGATGTAACAGGGGATTGTGGATACTTCAGACCTCATGAGCTAGTAGATAAGGATGCTAACTTTGCTAACTATTGCAACTAATTCTACATTACATTTTGTGACTGAATATGTTAATCACAGCAACTTGACAAAACAATTTTTAGCCTGTTGTAGTAAGGAGGGTTCAGCTAAAAAAATTAGAACACAAAACAAATAATGCACACAAATGGATACCTTCTGTGGAGACCTCCAGGCAGGTTTTATGTATATTTGATTTTATAGAATGTGAGGGACACAGTAATTCATCCGAGGATAAAGAAAGAAGAATAAATATAGTAATGAGATAGAGACATAGATGAAAAAAAAACAGAAAAACTGAAATTCTGTATTGGGCACGGTAGAATTCTAGTTTATTTTACATGTATTTTTAGCTTTGAGTGACTCTGTTACTATTTGCTATTGTCAGACACATTATTATCCAAGTGACTCAACCAATTATATTTGGGTTTTAGTAATTGTGCTTTAATATGAAGGAATTAAACTGTAATCTTACAACAGTCTTAATAATTACCTAATTCCTTTTTACTATTTATTTCAAATATTGGAGTGCTATCTGGAAGTGACATCTAACACTTTCAACTGAACCTTAGTTAAGTGTCTCACACTAATAGGAATATTCCTGTTCGCCTTTAAACAACTGTATAATCTACAAACATGGGGAGATTAATTTTCTAATAAAAACATTCTGGGAAAATATTAAGCATGACATTAAACCGTGTTATATTAATTACACTTCTTATGAAGAATTTCTATCTGAACTTACAGCATAAGGCCCTGGAGAAAACGTATCGGGGTACAAATTCCTTAAATGTGTTTTAAGAACTACATACCCATATGATAATTTTGCTTTTCATACTTACTTAAATCAACTCTGTTCTCCACAGCCATTCATTATGGTGGCACAATCTTGTTGACATTGTTAGACAGATTTTTTTTAAAAGGTGTTAAAACCTGTGTGAGTGTATAAGATGGCAAAGGAAGTACCCAGGTCTATTGGGAACATTTGTCCAAAATTAATATTTGTTTCTTACAAGAATACTTCCCTCATTGAAGAAAAAGACATAACTGAACAAAAGTAACTGTGATACATCAAGGGGAAAAGAAACCATTTCACAAAGGTCAGAAAATATTTTTCTGTAAAGAGCCAGATAATAAACATTTTAAGTTTTGTAGGCCATATATGGTCTCTGTTGCATTTACTCTGCTGTACAGTTGAAGAAAAACAGCTACGGACAATATGCAAAGAAGTGGACATAGCTGTTTTCCAATAACATTTTCTTTACAAATATAGCCAGCAAATCAACACCCTAATGGGATACCACTTCATAACCACTAGCATGGCTAGATTTAAAAAGCTAGAAAAAAATAGTTGGCAAGAATTGGTGAAATTGGAACACCCATTCCATATTGGTGGGAATGTAAAATGTTGCAGCCACTTTGGAAAAGTCTGGCAGTTCCTCAACCATAGAGTTACCCTATGACTCAGTAATTTCTTTCCTGTGCATATATCCAAGAGAAAGTTATGTCCATACAAAAACTTGTACATGAATATGTATAGCAGCATGACTTATAGTAGCCATGAGGTAGAAACAACCCGAATGTCCATCAGAAGATGAATGGATAAACAAAAATATGGTATATTCACACAATGGAATATTCCTCAGTTCTGCAAGGGTATCTGGTAGTGCCTTGGGAACTTTTGGAGCACATCTAGTGGTTAAAAGTCAGGAATGGTGCTAAGCATCCTGCAACCCACAGGACAACCATCCCCGTCCACTAATAAAGAATTGTCTGCCTCCAAATGTCAATAGTGCTGAGATTTGAGACCGTATACTATATATACAGTATGACTATGTTAGTGATCATTCTGTGCATATAATTCCCTTTTTTCCCAATCTTTGTTATGTTGTAAAACAGCTGCAGTTTAAACCTACCTAGGCAAGCATCGGAAAGCGTGGAAGGAGCCACACCTCAAATCCACCAGGATGGCAACACTATTGTATTTTGCCATTCAAGGTTTGAAATGAAGGTGCAAAGCTGACGGTGGTCTGATAATTACTCTAATACCCTGTCATTAAGAATGAAGTGCTGTAAAATTTGTGCACAGTGAGGTATGCCTCTGCTGTAATCAGGAGGTGAATAATGGAGAAAGTGATAAAATTAAATAAATAAGGTTTTGAATTAGGCTTGTAATTAAATGGTTCTTGTTTTAATCCACTGACCACTTGGAAAGCATGAACAGCAGAGAACTGAATTTGTAGTTCTTTTGCAGAACTTACACGTTTGTAGGAAGAATTTCAGAAAGAGGGAACTTGTTTTCTAGCTGTCTATCTGTGTTACTTTCAGAGATAGAAGGAAAATGCACGTGAGAAGAGAGAATAAAAGAAAATGGAAAGACAAGGTGGAGGGGAGTGAACAGATTTTATTACTCAAAATTTAAAATAAAAATTAAAGTCATCCTAAAAGGACATTTATCCTTTCAGGTTTCTTATATGAATTTAATAGCTCATTGTGGTCTCAATGCCAGTAAAACTAAAATTTCTGGAGGAATAGGAAGAGTTAAGGGAGCTGTTTCTAAAGTTCCTAAATTTCTGTTAACTTGTATATTTTTTAAAAATTTGATATGAAAATTTCCAATAAAAAGAAAATTAGAGAAAATAATGAAATAGACATAAATATACCCCCCACTGAGATTAAATAAGTGTTAACATTTTGCAAGATTTACTTCAGATCTTTTTAATAAATAAAACATTTACAGAATACTTTAGCTATGTTGTGTCAGCTTTAATTCCTTGCCCCTTCCTCCTTTCCTCTCTGGAAGTAGGGAAAGTTGTGTACATTTCCCTTGGTCTTTGCAGTGTTATTACACACATACACACACACACACACACATCTGTGTGTGTGTGTGAATGCGTAAGTATATAAATGTATTTTGCCTCTTGATTTTCTCTTTATTTTTGAATTTATCCACATGTAGGCTTAGTTATTTATTTTAAATGTGGTATAGGATTCTACTGTAAATCTACCTGCAGAATGATTGAACAGTTTACCCTTTCTTGCTGTTACAAAGTGTTCAAGAAATATCTTTGTATGGGTATCTTTGGACTTCTCTGGGGAGACATCTAGACATGGCATAGCTTGGTCATAGGTACATGTACTTTGACATTTACTAGGTATACCAAGTTGCTGCCCAAAGTGGCTGTATCGGTTTTGTACTCCCATCAACTATGCAGGAATCCCTATATCTTGGCCAAAACTAGGTGACATGGGACTTTGCAATATTTGCCAGTCTGATGAAAGTAAAATGGTATGTCATAAAATTGTTGGTCATTAAAAGAAACTGGGAATAATCTGTCCATTCCCTCAACTTTTTACAACTTCCTGTATTGCATAGTCCTTCGGAGTAAACCTTCACAAGGATTGCATTAGTAATTGTCTGGATGTTGAGACTGAACAGAAGGAAAAAGGAAGAAATCATATTCCTGCATCCCAAGCTCCTCCAGGCCTGCCTTTTGTTTTATTCAACTATGTCCCAGCCTTGTGCACTGGGCCTGGTGCAAGGTGACATTTCCAAAATTGCTGACTCAATGAGGTAGATCATTTCCTTCTTACTGGGGCATCAGAATGAGGGACAGTGCACCTTGTTTTGAGATTTAAATAATAAACATATATTCAATGGACTTAAAAAAATGTAAAAGTTAGAAAGCTATTATTTTCACAGGCGGACTGCAGTTCCAAAAGATTTCTTTGAGAAAAATTTCAGAGTGCTTTATGTGAAGCTTGAAAATTAATGATAATATTTCTGTTTATTTCTATTTAGTAATTTTCTGGAAGAATAGGAAGAGTTCTCCAAGGGCATGAGAAAGAAAAGAGCAGCTCTTGATTGACATCAGGGAATTAGTTTGACACTTACAGCTAGCCCTCAGTGTTTTTAGAAGCTAGCCTGACACTCATAGCTAGGCCATGATGTTTTCCTCATGGAAATAAGTCTTACAGAACACCAATATCAGATAAGGTCATTTTGTGACTGTGTTGAAGTGAGACAAAACAAGAGCACTTCTAATTTTGTGGAAGCACAGACATCAACAAGGTCAGTGTATAAATGACAAAATACCAACCCCTCACCTCTTCTCCATACTATGAATGCTGCTTCATGTCAGTTACAGCTGTAACCTCATTCTTTAGCCTGCCATCCTTCTAGGTAAAATTTATTACGATACCCAGTCACTGAACTGTCCCCAATTTCTGAAACCTAGAGCAACCCTCCCCACTCTACTTCTGAAGAGTCTTCCCAAATCACCTAACCAAAGTCCAGATCCTTTAAGCCCTAACACCCTCTTATGACAACCCCATGGTTCTCTACAGTGCATGTTCTCATTCCCTCGGAGTTGTAAACTCCACTCGTGCAACTACAGGTGTTCCTCCTGGTGGTCTTTGATGGGAAGGGCTTTCAGAGATATTTCTGAGAGTTTTACATATGCAATCTCACTTCAGCCTGGCAGTACCCCTGTTAGTCAGCTATTATACTTATTATCCCCTTTGGCAGATGGAAAGGGAAAGTTTAACATCCTCTCCAACATCACATGATGAGAATGACAGGAATAAATTTGCATCTGGGTCTAATGGTTATCAAGATGTAAGAACTACTTGTAGTTCTACCTTGCTGTTCTCCAGGACTTTTCCCTAAAAATGCATGCTTTTTGAGGACACAGACTGGAACAAAAGGTCTGGTTCAGTGCAAACAAAAAAAACTAAAAAAAATCCAAAACTGTAGCGTGAAGACTAACTCCATACTAATCTCCCCAGAGTTGCTGTAGTTGTTTCTTGCACATGTTTAACAGTCTTGGCCCAAACCACCTCAATGTAGTTAGAAGATGGACATCTTAAAGATATATTTCAAAGGACAAGATGACTTTTAAAGGGTGTAAGTCCGGGGAGAGGAAATCCTGGGGCAAAATACCTCTAAAGCCGAAATCAATCAAAGGGAGAAATAAAGTTTAAAACCCGGTTATTGCTTACAAACTGCAGTCCCGCGGGCCATCTCTACCTCCTGCTCAGGCAGAAGCAAAACCAGCATTCTCCCTAACCTCTCAGGTTCAGAGAAGCCTTCCTTTGTCCGGGTAATTACCCATTGATATGGAGACAAATGATATGTAAATGAAGCCATACTTCTCTCCACCCCTGAACACCTGATGATATGCATATGCACTAAAGCCAGGCGAGATATTCTGGAAATACTACAATTTTACCCAAAAAGGGGAAAAAAAGTACGCGAATGTGTCGGAAAACTGCTCTAGGCTTGGAACTTGACTTTGGATATACACAAACTCTTTTGCGTGATTCCTGCTCAAGGCTCTCCTTATACACCCTTCAGTTTTTTCAGCTCTATGCTCCTGACCCCTCAAAACCTTTGTCTTTCCAGATCTGCTCCTTTAGATTGAGTATCTCTCCTCTTTGTTCTCAGTCAATTTTTAAAATGACCTTTGTAATATTTACATTATTTTGTTATTTGTGTAAGAGTTTGTGAACTCCTTAAGGGCGTGGTCCGACGCTGACTTTTGCTGGACCCCTCTGCCACCCCCGCGCGGGCCCTCAGCACTGGGTCCCTGGGCAGCCTCTCAGTAAGTGTGTCGGGAACGCATCCTTTCGAAGCATTGTGGCTGCTGCGGTTCTTTGCTGCCTAGGACCCTTCCGGTGACTATGCACTGGGGCCTCCTGGACTGGCAAAGAGAGGGTTAGCAGATGACTTCACATTCCAGCGCTGCTCAAATGGTGCAGAGCGGGTCTCTCCTGCCTTCCAGGTTAGCAGGAACCCGTTCTCCTAATTCCAATAAACCTACACCAGTGACTTCCTGGCAAATGCTCTGCGCGTTCCCAAACCGGCTCCCACCCTGTGCCTTTAAGGTGAGGGCAGGGACGGCCAGAACAAGGGAAACGAGCCGGAGACACAGCCAATCATGTCTTGCTTTTCCCGGAAGGGGCGGATCCAGGGTGTGTCCTCGGCCTAGCCTCGCCGGATTGGCGGGTCCCGGGCGGCGCACCGTGGCGGGACTTTTCGGATGTGTTGGCCCCGGCCCCGCTAGCAGCGGTTGGGCTGAGCCGGCTGGCGGCGTGGGCGGGTGGCGGAACCCGGCTGGGAAGTCCATCCTGAGTTCCCCACCAGTGACTTGCAGGGCGGCCGCCTTCTTTCCGTCTCCTCGAGCTGGGGAAGGATGGATCGGCACTGGCCGCGGCTGCACCACCCAACGCAGGGCTCCGCCGCCGGGGCCCCCTACCCCTCCGCCGCGTCGCTCCGCAGCTGCCGGGAGAGCAAGATGCAGCGCAGGAAGGGCCCGCAGCTCCCTCCGCTGCCCGGCGGCGCGGAGGAGCCTGGAGAGAAACGCTCCAAGTTTGTAAGTTTGGCGTGGAGCTGGGGTGGGCAGCCCCTGCTCGGCAGACTGGCTGGGGCTCAGTCCTGGGATACTTGAATTTCATTAAACTCCTACTTGGCTGACAAACATGGGTGGGTCCGCAGGACCTGGGGTCTAAATTTTGTTCTAGATTTCCTGAGCTGCCAATCTCTTTATAGATTTTTAACGACAGGGTCCAATTCTGTTCGGATCCCCTGAGAAATATTCTGATCACTGATCAGTGTTGCCCAAATTTCTTAAGGCTGACCTGAGAAGTATTTCGAATGTGTTGACGTCACCTGGGTGGACACTGCATTTTTTTTAAGTCGAATTTCTCCCCACCCTCGCCTAGCGTCTCAACGTATAAGGCATATCAAAGTGAGTTTTTAGTTGACAGTATTTCTTTTTCTGCTTGATCTTTAATCCATGAAGAACTTTTTTAGGTAGATAACATTTTCCAAGTGGAAACGACTTGTTTTAAAACTTGGCGGGCCATGTGGTCACTGCTAAAGAATGTTCTGTTTGGGTTGGAAAGAAGTCTTAAGTATTTGAAACTCGCTATTCCGGTTGCTTATCTTGCTTACTTTAACACTCAAGAGAAGTGTCATTTAGTGCCTTGTAAATCTTTTATTTTGGTGTGAACTAGTGCAAGAATAGGCAGTAATGATTATTTTGTTGTGTACTTTGTAAATAAATCACATAGAGGGTTGATTGATTTGTGGTGAGTCCAGCAGAATTGAAAATTTAATACTGATCCTTCCATTTTACTTAAGAGTATGGACAACGTTTTTTTTAGTCATAGGTGAAATTTTACAGTACAGCATGTACCTTCTCTGAACAAACAAAAATTGTTAGGAATTTAAGTCAGGGTACCCAGATTAAGGGTAAAAAGACTTGTGGATGAGGAGTGAGTTGCTAAGTGTGACAATTAGTTAAAAATGATAGTTGAATAAAACTGGAAGCAGAACTATAAGATGTAACAGAATACTGAAAATGAAGGACAACATGGATTAATTATGCAAAGTTAAGTATTAAGATGGCCAGAGGAATGGTAAAATTTTGCAGGAGGATCATATATGTTGTTGACTGTTGTATGACAGAGCTGAGGAATGAATAGAAAGAGGTTAAATTGACAAAGAAAGATTCTACCCAATATGAGAAGAATCCACTGGGGTAGTGACTTTTCTCTTTACAGTCTACTCTCTGGGTTAATAATGTTGTTCCATTTTTGTCTCTGATGCCTGTGCTCCAGAATACATGAGGTGTGATTTTCTGACTCATTCCAGCAAGGAGGTAATGAAAACAGAACCTAAATTAATATTTAGGTTAGTTTCATTTGAAGGATATAGCAGGTGATTTGGGTTCAAGTCTGTGCTGTTTTTCATTTCTTAGGTATCTTAAAAGGTTACTGTAAAGATGAAAAGACATCTGAAAGATAATACTTTTAAGTGCAAGAACTAACACATCTAAAATACTGTGTTGTTTTTAGATAGGGGTCTGATTTGAATCATGACTTCATATTTAATTTACAAGTAATTTAGACCCTGTGTAATCTCTGAAACTAATTTATATTCATGCTTGCATGAGATTTTCTTTAGACATATTTTCCATTTCACTTATTCTGTCATCAGCTATATCTGATCTGCCATTTATTCTGAGTATTTGAGTTCAATAATTAATAAAAAAGTTTCTGTAAGTTCTTTTTCAAATCTGCCTGGGTATTCCTGATAGTTCCTTATTTCTTCATTCTTTTATTTGTTTAGATATTTCCTGCTTGCCTCTTCTTATTTGACAGTTCTGGTATGTGCAGTCTTTGGACTGTCATTGACTCTCACTCATGGTGGTTTGCTGTCTTCCCCTGTGCTTGTCGATCTTTGTAAACTCATTGTTCCTGGCCTGTCTTTCAGGAGGCGTACCTGGGGATGCTTTTCTCTGGATACGATTTGAGTCTGTTTCTGCCAGAAGCCTGGGTGTGCCGCTAATTTGGTACCACCTGCTTATTGAAATAAGACTCTCTGAGGACTTGGAGTTCCAGGTTAATTTCAAACTCTCTTCCAGGCCCAAGGCTCAGTATCCTAATCCCAAATTGCCTTCTGAGCTGCTCTTCCGAAGCAGCCTGTTTCTCACTGTTTTCAGTCCCACCTTAGTAACTCTTATTTCTGGGGTGAAGAGTGATCTTTGAATCCTCATGAAATCTCAGCAATGCCTCAAAAAGTGATTGTTCTGTAGTTCACTTTGCTGTACTGATGGAGTCAGGTTGGTTCTTGGCTTTCTCTTGATTGGGTGTGAAGTGTCAGCCTAAATCTCTTCAGGTCACCCACTCATTACGTCACCTAGTCGCTTTTGACTGGTCCCAGTGGTGTGGGCTGATGATGTCACAGGAGAAGGTATAGTTTAGGTGTTTGGTTTGCACATTCTACAAAGCTGCAAGCTGGTAGAACTGAGGGGTAAACGGGCCATTTGCTCCTGTCCTTTGTTAATTTAAGAGGGCAGGAGTTTCTAGTGCCCATTGAAATCCTGTTTAGTAATTACTTTGAATCCTAATAAAGAGGACGAATCCTAATAAAGAGGACAAATCCTTGTTTTCCATTAAATGTAGAGTGTGGGCTTCAAGTTACTTTTGAATTGTGAATAAAAGTTGGAAGTATAGGACCTCCCTGCATAGATGCATGTAAGTAGTAGATATTAGTGTACTCTAAATATATGGTAGTTTCCACAGTGATTTCAACTGCTTTTGGGCTATTTGTGAACTAATTTGATTTTAGTAGAATATATGGAAGCAGTGAGGATTGAGATGCTGGGGATAGTGACTGGGGGACCGGATGCAACCGGAGGGGACTGGGAGCACTGGCAGGTACCTAGGTGAAGACTTTGTGCAGGTAGATAGAATTCAGTGGGATCATTAAACTTGGGACCCGCCCTAGGTTACACCCCCAGTCCTTGGAACCAGGTCCTATTTCCCTTCTAGAAGGAAACAAAACAGTTGTCTACTTATCATGAAAAGCCTTCCAGTAACACTGGGCACTTCATAACACTGGGCACTTCATTCCGCCCTCCCACTACTCTTAGAAACACGCAGTACCTACCACGGTGGCCACCAGACCCAGACTGAGCACAGAACACGTGGCTTCTGGAGAAGTCTTCATTTCTGGGATATGGGCCAGTCTTTTGAAAGCAGCCCTGTAAATTGGTGATTCACATTGACAGAGTAGCTCCTCTTCTTTTTCATTAGGAATATCCTTTAAAAATTCTCACAGACTTTAGTGTAAATCTTACAACTAATCTTATGGTTTCCATTTAATAGATTGTTAGTAATTGTTTAATTATGTCACTGCAGTACCCTTGCTTTTCGTTGTGAGCAATTGGTCACCCTGTCCAGTAATAACAGTGATAGTAATAACATTTAACTTTTAGTAATAACAGTTAACTTTTATGAGTGAGCCAAACACTGTTCTAGGTTCTTTATAAATATCAACTCTTTTAATCCTTACAACAACCCTATGAGCTAGGCAGTATTATTAGCCTTGTTTGCTAGATAGGAAAACAGGTATGGAGGTTAAATTGTTGAAGTTCACACAGCTGCCTGTTGGGGTGGCTGGGATTTGAGGCTCGGCAAGCTGTCTCCAGTGTACACATCCTTAGTCACTGTCCTGTTATTACTCTCATGCGATTGGGAATTTTAATCTTTACTACTTCTTTTCTCATTCAGAAACCATTATCAGTAGTTAGTAATACCTTAAATGAATATGGAATTAGCGGTTTCCATATTATAGGAAGGATGTGAAGTGGGAAGAAGTATTAGGTGGGAGAACTACTGTGTGTTATACTGGGAAGTTGAGTCGAGTTAAAATCTGAGTTGGCTTGGTGAGATTAGTGCATGGTCCCCTAATTGCTTTGGGTTTATTTGGAGGCAGATGTTATAGGGTGACTAATAACCTCCCAAAAGGCATTCACATCTTACTCCCTAGAACTTGTAAATGTTATTTTATATGGCAAAAAAGGACTTTGCAGGTATGATTAGGTCAAGGCTTTTTAAAAATGGGGAGATTATCCTGGATTATCAGGATAGACCCTACAGGCAAACATGTATCCTTCTGAGAGGGAGGCAGAGGGACATCTGACTATTAGAAGAGGAGAAGGAAGAGATTGATGCAGCCACAAGCTGAAGAATGCTGGCAGCCATCAGAAGGTGGAAGAGGCAAGGAACAGTTTTCTAGAGCCTCCAGAGGGAGAATAATACTGCTGACACCTTGATTTCAGCCCAGTGAAACTGATTTTGGACTTTTGGTCTCCTGAACTGAGAGAAGACATTCTCTCTTTAGCCATCAAGTTTGTGGTAATTTGTTAGGGCAGCCACAGGAAATGAACACAGCAAGTGTAGTTATGAGGGTAACCACACTGAAAGGGTTGGTTTAACAGTTTATAAATGTATGTTTTGGGAGAACCATCAGATTCATTTAAATCTCTTTCTGTGGTACTGTTTTATTTTGGAAGGTTTGGTATTTGAGGTGATATGAGATAACCACAGTTATGTCCACTGGAATAGTATCTAAAACCTTTATTCATTTTGCTCCACTGTAGCATTTTCATAGTTGATTGAAAGCTGAGAAAAGGTGGAGATGATCTCTGTGTGCTCTTTTTTGAATTTATTTCTTCAATAAGTCTTCAGCTAAAGAGATGCTTTCAGTTGTCCCAGAGTTAAACCATCAAGATTTGGAGATCGTGTTCTTAGTTGAAGGCTTTAGGCACTTGAGTTTTATTCAAGTTAAAATTTCATCCAACCCATCAGACACTGAAACCTTCGTAAGGTAAAATCATTTTATTCAGGCCAGTATTTAAATAAACTGCTCTGAATTGACCCAGACCTTCTTTCCTTTCTATCTTTCCTAACAGAGAAAGTAAGTTTTTTGCTTGATTGTTAATATATGATATATCAAAAGAAAGAAAATAATCAAGTGGCTTTCGGGGAGTACATTTAGCTGTTGAAAATATATGATATATAGTATTTATTACTTTTGGGTCACTCTGGATCTTCTTTTCTTAGATAGAAAGGGGTGGGAGTAGGAATGATTGTCTCAGATTTAGAGCAAGGCTTAATTGCTTTTTTCAGAGACTCATGTCTTTAATTATGAAGCAAGCAAACTGACATACATTTATTACACTGTGAAACCTTGCATCTCATCTAGTCTGTCTTGTAGGAATTGCTTCTGAACAGATGTTACCTGAAACACCTTTGTGCAGTTGGTAGAATGCTAAAATTTGTCATGCTTTTATTATTGCTGTCTTGAATTAACTCTACTTTATGGCATAACTTTATTGCTATGTCCTAGAATCTTTATATATTTATTGCCTTATAAATTGGATTTAAAATTGGCTTTTTATATAGAATGTAAATTAACATGTGTATAACTTGTTTATGCTTGCAGAATAATACAAGAAAAAAACTGCTACGTATTACACTAATGTAATTGTCTTTAACTCAGCACATAGAATCCTCCAAACCAGGAATGAAATGAATGCTACAGAATATGCTTACCATTACATTCTGCTTGTTTATTTCAGAAACTCATTTGACTTTTAGATCTATAAAATATAGATTAAGCATAACCTTTTACTTCATGGGATATTAAGGATCAAAGCCTGAGCTTTCTTTGAACAGGATCTACAAAGGTAACTTTTCTCTCAGTAGCAGCAGGGTGGCACTGAAATAGCTTTCCACTGGGAGTAATTTTCTCAAATAGCAAATCAAATATTTGTTATTCAGTTAGGGGAGAATTTAAGAGTTTCAGTAAGTTAAGTTTTGGTGCTGGAATATTCAAGTTACTAGCTAATGAAAACTGTTTGGAGAAGCTTGCCACAGATTTTAATCTTCAAAAAGACCCACTGCCTTTCTTGTTTAGGTTTTTTTTTTTTTTATAAAAGAGGCATTGTGAGTAACATGAACAGTCACTTGTACCATTTTTAGGGCTTGAATCCTAGCTATGTCATGTACATCAGCTGTGTGAATTTGGGCAAGGAAGTTTACCTCTGTGCCTCTGTTTTCCCATGGGTAAAATGGGGTCACTGGAAGATTAGAAGTTATGTGATGGGCCTGCAGTTGTACCCGACTCATTAGAACTTATAGGTAAATATTTTCCATTTATAGGATTGTTTTTGTTGTCATCATTAGTAGTAATAGCGGGAGTATACTTTTTGTCTACATTTTAGGGTATTGGGGATATTACATTGGATATTTGAGTAACTTTATTATAGTGAAAAGTCTTAACTGGACCAGGCTTTTTCCTCATCGTGTGGCAGAGGCAGAGTCATTCTGCTCTCAGTTCCTGTCCTGGCGTGCCAGATGGCATTCAGATTCATGCAGACCTCTTGTTCTGATGGCTGAGTGCTCAGGGCGAGTTTCTGAAGCTTTCTGATGGGTGATTTTATTTGTAAAATGAGAATCATTTTATGAAACTTGTGTACAAATGAAACTTACGAAAAGAAATCTGTGAAGAAAACAACCTCAAAGTTAGAAAAAAATTTTTTAGTGATGCTTCAGTGTGGACTTAAATGATAATAAAAATGATGTTATGTATTTATGTATAGATAGAAGACTAAGTATAACTCTTTATGCTTACGGCTCTTTTACCATTATAAAACCTAAAGAGACTTACGTACAAACCCCCCCAAAAAACTAAAGAACCAATAAAGTGTATCTGAACCACATTAATGTGATTGATAATGTTTTGCTGAAATTAAGTCATTTTTGGATTTAATAGTGGAAAGATATGTGTATGGTTTGCTGTTTTTCTTTTCATCAACTTGACTCTTGGATGAGATGGAATTCCAGAGGCTGAGGAAGCTAAGTACAGAGTGTTAAATGCAGGCTCAGCCCCGCAGTTGGCAGAGGTGTGTCATCAAACATCACTGTGTTTTTCATGAGATCTTGACTTGAGGCTCTGGCTGAGGTAGTGAATGCGTATAAGTCTGTTTATGATGGAAATAAAATAGCTATGTGTAAACATTTTTTAGTAAATTCTGTGAAACAGTTGAAAAAGAGCAGAAAGAGTTGGAGTCAAGACCACCAGCATCTATATTCATTTTCCTCTTGACATTTAACTCTCTGTAGCTCTGGGTACCTGGTTCCTTCTACTGTGTCCTTTTGGAATTGTGGACAGCCCTGTGGAACTGAATTCTTCCTGAGTGGCGGGGCTTGTGAGAACCTGTGTGGCACGATGTTGATGTTGTGTGGTCTCCTCTGACATCGTATTGGTAGTCCACGCACGTGCAGGTATGGAAAGCGCCTGACGGAAGCTGGTGGTAGAGTAGTCATTCAGATTGTCCAGAATATGCTTAAATACAAACTTGAAAAGTTGTACAGAACTGAAGAGTCTGTGGAAGGGCTCTGCTACCTCATTTAGGAATCCGGAGATGACTAAGACAAGATGTTAGAAGAGTAGTACTTGAATCAGGCAAAAGTTTTAGTTCCTTGTCTGGTGATGAGCTAAAAGTGATTAGTAAGTATTTATAAGTAGTGAAGAATGTGGACAGTGTGCCTCACAGCAGTTTACTTCTATTCAGTTTTCTAAGAGTAAACCTTTCCCTTGCACTGAAAAAAAAATTTCTTTTTATCATGCAAAAGAGAACACCATGTACTTGCCAGTAAGCTTCAGAAATGAAACTTAATAAATCCTATTGAAATGTCCACTTTCTCTCTTTATATATAATCTTTGCTCTTTATTTCGTTGAGGTGAAGGCTCACAAGGGCTTTATTACATTGTATTTTTATTTTAAGGGAACTTCATGGGTTAAAGATGCTAAATACCTGTTCAGTTCTCTCCAAGGAAATTACTGCTAATTGTAGGCCATTCTAGAAGTAAAAAAAAAAACCACATGCTTCTTTTGGTATGGAGTTTCTTGAAACTCTTAGTAAGATACATTGGATTAGTCTAATTGTAAGATCCATAATATTGCATTTATTTGGCTAATTTTGTTATGAAGTATTGTCCTAGGATGTGGGGAGTTTGTCCTGTAATTGCTACATTTTCCTGAGGTGGGCTGTTTATTTAGGCATCATAAAATAAAAGTTTGTAACATTCATTTTTTAACTAGGATTTGCAAATTGGTAATATTAATTATGGACTGTACTACAGTATTAACTTTTGTTTATCAGAACTTTGGGTAGAATGCAATTCATAATGACAATTACAATTCATTTCTAATGAAAAATTCGACAGCCTGAGAAATGAACATGAAAAATAGAATGCACATAAGCTGCAATCAGAAATTCAATGTGACTGACAGTTTCATTTCTTTTAAATCATGACGGTCTCCAATTAAAACCATGTTCTAACTTCACTCAGTCTCTCTTCTGAGGGTATTATTTTATTCTTACTGATATGTTATCTTGAATCTGCTTTCAGTTGCTTCAGTCATGTGTTTGTAAGCTTTGGAAGCCTAATAGAGGCTTGATCTTAGAGTAGGAATGTGAAAGCTTGGCTAATTGAAAATCTATGCAAAATTACTCTTGTAATCTTATACTGCCTGGTTCATTAATCTATTCATGATTATTTTAATTTAAATGTTATTGATGTACCCTAAATATCTGGGTTTTTTAAAATAAAAGATTTCAGTGTGAAGGTGCCTGAAAGCATGTAAAGATTTCCAGAAACATACCTAGGTCACTAGAGAACTGAGGCTGCCAGTTCAAGCTTCTCCAGGGGTCTGGCCCTGTGGCTTTAGAGCCCTGCCTTTAACCACTGTGATGAAAATGGCCTGGGCTGGTTTCACATATGGCTATATATCCTTTGGCAAATTAATTAACTCCGTGCCTCAGTTTTCCTTTCTGTAAAATGGAATAGACAGTCATAGTACCTATGCTTATAGATGAGTGTGAGGGTTAGTTGAGGTAATCCATGTTACAGTAGTTTGGGCACAATGCCTAGCAGTTAGTGATAACTACTATTAATTTTGATTGTTTTGAGGACACCAAAATAGGGGAGATCCCATCTCTGTAGTATTGAATTATCTAGGGTTGGTGAGACAGGATCTCATTTACTGACAGCATTTTGACCTCTCTTTTCCTACTTCTCACCTCCTCCCTCCTCATTCTTCCAATCCTGCTGGACACCTGTATTATGTCCAAGGACCCGACCTTAATTTGAATGAGGAATGCACCCAGAGGTTTGGCCCCTGGACATATTCCGCCCCTTTCTGTTTCGTCTAGACCTCTAGCCCCTTGACCTTGCCTTTCTCTGTCAGCCTCCTGCTGACAACATTTGCTCCACACCAAACCCACACTCCACAGATGTAACCCTGGACTTCCTTTCGAGCTAGGATGCCTTGATGTGCCTTGCCTCCTCAAACCTGACAGAGGGTAGAATATAAATAAATAATAGAACCTCTGGCTTCCTCCTCCAGTTGCCCCAGAGCTCCAAGCCTGGAACAAGCTCACAGGCTTCTCTGTGGCTGAGGTGGCTGCATCCTGGTGGAAACTCCTCAGCTATTTGAACTGATACCCTTAGATACCAGGTATCTATGGGCACGCTGATTAGCTGGTCCTCAAAGCCACTAGATAATAATCTTCAGTATGATAGGTACATTTATTGAGCTCTCACAGTGGGTTGGGCATTGTTTTAATCACTTAATACTAATACTTCAGTAGGTACTCTCATCACGCTTATGTTGCATGTGGTGGAACTAAGGCCAGGAGAGAGGTTGGTAATTTTCTTGAGGTAGCTGGGAGTAGGGAATGATGATAGATACCAACACAGCCACTCTGGTCCAGAGCCCTGGCTTTAAACTAGCTCTCAGGTTACCTCTTTTTCCATTTCTCTTAGCACTTATGCTAAAGTTGTTATTCTCTTTACCTTCTCTATGGGTCTGATTCCTTTTTGTTGTAAGTAGTTTTTTAAACTGAAAAAGTAATATATGTAACTCTGAGGGAAAAATCCTGGGGCAAAATACCTTTGAAACCAAAATCAGTCAAAGGAAGAAGTAAACTGGGAGAAAACTGTTTATTTCTTACAAGCATTCATCCTGCATCACATCTCTCTTGATCCAGCTGCAAAAGAGGAGAGAGCCCTACCCAACCTCTCTGGTCCAGATAAGCCCTTGCTTGCCCTTGTAATTACCTACTGATATGGAGATTTTACCCACAGCCCACCCCTCCAGATATTTTGCCTCACAATCTACACGTTCCCCATCTTCTGCAATGGCCCCCATGCAAGAAAATCAGAGCATTGTAACATAAAATCATAATAATCCTCAAGCCGGAGGATTCAGCTAGGTTCAAAGTCCTATGCAGATTAAGTCCATAGCTCACCCATTCCACAGACAGTCAGTAGCTGAAGAGGCAGAGTTCAGAGCAATCATCATGTGGCAGCTGCAGCCAGGGGGCGCATCCAGGCTACAGGGACTGTAGAAGAAAATAATCTTAAGGGCGGTAAGATACATGTTTTAATGACACCAGCATAGGCAAATCTTGTCCATCAGGTAGGATGTGTGTAAGAGAGTGGTCCTGTGATAGAACAGTGGCAGGAATGGGATCTCATCCTGGTTTATTAGTATACCAGTTCACTCCCCTCCCTGTGGGAGTTACAGATGGGTCAATATATAGGGCTGCGGGAGTTACATGCACAAGCCATAAAGATAAAACAAAACTTCCCCGTAAGATGCTCTTACCTCCCGGATGTTTTGGATATACAACTGTGATCTTTGGGGGTCACTCTGCTGTTACTCTACCTTTTCCCCAAGGTGCCAGAAAGGCCAGCCATTGCTGGTCCATGAGTCAAAATGTCCAGGGCCATGTCCACTCAACAATGTCTTCAGGGTTTAATGCAGTAGGGGCTGGCAGAAGGATGTTGCTCTGCTGGCCATATCCTGGCTTCAATAACTCCTCTATGGTTTGCACATACGGTTGTATAGGAGAGGCCGCAATGTGTGTTAGGATATCCACAGGGTGCAAGGCTCCCTTTCGGGGCTTCTCATTCAAATGCCATAGCACTGTCCATAAGCAAACTGACCAGCACCGACTGTTGGTGTCTGACTTCAGACCCAACTTCAACAAACCATTGTACCTCTCTATCATGCCTGTCCCGGTAGGGTTATATGGCATGTGAAACTTCTACTTTATTCCTAATTGCTGCACCTGTTCTTGTAATGCATGTCCAGTAAAGTGGGTGCCTTGATCACTCTGAGTTACCTGCAGCCAGCCATAGGCTGCAAAGAAATGCTCTAGACCCCTCTTAGTGGTTTGCTGATTTGCATGATATGCAGGAAAAGCAACCAATAGGCCAGTAGCTGTATCCACACAATTCATGGCATACCGATATCCTTCTGATATGGGCAGAGGCCCAATATAGTCTATGTGCCACCTAACAAGGGGTATTGACCCCTTTACTATTGTCCCATGTTGCTGCAGGATGTGGTGCAGGTCCCTCTTAGAGCACACGAAGTACTCCTTCTGGGTTCTGCTGACTTCTTCAAAGGTCAACGGCAAGCCTCACATTGTCTTTTGCCCTGAGTGCAGTAAACGCTGATGTAACCACTGGGCAACATCAGAGGCAGGCCTTCCTTCTAGCCAATGTACCTGGGCCAGTATGTCTGTTTCATCACTCCCTGGGGATGCCAAAGGCAAATAGTCAGTTGTATGATAGACAGTAACTGTCTTAGTCTGACCAGAGGCCTATAGGTCTTGCCACAATTATTGCCCCCAAAGGGGCCAGTGACCAACCATCCAGTTGGCATACCATGTTGGTAGCCACAGGGTCAAGCCTCAATAGATGGCCCAGCTGTCAGTACAGACAACTACAGGGGAGGTCTCCTGGGTGATTATGAGACATACTGCCCACAACTCAGCCCATTGGCTGCTCTCCCCTCTCCCCCCTCAATCCATATTGTCTCAGGATGGAAAGCCACAGCCCTCCACTTCAGAGGCTGCCCCCAACTGGAGCCGTCTGTATACCAAGCATCTTCAAGTATAGGGGCTTTTCCCTCCTGATAAGGACTCTTGGCTACCAATGGCTCAAAAGCAAGTTCTTTCTGCTTTTCACTGCTATAGAACACTGGCTCCAATAAGCATTGGAATTCTCTATTTAAGGGGCTAGCTACACTGCTGTAAGTATGTGCCCCATTTGGCCAGTGTAGGCATTTTGCCAGGGTACTCCGTGGCCTTTGGTTCCAGTCTCACATCCATCCTGCGACGGGATAGCTGGTTATTACCTTGGTCGGAGCTATTCTGGTGATGGGCTCTGTAGCCAACAATACGTGGTACACAGCAGCCAGTTGCCTCTGTCAAGGTGTACTAGACCTCTGCTCCTTTCCATAGTTGGGACCAGAATCCGGTAAGTTGGTGTGTCTGTTCAAGCCGCTGCCAAAGACCCCATCCATAGCCATCTTCAGTTACATGAACATCTAGCTCACAGGACCTTTGATGAGTCCATTATACTCAAGGCCTGAATGGCCTTGACTGCTTGATTAGCAGCAGTAAAAGCAGCTGCATATGTCTCATCCCAGTCCCAACCTGATGCCCTTTTGTACTAACTGGTATAAGGGCTTCAGAATTTGTGTCAAGTGCAGAATAAACACTCTCCAGTAGCCCAAAAGACCCCAAAATTCTTGTAATACTGCCACAGTGGTAGGGATAAGGAAAGCCTGGACCTTGTCTATGACTGCTTCAGTAATAACTTTAGTTTTACCTGACCAGACAACCCCCAAGAATTTTAAAGACAAATTAGGTCCCTGAACCTTGGTGCTGTTCACAACCCATCCTTTCTCCTGTAGATGTTGCAGCTGTCTAGAAACTGCCCCTTCTAAATCTGCAAGAGAATCAGACGTAAGCATAATATCATCAATGTAGTGATACAGCCCACACTGTTTGCAGGTTCTGCTGACTATCGCCAGATGTAACTCCTGGGGGGAAATCCCAGGGCAAAATACCTTTGAAATAGAAATCAGTCAAAGGGAGAAATAAAGTTTAAGAAACCCATTCATTTCTTCCAAGCACTTGTCTCACGTCTCTCTCAATCTGGGTGCAGAAGAGAGGGCTCCACCCAACCTCTCTAGTCCAGATAAGCCCTTGCTCACCCTTGTAATTACCTACTGATATGGAGATGTACTACTTCTCTCTACCCCTTAGAAACGCCTATTGATATGGAGATACACTAAAGCCAGGCAAGAGATTCTGGAAATAATTGCAATTTTACCCACAGTGTATCTCTTAGAAAGCCAACAGTGTACAGAGTGAAATTTCCCGAGACTCCCTAACATTGCAGACCAGCAATTCAAGTTTTTCTTGTATAAAGACAATAATGGCTTTTGTTGTTTTCTTTTGTGTCTTTTAATGATATTCTTTGTGTATGTGTAAAGCACCTACTCTGTACCCACACAGGACCATACCACAGCGTTCACTTAAAAGAGCTTAGAGATAGTTCCCCTGGCTCTTGGTACTTATCTTGTTGCCTTCAGAGAGAATATAGATGCTATTTTGATTGAACTTGCTCAGTCTGTTGTAGCTGTAATCTTCTATCTGTAACTCTTCCTCCTTTCTCCTCCAGTATCCAGAGAATGCCTGTTTTCCTGTTCAAGGTTAATCCCCTTTACCACTGTTCTTGGAACAATTCCATTTCTTTAGGAATGTTTTACTCTTTATGGGCTCCATCCTATAGGAAAGCTCAAATGTCTTCCTTTAAAAAAAAGAAAAAGTGGAAGCAAAACCAAATAGCCTCCCTCTCCAACTTTCCCTCAACCCTTCTTGCCCTCTGAATACCATGCTCTCCTACCTTCCCTTGTAGCCAAGTTCTGTCCATTCGTTATTTTCATTTATTCAGTAAATATTTGAATGCTCGCTATACCAAGCATAGCACAGCTGAATTTAATTTGGTCCTGTACTTCCAGAGACTCCCATTGAGTTTGGTATGGAGAAAGAGGTGTGAACCAAGCAGGAGATGTTCTGGGGAGTCCATGTTATGTAATCTTTACAAACTCAGCTTCTGCACTTAACCTGGATTTAAATCCTGGCTCTGTATTTGATGGCTGTGTGACCTTGGAAAATTACTTTTGTTTTTTCTATCTGTGAAATGGGAGCGTTAGCACCCATGTTATAGGTTAGATATGATGATTCAGTGTGTTAAAATGGGGGTTAATACAACAAGCTCTTAGCTTGTTGCCGTTGTGACAGCATTGGTAAGGGTAGAGTGTGCTCATGAAGGAGGGATTCCATCGTCTCCTGCTGGCTTCTCAACCTTGCCTTTGCTTCCTTCATCCCAGTGAGGCCCCTTTCTCAGATCAACAATTGCCCGCCCAGTGGTGGATTCTCAGGCTTCATCTTGCTTGACTTCTTCACAGTATTAGTACAGACCCCTCACTTCCTGAAACTTTTGCCATGATGTGCTCTCTTCTGATCTTTATTCTTCCCTCTTCTCGACCTTTTAAATTAGTGTTTCCACATCTCTGATCTCTTTTTATTTTATAACTCCTTTCAGCATGAGCTCATCCGTTGCTTTAGCTTTTACTTCCGCCTAGATCAGTGCTGTTCAATAGAACTTTTTGTGATGATGGAAATATTCAGTTGGCTGTGCCCAATTTGATTGAATTGTTAGATTTAATTTGAGTTAATTTAAATAGCCACATGTGACTAGTGGCTGATGACAGACTTTGGCTTATATTCATGTTAAAGGGACTGCCTGTAGCACTCAGAGTCTTCACCTATAAGACGGGCTGCCTTCCAATGATGTGACAGTTTACTCCTGCTGGATAACATGCATATCTTATTCTGGCAAAGGTGCACTTTCATGGTCTCTGAAGCTATCCTCAGTGATGGTTTATGAGCAAAGCAACATCAGTGATGACAAACAGGCACAGGATCACACTTGTGAGAAGACAAGACATAACAAGTGCTGGTGAGGTTGTGGACAAAAGGCAACACTTGTGCACTGTTGGTGGGAATGTAAATTGGTGCAGCCTCTATGGAAAGCAGTTATGGAGGTTCCTCAGAAGATTAAAAGTTAAAAATAAAAGCATCCAGCAATTTAACTTTTGGGTGTATATCCAAAGGAAATGAAAACTGGGTCTTAAAAAGATATCTGCACTCCCTTGCTTATTGCAGCATTGTTCACAATAGCCAAAATATGATAACAACCTAAGTATCTGTCAATAGATAAATTGATAAAGAAGCTGTGAGATATACACATACACACATGAATATTATTCAGCCATGAGAAAGAAGAAAATCCTGGATGGACCTTGAGGACATATGCTAAGTGAGATAAGTGAGGCAGGAAGACAAGATACTGTATGATATTGATGCTGGGGTTCTTGTTTGGGGAGTCGAAGAATGAACTTAGCAAACACCCAAGGTAGGAGATCCAGGGAGAGGCTTTTATTGAGAGATACAGTGAGAAGACAGAGCTCCTGGCTTATGCCAGGAGGGGACAAGAGAGCTGGTAATGGTGTGTTTTCTCAGGGATTTATAGTTGGTTGAGGATTTTCAGGAATGTGGGTAAAGGGCTAGGGGTGCAGACTTATACCACCTGCCCTGCCCCCAAGGTGGGCTGGGTTGTTATCTGTTTGCTAGGGCTGTTTATAGTTGAGATACAGTGAAGTCACGGGTTATGCTGAGATCCCTTGCGGAACATTCAAACATTCCAGGCCAAGTTGCTCTTGGCCTTTTGAGCTTTAACTGATCTTACTGACGATGTCTATATTCCTAGTTTGGTATCTTTATCCTAGAGAATTAGTGTGACCGTGACTTTGCATAATGCTTAACACAGAGTTTCAAAAGGGACTTCTTTACACATTGTTACATTGCTCTGACTGTAAATATCCTGCCTTGCTTTTTCTGGAGGCCCTCACCCTACTCTGACTACACCCATGGTCCCTGTCTCAATATCACTTATACCTGGAATCTAAAAAACCCAAACTTGGTAGAAACATAAAGTAGAATGGTGGTTACCAGGGGCTGGGGAGTGGGTGAATTGGGGAGATGTTGTTAAGGGGTACCAACTGGCAACTAGAAGATGAGTAAGTTCTCCATATCTAATGCACAGCACAGTGATTATAGTTGACAATGCTGTATTATGTATTTCAAAATTTTCTAGAGACTAGATAGATTTTAAATGTTCTCACTGCAAAAAAAGAAGGAATAAAGGTGTTAGCTAATGCTAGGGTGGTAATCATATTGCAATATATAAATGTATCAAATCAACAAGCTGGAAACCCTAAACTTACACAGTGTTATATGTCAGTTTTATCTCAAAAAAAAAATTGGCACAGAAAATTATCTTCCTATCTCTGCAAGATCTGCAGTCCTCAGTAATTTGCACTAGGTTATTAGCACCACGGGGCCTTGAGTGCCTGTGGCTGTCAGCTGCTGACTTCCCTGTAACACTTGTTGACTTGTTTTATTAGTGTGCTTGAATGGTGTGATAATCAGCATGAAACGATGTGTTTCTAGAGGTCTTTACCCATTCACTTGGGTTATTGCTGGAGAGTCAGTGTTAGAGTCTCCTTTGGTGGTGGTGGAAGGCTGCCAAGGCCAATAGAGACTGCAGTTGCTTGAGCTTGCAGCTCCACGCAGAAGTCAGTGTGTTCAAGACCTGACTTGTGGCACAGAAGGTTATGTTTTAAGATTTCGCTGTGTCCTCATATGACACAATTTAAGTTTGGTACAGTATTGGGCTTTTCTGTTTCTAATCCCATTCAAGGATTTACCTCTTCAGATTCCCCAAATTCCGTTGGATGATAAGAGCGTGAAAAGCATTAAGGTGAGGAACTGGCATATTTCAGTGTGTGTAGCCCTGGCAGGACAGTTATTTTTGTTATATTATTTTTTTGAATCACCAAAAAGGGGGAATAAATGACCGAGGCTTTTTATTTTTCCTCTAGAATGTATTGGATCACAAACTCCTTCAGTGTTGGTGCCATGGTTTAGTCTTTATATACCTCGCACGGTGTCTGGTTAGCTTAGATGCTTAATAACTGTATCCTGCATGGTTAATATTTCTAAAAGAAATGTAAAAGGTAACCCACATTTTATGCACAGTACTGGGACTGCATGGAAGAGCTGAAATTGTGCTTTTTCCTACCCTTTTCCAAATGTTAACTTTATAATATGCAATCATCCTTTTGACTCATTTTCGTAGCAATTTAGAGGGTAGTAATAAAAAAGTAGTAATCAAATTATGCAAGAAAACTTCATGGTGAGTTAGTTATTTAAAAAACAGTTCAAAGTTTATCAAGTATTTAAAAGTAAGTTTTCTTTGATTAGTGAATACTGTGCAATTTCTGACTCGAGTTTGTTGTTATTTTTAATAATATGTTGGAATATGGATATTTTTGTGGCTTATCTTTTAGTCTGAATTGGGAGGGCAGGGTTTATAAGGTTTGTGGTGTGTATGAAAGCTTAAATTCTCAAGGAAGAAATAACAAAACTATTCATTACACTTCTATTATACACTTGTGAGAGCAACCTTAAAAATTAAAGAGGGAAAGTCCCTAGCAAAACATATTCGTGTTAGTCAATTTAAAGAAATGAAAATTCCCCTCTCCCTAGCTTCTTACACTCACGCACATGAACTTTTAAGATAGGACTTTGGAGTCAGTGTTGTAACACTTCATAATCATCCAGTTGGAATTATACCCATCTTTCTTGCTAAGATTTCATTTTCAGATTTCATTGACCCATGAACAACTCAGAAACTGCTTCTCTCTACTGTAAGTCTCCCCACCTAGGTCTGACAACAGCAGCTGTCCATCAAAGCAGAGGGGGCTGAGGGAAGGGAAAGGGAATGAGCCTGGGTTTTGGAGCCCAAGGTTGTGTTCCCAGACTGGCCACTTACCTGCTCTGGCAAATCACTTCTGTGACAATTGCTTGATCTCTAAGATGGGGATAATGGCTAATTTATAGGAATGTTGGCTGTATTAGTAATTATAGTAGGTGCTTAGTAAGTGGTGGTAATATGATGATGAGGTGGGCTGTGTCATACTGGTATCTAAGGACCCATTTTGCAGTCTTGGGTTCTGTCTCAGTCAAAGCCTTTTTTAGCATAAAGGAACAGAGCCTCATACAGTACCTACTCTAAACCTGGAGTCATGGTTAAGTATTGCTGGCCCTCATAAGGTATTGGCACCAAGAACTGAAAGCTGGCAGCTTCTCTTGAATTTTTTCTGGGGTCATAAAATTTCATTTTGCTTCTCACTAGGCATTTGCTTCACACTATTGTGTATCTTCATAGCAGTTTCTAATGTTTCGGTCTCCACACAGCCAACCCCAGATACACATGTATGCTCTTGGTCCATATGAGAGCAGATCCTGATTCTCATCTCTGAATCCCAAATCCAGATTTCTGGGAGAGTGAGGATTTGATTGGTTCTATTTGGGTTTCGGTGTTGAGCTCTGCTCACATCAGCTATAGCCAGGGCTGGCTCACAAAGAACAATGAAGACTGCTGGGCCCACCCTGGTGGCAGAGAGGAGGGATTGTGTCCCCTAGGCAAACCAACAGGTGTCTACTGGTAATTTCTACATGTGGGTGTCTTTGGCGATTCCTTGATAATAGTCTTGGTATTAAAGGACTGAGCTCAAAATAGTGTGCCCAATTTAGTGGTTTCAAATCCTGGCTGCACATTAGCATAATGGGGGCAGGGGGAACTTTAAAAGTACTTATGGCAGACCCCACCTTTGGATATTCTGATTCAGTTGGTTACTGAATCTGATTACTACTCAGGGATCTGTGTTAGGAAAGGAAAACAAAAACTCTTCAGGTGATTCTCTTGTATAGTCAGATAGAAAACTTCTGGCCCAGAATAAAATGTTCCCTGCACTGTGGTAGGTCTAGGAGTTCAAAGATGAGGGAAACAAAGTCTCTGCCACATTAAAAAACAAGGCAAACACAAAACTACAAGACAGCAATTGGTGACCTGAGAATTTTGTACACAAAAGAGGACAGAGGTGGGATCATCATTTCTTGATGGTAATGAAGGTTGACCCACCTTTGCTATAAATGTGTATGTGCAGTATAGACTCTGTCTGTTGCTTACCCCTCATCTCATTCACTCATCTAGGTGTCAGGCTTCTGAGGTCCAGGCAACATGCCAGCTCCTGAGATGGCACTGGGAAACAGCCACTGCCTGGAGTTCTCAGCCCAAAGATCTGAGCCCCTGAGATCTGACAACATATGAGAGGCTCCTGCAGCTGCAGAGTGTGTCCAATGTGATTGCCTCCCAGAAAAATAATGCTGCAGGCAAAGTGTGACAGAATCCCTGCCCTCAAGGAGCCCAAGCCCAGTGGGAGACGCATATATTTACATCAATTACAAGTGGATTTAAGCGGATTTGAGGATGATTACAGAGCCCAAGGGGCAGGTGACCGTTGGGGGTGGTCTTGAGGAGAATGATGATGGCTGTGGGGATATTGGTGGGAGAAAGGGACTAACATTCATTTAAGCCCCTCCCCACCAGAGACGTGTACTTTATGTGGCCTTCTCAATTAAGGCTCCTAACAAGCCTATGGGGACAAGTGCTTCCTATTCTGGTACAGATGAGAAACAGGCTCGGAGCTTAAGTGCCTGGGGCAGCACAGCTGAGCAGCGAGAGACCCTGATTCCAATTCACCATGAGTTTGATCTAGAACTCAGGCTGCTTGCTTCTACTCAGGAAACACAGGCAGTTTATAACAGTAACAGGAGCGCCTGCTCAGTGCAGGGAAGGCAGAGAACCTTCTGGAGGCAGGAGGAAGCATTTGAAAGGTGAGTAAGTGGATGTGTAGGGTGACAGAAACAGCCTGAGCACAGGAATCAAAAGGGAAGGGACTGGGGCTGGTGTCTCAGCCAGAGCCCAGTCAAGAAATAGAAACATGGTAGGTGGTTTTACATGGGATCTGCTTACACAAGTATTGGAAGGGCAGGGCAAAAGGAGATGCTGTGTGAAAGGGTCCCAGTGGCCGTGGCTCAAGTATCTGTGGGAAGCTCCACCATGTGTGTAGACCCTGTGTGGGGGGGTACCCCGCAGGGCTGACGCTCAGAGTTCTCGGGGGTCTGAGGGAGTATGTTGTAATTAGACTGTTGGAATGAAGATTTTTTTCTCTCTTTTCTCCAAATATGCTTGGTTATTCCTTCTACTCTCCACAATCTAATTCTATATTGAAAAAAATTTTTTTCTTTTAGATAAGGTAGAATTCACTAAGTCTGTCTAAAAGTTGCTTTTGTGGCTTTACAGTGTTTTGGAAATATTTCGAATACTTTCTAATAAATAACTCCCACAGTATAACCAAAGAAGCCACTTAGGGGGCCCTGAAGGAAGTAGCCATTTGAGAACAGACCTATAGCTTTCTTTCCCTCTGGTGTATTTCATGTAATGTGTGATTCAACTATTATTTATAGATTAAATTATTTAAAATGTGTTTTTACACTTAAACATCTGTGCCTTTAGAAGAATTAAAGCCCAGGCCATTAAAATGGGACTGACCCGCTACACTCTGCTCTCCCTTTTCTCTGACTTTGTTTTATGCTATTCTGTGCTGGTATCCTTGTTCCTTGACCACACCAGACCTGCTCCTTCCTGGTGGCCATTGTTGTGGCTGTTCTTTCCATCTGGAACACTGTCCCCACGTATTCACATGGCTGCCCCCTTAGTCCGCTTTCAGCTCGGCTCAGATGTCATTTCTGTTGGGCCTCTGCCGACCCAAGTTCCCCACATTTAAGATTGCAGCCTGCAAGCCCTCCTACTCTGCTTTCTGGGCTCACCTTATTGTGTGCTATTTTTCTTTTTTAGCAGATTGTGCATCACCTCCTAACATCCTCTGTAACTTACTGTGTTTACTGTCTGTTTCCCCATAGAAAGTAAGTTCCTTTAGTACAGGAATCTTGTTTTATTTACTAGTGTATCCCTTGTCAAAAACTTAGCATTGTTTAATAAGTATTTGTTTTTTTAAGTGTTTTTTATTGAAGTATAGTTGATAGACAATACTATATTGATTTCAAGTATACAACACAGTGATTCAACAGTTACACACATTATTAAATCCTCATTCCCTATAGTGCAGTTACTATCTGTCAACACAGATGTTACAGAACTGTTGGCTCTATTCTCTATGCTGCACTTCCATCCCTATGACCAACTTACATTAAGATTGAGATTTTTGTGCCCCTTTATCCCCCTCACACTTCCCATTCACCCACCCCAACCCCTCCCCCATGGTAAACCACCAGCCCCTTCTCAGTATTTAAGTCTACTGCTGTTCTGTTCATTTTGTTTTATTTTTAGATTACATAAATAAGTGAAATTATAGGGTGTTTGTCTTTTTCTGCCTGGCTTATTTTTCTTAGCATAATACCCTCTAGTTCCATCTGTGTGGTTGCACACAAATGGCAGGATTTCTTTCTTCTTTATGGCTGAATAATATTCTATCGTGTGTGTATACTGCATCTTTTTTATCCATTCATCTATTGATGGACATTTTGGTTGCTTCCATATCTTGGCTATTGTAAATAATGCAGCAGTAAACATAGGGGTGCATATATTTTTCAATCAGAGATTTTGTTTACTTTGGATAAATTCCTAGAAGTGGAGTTACTGAGTCATGGTATATCTGGTTTTTAGTTTTTTGAAGAACTTCCATACTGCTTTCCACAGTGGCTGCACCAGTTTACGTTCCCACCAATAGTGAAGGAGTCTTCTCAGTTCTCCTCATCCTCACCAACACTTTTGTTATTTCTTGTCTTTTGGATAGTGGCCATTCTGACTGGTGTGAGGTGATATCTCACTGTGGTTTTGATTTGCATTTCCCTGATGAAAAGATGCTCGACATCACTAATCATGTGCCTATGGGCCATCTGTATGTCATCTTTGGAAAAATGTTTGGGTCCTTTGCCCATTTTTTAATCAAGTTATTTGTTTTTTGCGTGTTGAGGTATATGAGGTCTTTATATATTTTGAATGTTAACCCCTTATTGGATAAATCATTTATGAATATAATCTCCCAAACTGTGGGTTGCCTTTTTGTTCTGTTGATGGTGTCCTTTGCTGTACAGAAGCTTTTAAGTTTGATATAGTTCCCCTTGTTCATTTTTGTTTTTGTTTACCTTCCCTAGAGAGATGTATTCAGAAAAAAAAAAGGTCATGCTTGTGTTCAAGAGATTTTTGCCTGTGTTTTCTTCTAAGAGTTTTAATACATATTTGTTGAATGAATATTTCAGGAATCTCTATAAAAAGAACAAATTCTGTATTACAGATTTTACCTAATCATGGTTAAAAAATAGTTTGGCTTTAGTCTTAGCTCATTGCTATAATATTGTCATGTTAATTAATGTGCACAATTAGCAAGTAGAGACCTTCGTTTTCTTGCACTCCTCACTGAATACCTCTATACAGTACTTAACCACTGTCTTGTATTTTGGTTATTATCTTGCTCCTCTTCTGGTTTTTAACTTCTAAGGGCAGAGACTGGGTCCTCTTTATATTTAATGTAGTGTCTTGCAGATGTTGGCAGCCTAACTGTGTAGTAGAGAAAAAATAGGAGTATGGGGCTATGCCTTGCTTGAAAAATGATAAGTAATAATTTATTTGTTATATTTTGGTGTCTTGTCCTCATTTGCATTAAGGGGTTATCAAGTGAGTAGTATTTACCTTAACTTTTTCAAGATAGCATGAGATCATTTACATTTACAATAAAGAAAAATGATAGATTTCTTTTGTCTCTTGTCATTAATGTGGTAAAATAGAAAAATAAAGCTAAGTCAATATATTGTTGCCAGAAATTGAATTTGTGTCAAAAGGATTTGTGCTTGTGATGTAGTGATTTGTCTGTTTTTCTTGGAATTAAGTCTCTAGCAGGTGACAACATCAATAATTCACAAAACCAAGGAGCTTTTGAGATTGGTTAATTTATATATGTGAATTAGGAAATGAGTAATGTGCTTAATGTATTCTGACATATTTGAAAATATGCATTAAAAGAACCCAGCCTATTAAAAAATGTGTTTGCAGTATTTATTAGATTTTTTAGGTTTTAATTTTTACTACTTTTACTACATACATTTTTACTTGAAAAGGAACTAATCTGTATTTTCTGCTTGGTGTGAAAAGTATTATCCATAGTAATATAGAAAGCTTTTCTCATTATGTAAATAAATATGCTCATTTGAGACAACTGGAAAAATACAGGAAAATGTGAAGAAAAAAAAATTGCTCCAAATACCACAATTCAGATATATAAAGTTAACAATGGTTTCTGTCTTGTTTTTTTCCATAAGTGCATTAATGAAGTTGGAATTATAGTTCATATGCAATTTGAAATACTTTTTTTCATGTAACATAAGCATTTTCTTGTGTCATTATAGTCCATATGGTAGGACTATAATTTATTTAATCTTTCCCATATTCTGGGCTGTTTTGTTGATTACCATTTTGACTATTAAAATTGACTTAGTAGTGATTCATATTTGTGTATAAACCTTTGGTCATATTTATTAGTATGAATCTAGAAGTAGAATCACTAGGTTAAAGTATGTGAACGTAGGATTTGTTTCACCAGATTTTTCTCTACAGAGGTTTAACCAAACTTACTTATGGTGATGTTAGAATGTGAATAAATAAACCTTCCTCTGTGAAATGATGTGTGGTGCTGCAAGCCTCAGAAATATTCACTCTGAATTTGTGTCTTGGAGAAGACATTTAGGAGGCTGCGGCACTCTCGAAGATAACCTGGTAGTTTGGATTATCTTCAGGGTGATTCTGGAAGCCCTGGCATCATTTAACCTCTTCTACAGCCAGGACTTGAAAAAGGTCTTGGATTCTTGTGACCTTGAACTAACCTCTTGTAAAGGGGTTTAGAGATTTGAATTGTTTTTTGATGGACCCATGGCAGGAGAGTGTTTGATCTGGTAGTATAGGTAGGTGGAAAGAACTGGAACAGCTGAAGAGAACATCCTAAAATAGGTATTAAAGTTATGTTACTAGAATTAGCTAGCCATTATGATTTCCCTTTAATTTCACCTCAACATTGAATGAATTTATTGAAGGAAGAAGTTGTGTCAGAATAAAAAATGACTTGTTAGGTGCTCAGCCCCTGGGCTATGTCATCTGGGTGAGAGCTCCGAGTTGCAGTTTGATGACTGGTTTTCTAGAGGTGGTGGGTGGTTTTTTAGCACCTGGGTTGCAGCTTTCTGACCTCTTTGAAGCACTAGGGTTTGCTTACAAGTGAATCTTTTCTTTTCACATCTTTGGATGATTGAATGATTCCTTTCTCTGAAAGCTGATCTTTCTCCATGACTCTGCTTTCCTGGAGAAGGAATTATGGAGAGGGGAGGTCTGGATTCTTGTGTGGGTGAGAGTAAAGAAGCCTCAGATAATGGACAGGTGTTTATTTAAGGTAGGCAAGATTAAGGTTTTGAATAAAAGCAAAGATTAAAAGTCCATGGAGAGCTTTTCCTGATTCTCACCTGTTCCTTACATCTCTCCTCTCAGACTTAAAAAAAAAAAAGAAAAAAGAAATGAAGAGCCAGTCAACTTAAAAGCTTTTCTTTATAGTATCAAGGGCCAGCTCTACTGTTGTCCTCGGTACTGTGAAAGCTTCAGTAATATTTTCGGCCGCTTCTGAGATGTTAAGTTGGAGCTGGTAAAGAGTATTTTCACATCTAGGTGTGTTGTGTAGTTGCCTGGGAGATAACCCTTAGACTCTAGGTGTGTTTAGTGTCATGGTTAGTAGTAATTGTACATTTCTACTATCTGTTACTGAAGACCGGTCCTTGTCACTGAAGTCAAGTCACAAAACTAAATGACAAGGTTTTGAGGTAAAGAAAGGAATGCTTTATTAATTTGCAAGCAAATGAGGAAGTGGCAGGCTCATACCTTAAAGAACTACTTTCCCCCTAAAGCACCATCAGTTAGGGCTTTTAAAGGGGACACTGTCGGAAAGAGGCTGTGGTGTTCATGACCACAGACACATAGAGTAGCAACTGCCAAGGATCTGAGTGGACATTCTTGTGATGATTCAATTGCCTTTTGTTTTTCTCATAGGTTCCTCCTTAGTACCTGGGACAGGATGTATTGGATTCAGCAAAATCAGCTTTCTGTGTTATCTTTGACCCTGAGACTCAGAAAATAGAACCAAAAGAAACTGCCACCTGTTAATGGTTACAAGGTTTTGGGGGCTACTTGAGTTCATTTTCAAGTTAATCTTACTGTTAAATTTTTTTAAAATATAATTTATTTTATTATCATTAATTTACAATTACATGTGCAATATTACGATTATTAAACTACCCCTTCATCAGGTCCCCCCCACCAACCCCATTACAGTCACTGTCCATCAGCGTAGTGAGATGCTATAGAATCACTACTTGTCTTCTCTGAGTTGTACTGCCCTCCCCGTGCCCCCAACATTACACCTGCTAATCGTAATGCCCCTTTTTCCCTCTTATCCCTCCCTTCCCGCCCATTTTCCCAAGTCCCTTTCCCTTTGGTAACTATTAGTCCATTCTTGGGTTCTGTGAGTCTGCTGCTGTTTTGTTCCTTCAGTTTTTTTCTTTGTTCTTATACTCCACATATGAGTGAAATCATTTGATACCTGTCTTTTCAGCTTGGCTTATTTCACTG
>JAVSCE010001768.1:0-101456 GCA_032199065.1 Smutsia gigantea | reverse complement strand
TTCTCTGATGATTAGCGATGTGGGAGCATCTTTTCATGTGCCTGTTGGCCATCTGAATTTCTTCTTTGGAGAAGTGTCTATTCATGTCCATTGCCCATTTCTTAATTGGATTATTTGCTTTCTGTTTGTTAAGGTGCATGAGTTCTTTATATATTTTGGATGTCAACCCTTTATCAGATACGTTTTTATGAATATATTCTCCCATACTGTAGGATGTCTTTTTGTTCTACTGATGGTGTCCTTTGCTGTACAGAAGCTTTGCAGCTTGATATAGTCCCACTTGTTCATTTTTGCTTTTGTTTCCCTTGCCCGGGGAGATATGTTCATGAAGAAGTTGCTCATGTTTATGTCCAAGAGATTTTTGCCTATGTTTTTTTCTAAGAGTTTTATGGTTTCATGACTTACATTCAGGTCTTTGATCCACCTTGAGTTTACCTTTGTGTATGGGGCTAGACAGTAGTCCAGTTTCATTCTCTTACATGTAGCTGTCCAGTTTTTCCAACACCAGCTGCTGAAGAGGCTGTCATCTCCCCATTGTATATCCAAGGCACTTTTATCAAATATTAATTGACTGTATATGTTTGGGTTAATGTTTGGATTTTCTATTCTGTTCCACTGGTCTGTGGGTCTGTTTTTGTGCCAATACCAAATTGTCTTGATTACTGTGGCTTTGTAGTAGAGCTTGAAGTCAGGGAGTGTAATTCCCCGTTTTATTCCTCCTTCTCAGGATTGCTTTGGCTATTCGGGGTCTTTTGTGGTTCCATATGAATTTTAGAATTATTTGTTCCAGTTCATTGAAGAAAGCTGTTGGTAGTTTGATAGGGATTGCATTGAATCTGTAGATTGCTTTAGGTAGTATAGCCATTTTGACAATATTTATTCTTCCTAGCCAAGAGCATGGGATGCATTTCCATTTGTTAGTGTCCTCTTTAATTTCTCTTAGGAGTGTCTTGTAGTTTTCAGAGTACAGGTCTTTCACTTCCTTCGTTAGGTTTATTCCTAGGTATTTTATTCTTTTTGATGCAATTGTGAATGGAATTGTTTTTCTGATTTCTCTTTCTGTTAGTTCATCATTAGTGTATAGGAAAGCAACAGATTTCTGTGTGTTAATTTTGTATCCTGCAACTTTGCTGAATTCAGATATTAGTTCTAGTAGTTTTGGAATGGAGTCTTTAGGGTTTTTTATGTACAGTATCATGTCATCTGCAAATAGTGACAATTTGACTTCTTCTTTACCAATCTGGATGCCTTGTATGTCTTTGTTTTGTCTGATTGCTGTGGCTAGGACCTCCAGTACTATGTTGAATAACAGTGGAGAGAGTGGGCATCCCTGTCTTGTTCCCGATCTTAGATGAAAAGCTTTCAGCTTCTCGCCGTTAAGTATGATGTTAGCTGTGGGTTTGTCATATATAGCCTTTATGATGTTGAGGTACTTGCCTCTATACCCATTTTGTTGAGAGTTTTAATCAGAATGGATGCTGAATTTTGTCAAATGCTTTTTCAGCATCTATGGAGATGATCATGTGGTTTTTGTTCTTCTTTTTGTTGATGTGGTGGATGATGTTGATGGATTTTCGAATGTTGTACCATCCTTGCATCCCTGGGATGAATCCCACTTGATCATGGTGTATGATCCTCTTGATGTATTTTTGAATTTGTTTGCTAATATTTTGTTGAGTATTTTTGCATCTACGTTCATCAGGGATATTGGTCTGTAATTTTCTTTTTTGGTGAGGTCTTTGCCCGGTTTTGGTATTAGAGTGATGCTGGCTTCATAGAATGAGTTTGGAAGTATTCCCTCCTCTTCTATTTTTTGGAAAACTTTAAGGAGAATCGGTGTTATTTCTTCTCTATATGTCTGGTAGAATTCAGAGGTGAATCCATCAGGCCCAGGGGTTTTGTTCTTGGGTAGTTTTTTGATTACCATTCGATTTCATCACTGGTGATTGGTCTGTTTAGTTTTTCTGTTTCTTGCTTGGTCAGTCTTGGAAGGTTGTATTTTTCTAAGAAGTTGTCCATTTCTTCTATGTTTTCCAGCTTGTTAGCATATAGATTCTCATAATATTCTCTTATGATTCTTTGTATTTCTGTGGGGTCCGTCGTGATTTTTCCTTTCTCATTTCTGATTGTGTTTATGTGTGTAGATTCTCTTTTTCTCTTAATGAGTCTGGCTAGGGGTTTATCTATTTTGTTTATTTTTTCAAAGAACCAGCTCTTGGTTTTATTGATTTTTTTCTATTGTTTTATTCTTCTCAATTTTATTTATTTCTTCTCTAATCTTTATTATGTCCCTCCTTCTGGTGACTTTGGGCCTCATTTGTTTTTTTTCCAATTTCAGCAATTGTGTCTTTAGACTATTCATTTGGGAATGTTCTTCCTTCTTTAAATAGGCCTGGATTGCAATATACTTTCCTCTTAGAACTGCCTTTGCTGCGTCCCACAGAAGTTGTGGCTTTGTGTTGTTGTTGTCATTAGTCTCCATATATTCTTTGATTTCTGTTTTGATTTGGTCGTTAACCCATTGATTAATTAGGAGAATGTTGTTAAGTCTCCATGTATTTGTGAGCCTTTTTGATTTCTTTCTAAAATTTATTTCTAGTTTTATACCTTGGTGATCTGAGAAGTTGGTTGGTAGGATTTCAATATTTTTGAAATTACTGAGGTTCTTTTTGTGGCCTAGTATGTGGTCTATTCTGGAAAATGTTCCATGTGCACTTGAGAAGAATGTGTATCCTGTTGCTTTTGGGTGTAGAGTTCTGTAGATGTCTGTTAGGTCCATCTGTTCTAGTGTGTTGTTCAGTGCCTCTGTGTCTTTACTTATTTTCTGTCTGGTTGATCTGTCCTCTGGAGTGAGTGGTGTGTTGAAGTCTCCTAAGATGAATGCATTGCTGTCTATTTCCTCCTTTAATTCTGTTAGTATTTGTCTCACATATGCTGGCGCTCCTGTGTTGGGTGCATATATATTTATAATGGTTATATCTTCTTGTTGGACTGACCCCTTTATCATTATGTAATGTCCTTCTTTATCTTTTGCTACTTTCTTCGTTTTGAAGTCTATTTTGTCTGATACAAGTACTGCAACACCTGCTTTTTTCTCTTTGTTGTTTGCATGAAATATCTTTTTCCATCCCTTCACTTTTAGTCTGTGTATATCTTTGGATTTGAGGTGAGTTTCTTGTAGGCAGCATATAGATGGGTCTTGCTTTTTTATCCATTCTGTTACTCTGTGTCTTTTGATTGGTGCATTCAGTCCATTTACATTTAGGGTGATTATTGATAGATATGTACTTATTGCCATTGCTGGCTTTAGATTCGTGGTTACCAAGGGTTCAAGGGTTGCTTCTTTACTATCTAACAATCTAACTTAACTTTCTTGTTAAGTTATTGTAAACACAGTCTGATGTTTCTTTATTTCTCTCCCTTCTTATTCCTCCTCCTCCATTCTTTCTATAATAGGTGTTTTATTCTTTGCCTTTAGTTAGTATTTGGATGGTCTGCTTTCTTTGCTATGATTTTATTTTCTCTGGTGACATCTTTTTAGCCTTAGGTGTGCTTCCATCTAGAGCAGTCCATTTAAGATATCCTGTAGTGGTGGTTTATGAGAGGCAAACTCTCTTAACTTTCGTTTATCTGGAAATTGTTTAATCCCTCCATCATATTTAAATGATAATCGTGCTGGATACAATATTCTTGGTTCGAGGCCCTTCTGTTTCATAACGTTAAATATATCATGCCATTCTCTTCTGGCCTGTAAGGTTTCTGTTGAGAAGTCTGATGATAGTCTGATGGGTTTTCCTTTGTAGGTGATCTTTTTTCTCTCTCTAGCTGCCTTTAATACCCTGTCTTTATCTTTGATCTTTGCCATCTTAATTATTATGTGTCTTGGTGTTGTCTTCCTTGGGTCCCTTGTGTTGGGAGATCTATGAGCTTCGGTGGACTGCGAGACTACTTCCTTCCCCAGCGAGGGAAAGTTTTCAGCAATTATTTCTTCAAAGACACTTTCTATCCCTTTTTCTCTCTCTTCTTCCTCTGGTACTCCTATAATGCGAATATTGTTCCGTTTGGATTGGTCACACAGTTCTCTTAATATTCTTTCATTCCTAGAAATCCTTTTATCTCTCTCTGCCTCAGCTGCTCTGTACTCCTGTTCTCTGTTTTCTATTCCATTAACAGTCTCTCGCATCTCATCCATTCTGCTGTTAAGCCCGTCGATCGCTTGTCTGATTTCTGTATTGTCTTTCCTCAGTTCCCTCACTTCCTCCCTCAGCTCTTGCACATTTCTCTGTAGGTCCATCAGCATGGTTATGACTTTTATTCTGAATTCTTTTTCAGGGAGGCTGTGCATTTCCATCCCTTCAGACTCCCTCTCTGGGGTTGTCTGGTTGATTTTGGTCTGAACCATATTCCTCTGTCTTTTCATGGCTGTATAATTGGTCACTGATAGTTGCCACGTATGTCAGCTGGGCTCTTTAAGACTTTAAAAAGAGAAGAAAAAAAAAGAGAAAAAAGAAAGAAAAAAAGAAAGGAAAGAAAAAACAAAAACAAAACAAAACAAAAAAAACAAAAAAATGCCCACCGGACGTAGATTCTGTGGGAATGCTCTAGGTGGCGCTATTGCCCCACTATTCCACAGCTGTGACTGTGCCGCTCCGCAGGGCCCTTTATCGCTCTGGCAGGGGTGGGAACGAGTAGGAGGCTGTTGATCTCAGTGAGAAGTGTTAAGTATGGCTACGCTTCCTCAGTCGCCAGCTAAGGCGTCTGAAACTCCCCAGGACTCCCAGCCTGCTGGGCTGAGTGTGCTGGGGCGATCCGGCTCCTCCGCTGGGCTCCTGTCTCTTTAAGACCGCTGAAGAAAGCGCGCACTTTTTTTTTTCCCTTCCCGGGAGCCGGCTGCAAGCACCCTGGCGCGTTCCCCGCTCAGATCCTGCCCCTCTGTCTCTCCAATCTCCGCTGCACTGCGCAATGTGGGTCAGCGCTCCCCGCGCAGATCCCCGGGGCTGGCTACTTCGCGGGGTGTACTTCCACTCCCTCCCGGCTCTGACTCCTCTCCTCCCGCCGGTGCGCTGGGGTGGGGGAGGGCTCGGGTCCCGCCGGGTCGCGGCTCCGTATCTTACCCGCCTCTTGGGGTGCCGAGTCCTCTCGGGTGTCGCTGCACGCTGTGCGCTTTCCTGTGTATTCTCGTCTCTCTTTTAGGAATAGATGTATTTTCTGTGTTTTCGTAGATAAATATAGTGTTGGGAGGAGATTTCTGCCACTCTGCTCACACCGCCATCTTCCCGGAAGTCGATCTGGCACCATAATTCTTAAGGACAGAACAACTTCTATTTAAGTAGATTTGTGCCATGTCTGCTTTTTAATGGTTTTTTTAAATATCTTTGTCTTGCTTAAAGTGCTCAAAACAAACTAAAAACTCTGTGATATGAAAATTTAGAATACCAAGATAAACTAAAATTGAAATAAGAAAGATCTTTTACCTTAAAATTCTTACTATGAGTATTTCTTCATCTAAGAATCTCAAAGCAGTTCTATTAAGTATGTAATTCTAGTTGACTTAAGATCAAAGGTCAAAAATCAGTTTGTATTACCTCATGGAATTTCATGGTTGATCCATGAAAACTGATCTTCCCAGTTTCAGATGCTAAATCTACATGGATCTGTTGAGAGGAGAGCCTGCCTTTTTGTTCATTGCCTTCATAAACCAGAAACAGTCCTTATACTAGGTTTTTATGATTCCCTTACATAAATTCAGATGAACTACTCAACCACCTTGGCACTTTTCCCTTGTTTTCCTGGAAATTCTACTAAAACATTAAATCCTTTCCTAGTTGAGGTTACTACCATTGAAGGTAATAGGCATCTATTCCTTTTCTACTTCAGAATTCTAAGATATTTTTATCAGAGTGCATACCTTAAAGGTTTTTTAAAATAACTTTTAACAGCTAACATTTTTAGAATGTGTATTATGTGCTAGATACTACAGTTAGTGCTTTACAAAGTGTGTAAGTTAGGGTTCAGTCAGGGAAGCAGAACGAGTAGGAGATACATACTAAGATATTTATTGCAAGGGACTGGCCTACGTGATTGTGAAGAATAGCTAGGTCAGTCTGAAATCTGTAGGGAGGGCAGTCGGAAAGGGCAGTCTGAAACTCTTAGGTAGGGACTGAAATTGCCATTCACAGATGGAGTTTCTTTTTCTTGAGGGAAGCCTCAGTTATCCTCTTAAAGCCTTGCAACTGATTGAATCAGATCATCTGGGATAACCTCCCTTAGTTAAAGTCAGTCAATTGATTAGGGACTTCAACCACATCTACAAAATACCTTCACAGCAACACCAAGCTTCATGTATGATTAAGTAACTGGGGACTATAACCTAACCAAGTTGGCACATCAAAAAGACCACCACACTTGTGTGATCTCATGTTCTCCTAACCACAACTCTGTGCAGTAGTTTCCATTATTACCGTATTCATTTCATAAATTGGAAAAGTGAAGCTCTAAAAAGTTAAGGGGCTTCCTCAAGATCACAAAACTATATTAAGTGGGATGGCCATTACTTGAACCCACAGGTCTGATTCCAAAGTTGGGACCTTAACTACTGCAAAATAGTACCTCCAAACAAATTAATAAATCATTGCAATTCTGTTCCTCTAAATTTGTACAAAGAGACTCATAATAATGTTTTACATGTCTTTCAGAAAAGTTACCACCATCTTGAGACTTTGTGAGACTAGAATATTCAATATGGTCTTGTGGATAATTTTTTAATGCAAAGGAAGAATGCAGGAAATTGGAGAAATCCCAAAAGTTAGTCATTTCTGATATGAAATTGCTGTTCTTAAATAAGTAGTTTATGTTGGAGAGGGATGCATTTTTGATGATCTGCAATGGAATGAATGCCTTGCTTTTCACTGGGGGTACAGGGAAGTGGGAAACTGGTACTGTAAGAATTTCCTCTAAATTACCTTATTTTTTCAAGGAACAATATATTCCTTAATATAACCAAGTATTAAAAATATTATTTTTAATAATTAAAATAATATACTATATATTATTGGTATTTTAAATAATATAAACTGGAACTTGACTGATTTTTTTTTAACCAAAAAACAAAAATACCCAAGGAAAAAATAATTCTGACATTGAATGTGCTGGGGTACCATATTATCATGGTAAGTGTCTGAACAAGTAGCAAAAATTCATGTTTTTGCTCCTGCCTCTAATTAGAGTAGGTCATTGGGCAAGTGACATAACCATTCTAGGCAAAAATTTCCTTTTCTACAATATGAGAGGGTTTTAGAAAATGACCTTTTATATCCTTTATGCTGTTCTAGAACATAAAAATGTCTAAAATTTCAACTATAAATTAGGGGTTATTTTAGTGCCAAAGAGGAAAAAATAATTCTTCTGTGAAATATTTAACGTTTTTACACCAACCAGTAGGATATTACAATGATAATATCTTTATGTTTTAATATGCATACCTGGAGGTTATTACCAAATTTCATTAGTGCTGTGCTGAAGTTAATTTCCAGAACTACAGTATTTAATATGTGAACTGATTATGCTGAATGGAGCATCAGTAACAGCCACGATGGACAGCCTCTACCCATCCCCTCCAAGCTTCCTCAAGAAAGGTTTTCACTAGCCAAACACAAATGTTGACGGAGACTTAGATTTGCATATTTTCTAGAGGTGGTACAGACACAAAATGGCCTATATAGGTCCCAAATGACTCTAAAGTGCAGAGGACTCAGTGCAATGCAAAAGGGTAATATGCCTCCTTTCTAAAGAGTCTGTAGTTCACTGCTAACAAATTGCATCTCTGAGAAATCCTAATATTGTTGATAGAGAGCAAATCCAGAACAGAATGATGCCCTGGGGACTGTCATTCTTCAGATATTTGCATGATTGGGAAATCAAGAAAACACCTATTTCCCCTCAAGTCACATGTGTTTGGACTGCAGAGTGAGAAATAGAACTAAATGGCCTGACTTCCAAAACCACTAAAGTTTGCTGATCTCAAAAGCCAGATATCCACACCCCAGTCAAGAAGGCAGATCATGTCTAATCTGTTTCCGTATGTATAAGACATAAAATCAAAAAGCTTCATGAGCTCCTTATGTAAATGGGCAATGGTTTCCATATGGTTAAGTGCTCACACTCTGGAACCTGGCAGGCCTGGGTTTATATCCTGCCCCTGATCCTTGCTAGCAGGATAGCATCAGAGAGTTCTCTTAACCTGAACTCACAAAAGCAATGACAAAGGGTAGACAAAACAGTGGACATTCAGTGATTCTTGTTTAAGGTAGTAAATGTTGTCCCCTAACAGCTAGCTGCAGATTTCTAAGCCTTTTTTTAAAAATCCATACAGTGAGGATAATAAAACCTACCCAACAGAGTTGTGAGAATTAAATAAGATAATCCACAGATGCCTGGCAAATTATAAGCGCTGAGTAAACATCACCTATTATTAAAAAATTCTCATTTCTATTTTAGTGCCTGACATTTCGCAATTGATCAAAATCTTTTTTCTTTGGTTTTAAAGCAATAAATGTATCCTCTTTAAGTTTAGAAAGTTAATGTACCCTGAACAATTATTGTCAGTATTGTTTAGAGGTACTCATAATGCTGTGTACACTGTCTGGGTGCTGTTACCGTGTTTTCAAACACTGGTTAGCTTCTGTAGGAATCTGGGGTTCTTATCCCAAACCCAGTGGGCAACTCACACTTCGGATGGAACACTGAAACACCAAAGAGCTGAAGAGTGTGGGTTGGCAGATATATTCATTCAAATGTTATGGTATTAGGCAACTGTAAACCACACATTATTTTTATTTATTTATGGCAAGGAAAATCAGAGGGATTTAAAAAAAGGGAGAAAAGCTTTGCCATTTAAGGTCATACACTTTATTTAATTGGCATTATTTTGAAGGGAAACCTTTGCCAAAGGAAATTTCTGCAACTGTTGGTAGTAGTACACCGGGAACTTTGGTGGAAACTGGAGGTGGGTGTGAGGGGTGCTTGGACGTATGAAAATCTTACTCAGAATCTTAACCGTTACCCCCTAAGTCTATTGGGAGCGGGTCGTTCCCCTCTGAGAACAGCTGGGTCGCTAGTCGTACGGGGTGGTGTCACCGGTCCACACCAGTTGAGGACGGCTGTGGCTTCTCCTGCGTCGTGAACTCAAAGCAGCTTATTTAGCGGGAGGAAACCCGAGGTAGCCTCGGCGGGAGAGGAAAACCTGGCGGCTCGCCCCTCTGCCCCGCGCAGCGACGGCGGTTGCTACCGCGGCTGCCGCGTGCGAGCTGGTCACCTGGGCGCCTGCGGAGCCGCTTGGCTGCTGCGACTGCGGCGGCCTCTCGGAGCTCGAGCAGGGGGCGGCGAGCAGCGAGATATCCATAGTAACACAGGAGGCGCCCCGCAGCCCCCGCGCGCCGGGCCGGCCCGCGTCGCTCTCGCAGTTAGGGTCCGACTGAGTGGTAAGCCCTCCCCGGCAGCTATGGCCGACACCTCCCACCCGCCCCGGCCGCCCACCCGCGGGAAGCAGCCACAGAACAATGGACAGCGCCGCCGGCAGCCCTGGAGACGGCGCCCGGGGGAGGACGCGGCGCCGCCACCGCCGCCCGAGCCGGCGCGCGCCGCGTGGGGCCGGGCGCGTGCAAGGGCGCGCGGCGGGGGCGGGGGCGCGCGCGCGGGCCCGGGAGCTCGCGGGGAGAGCCCGGCGCTCGGCGCAGCGCGGCCGGCTCGGCGCCTCTTCCGCCCCCCTCGGCGCGCTCGCCCTCGCCTCGCCGCTCGCGTTCGCTGGGGGCGCCCAGAAAGATGCTCAGCGGCAACGGGTAGGCGAGCGGAGGTTCCAGCCACATGTCCGCGTCCTCGGGGGCCGGAGCCCGCCAGCCCTCGCGGATCCCGGCTCGCAGCCAGCCCGCGGCCGCCGCCGTCGCTAGTGCCGAGCGGCTCGGGTGAGTAGCGGCGTGGCGGCGGGCGCGCGGGGCACGGCTTCCCCGGCCCCGGCCCCGGCCCGCGCTCGGACGATGCGGCTGCGAGAAGTGGTGCCGCGGCCGGGGCCGGTGGCCGGGGGAAAGGGGCAGCGCCGTCCGCACGTCTGGAAGCCTGCGGGGAGCGCCGGCCGGCGCGTTTGTTGCAGCCTAGGCTAGCGGTCTCTGCCGTGTGGGCTTTTCATTTTAAACGTGGTTTGGTTATTGGTTTCCCTCACCTCCCACCCCTCGGGTTGGGCGCCTTTTGCCTTCCCTTTCCTCATCTTGCGAGGAGTTTGAGGCGGTAAATTGCCGATGTTTTTTCAAATGGTTTGACTTTCACGAGTATATATTTTATAAAGGTCATTTGTCTTCGGTATTAAAGCCACGCCAACCCGTGTAATTTCCAGGTGCGCCTTGAATCACATTTCAGGAGTAGACGCTGGAAGGGTTGGTATTGAGCGTGCCCGCTCTCCTGGTGCTTTTTATACGTTGATTAATCGGAGGGGGACGTGGGCATGGACTTCCCAGTGCTGCGCCTTGGAGAGCAGTAATAGAGCAGCAGAGACTGCAATTTGCTGCTTTCGTGAAGGTCGGGTCAGCATTTCCATTGAAAGCCCAATTTCCATGGTTGTAGCTTGGATGTAATTTTACTCCAGGCTAAAACTTGGCAAAACCAAGTTTTGTTTTAATAAGGTCTTGTTTTTATAAGGATGCCACCGCCGCAGTTTTCTTTCTTTTTTCTCCAAGAAAACCAGCCGTATACAAAGATGAGCCTGTAAAACAAATGGGCAGCTCAGGAAGCCTTTGGCTTTTCAGAGGCTAGTCCTCGCTGCAGTTGTCATTTCTCCTCTCCAGGCAACTGAGATGTGAGTTTTAGGAAACTAAAAATTCAATCCCCGTACCGCACAAATACACCCAGCATGTTGTTTGGGTAGATTGGAGGCATATGAACTTTGAGGTCTTAATGATTCTGAGACACTTAACTGGATTAGTATACTTACTGTGGGGACTCTCATCTCGAAAGACAGAATTAGAGGAAATAGTGTAAGAAGGGCCACATGAGGAATTTAGGTACAACCTAAGACTTTTCTGAAATTTGACAAAGTCACCAAGGGAGTCTGTAATTCCCTCGGAGAGTCTTTGCCATTGAGTATATAGTTTCACATTAAAAATCGGAGCCAGAAGGAAGAGAGGAAAGGAAATTGGAAAAGCTCTCAGAGTTCCTTGGAAACCTGTGTTCTTTTTACCCAGTAGATGAGTTTGGGCAGGGAGATGCCGGTGGTGTCTGGGTTATTTGAGTTCGTAGTATTGATGGCTCTGTGACAAAATAAGCTTTATGACAGGGGCTGGCACTCTTCCACTGTAAAGGCTTCTTCAAGAGTATTGTGTTATGTCGGTCCTGAATAGCACTTGGTCTGATGGCAGTGATCCTCCCGGACACAGACGGAGGAGACTGGAATAACTGGTGCAAATGAACTTAAACCCGATGCCTGATACCTGCGAGACCCAGTGACAGTGTCATACAAAAACATGATTGCAAAGACATTTCTTTTTAAACTTCAGAATGTGGGGGGAGTTTATGTTGGGAAAGCAGCGCAAGATCAATGCTCCTTGTTCAGGAAGGGGATCTGTGTCCTGCAGTTGCTAATTGTCAAAACTTTATTTTACTGCATTGGAGTTACTTTGCTCGAAGCAGTTTGGCAGTTGTAGAAGCAATGTTTCTCGTAATCAGTGATAGTAGAGCGACAGTCCATCCATTTATCAGGAATGAGAGACCCTATATTGGTACGGTTCTGCTAAGAGGGACCAGAGAGAGAACAAAATGTTTTACCTCTATTTGGAGATCAAATCACCATTAAAACAATTTTGAAATATAGCATGGTACAATATTAAGATTTGGGGGCAACTGGCTTTTAACAAAATTGTAAAAGTGCCATTTTTCAGTAATTTAAAATGGTAATTGCTGTTAACAACCTAAAAGTTTGCAGGTTTAATCAAATTGGTATACATGTACTGAGTCCTGATACATTCTTGTCTCTTAATTTACTGCATATTGTACAGTTGGTCTGGGAATCTCTGTCTTTAAAATAGCAGTATTTGTTTAAAGTTACTCCGCAGATTTTAAATAGAGTATAAACTAGCAGACAGTACATTATACAGGAAAGGCATTCCCAATAGTCATTTGTGATGTTCTTATCCTCTTTTAAACGTTGGCACATATTTTCCAGTTTATTATCAAGTCATTCTCATTGCATCATTGATTGAAGAAGCATTTTTGAGCACCATGTGTTTTGAATCAGGTTTATCTCTTCTCTAAGTGTAAGGCAGACATGTTCTCTAAATATTACATTGAAATAAATGCTTTGGTGTTCTCAGTGTTTATAGCATTGGCAGAATCTGTAAAAACACTGGGTAGAGTTTATTGATGTCCTTATTTCTGACCAGATGCTAGTGTCAGCGTATGTCAGTGTAATATCCATCAGTCTGACTAATGTCCCAGGAGGAACGAACAATAAGCAAAATTATTTTGGAGATTTGTTTGATTTAAATCATTAGTGGTCATGAGTAAAGCACATGTATTTCCATAGATACGTTTGATTTTTACACATTTTGGATTTGCAGCAGTAACCCAGACTTAGCATTTACAAGGGCCAGTACCACTAATCAAAGGTCTTCTATAGGCCACCAGTAATTAATAGACGTGTGAACAGAATTCAGATTTGCTAACTGACTACCTGTCTTTTTCCTTCATGAACAATAAACAGTAACAAAGCATAAATGTTTGCCGTTGAATTTAATAGCAGTGCATATATCAATAAGCCTTGGGAATATTGTTGCATGCATATTTCTTTGAGTGAAAGATTACATTAGCTATGTGTCTTTATTCTTCTATTAATATTTGATTTATTTAATATGATTGTTTTCAAAGTGCAATACTGTCAATATATTTAATAATTTGCTTGAGAAAGAACATTTACATGAGTGTATTTATCTTCCCCCTTACCTGTCAATAATGCATTGTTGCAGAAATCTATTTTTATGTAGATGTAATTTTCATGTAAAAATTAACCTTTCTTATAATTCTAGCATGAGATGAAAACCATTCTTGTTCATCTGGTTCTGGCTTTCTCTTCATAGAATCATGAGATGGTTTTTTTAGAAGTCAAAATATGATTAAGCTGAGTCATTTTTTTCTTTAAAAAAATCGTGAGAATACATTAGCTTGTTTAGATGAAACTCCAAAACGAGTTCCCTAAAAATTTTTGTGTTTAGCTAGTATCCCTCCATCCTGGTACTTATAGAGCAAATTACTGGTAGTTTTCTCATATGGAAAAAAGTGAAATGCAGAGATCAAACTCGAACCGGGAAAAACAAAATACACATTCTTATCCTTTCACTTACTAAGTATTCTTTAGTTTGTTTTTAGGTAAATCTCAAAACTAAGTTCTAATAAATGACTTGTATGGATATATCTCTTTGGGGTTTGGAATTCAAGTAGCTAAACTGAAAACTAGTTAACCTCATAGGAATAACCACAAGATCATGCTCTGGAAAAGTCAGTGACGGCATTGAGATTTACCTAGGTACCCACGTTTACGGTGTTCCAGCTCCTCTGTGGCTACGGACAGTTGCCTTTGAAGCACACCAGAAGACTATTGGAAACAGTGGGTGCCTCCAGCATGATCACGGTGCCGCTTGGCCATGTGTTTCAATGGTACTTTGTTCTGTAACTTGTAGTACTGGCCAGGTTGCTTTTTGTAGCAATTTCAAGACCAAGGCTCTTGGCAAGAGAAAATTGTATTTTAAGACTATTTGAGCATCCTCTCATTTTCGTACCTTTCAGTTAGAATAATTTTTTGGTAACCCTGAGTTTTATGATCCATTTTTGGTTTTAATTAAGGCTTGAGAGTGACTTGCATAAAGTTGTAACTACAACAGGTGGTATGTTTTGTGTTGTGTAATGTTCAAAAAGTCTCATTTGCCTATGTTTAGAAATCATGACCATGTTGTAAGTTATTTTTCTAGAAACTTAAAATGCAACTGTAAAAATAAGCTGCTTCTCTTCATCTCCATGATTCATTTCTCCAGAAAAGACTTGCAGACCATATGCAGTATCTCTTGGCTCTTAATACATTTTTTTTTCTGTCTTAACTGTCAACTTAGTGTAAAAATAATTGGTTCAAATTGTTTTCTTGTAGTACAGCTTTCCCTCCAGAATGGAAGGTCTGGCATTGCCTCCTAAATATCTCCCAAGGGTTGGTTGGGACTCCTAGTATGAATGATGCTATTTATTTCACTCTCCTGGTAGATTAGTCATAAAAACTCATGCCAAAGCAAATTTGGGACAAAGCTTCAGATTAGAAATATATAGTCCCTCCCAAGTTTCAACATTATTTACACACTGGCTCTTCCTTCTCCTACCCACCCTGAAGTGCTCCAGTCAGGAACCAAGCTGTCTTAGAAGATGAAATTTCCTAGTAGCTCAGCAAGAGAAACTCTTCTGTGCCATCTTCTCCTGACCACTCATCACTGACCTCTTCTCTCCTCTGTCAATGCTCTTAGCTTGGGTGTCTTTCAAATCACACATCCCCTATAATCCTTTTTCTTAGTCCCCTCTCTCATAATACCTCCAGAAAATAGCTGTGTTCTTCCCTCTTTTACATTTTGATGCAAACAGTGACCCCAGTTGATAAGCGTTTAGAAGCATTCAGGGTAGTACTAGTGACAGTCTATTATCAAAGGAGCTGAAAGCTATACATTTTACAGTGAGTTTATATGCAGTAAAAAAAAAAAACAACCAGGGCCAGAAAGCTTCACGGTCCTTGAAAATGCCCTAAAGTTCCCTTCAAAATGCCCACAAACATCTCCACCAGCATGAAAGATAAGTAATAATTGTAAATTGTTTCTATTTAATTAAAATATTTCTTTTTAATTGTATATTATGCCAGTGATAACTCATCATGTTGATTTTCTCATATTTTTGTCTCAGATACACAGAATTTTAGCCCATTGTGGTTCCAGGAGACTTTTGTGGGCTAACCCTGATCTGTAATTATTATTTATACTATCGCTTATGTGAAGGAACATACATTCTGAATTCTAAATAACTGACTTGAAAGACAGCTTTGCAAACACAGCCCTTCTTTTTAAGCTGAGAAATCTTCTCTGTGCGTCTTCATTCAGTTGAGAAATATTTATTGAATGTCTGCTTTTTGGGAAATATTTATTGAATGTCTTCATTCTTAGGGCAGGAGATACAATAGTGAACAAGGTCCTTGTTTTCTAGAGCAGATATTTAGTGGGGGAGGAGTGATACCAAACAAGTAAATAAATAAATGGAGACGATAATCTCAGCTAGTGCTCTGAAGGCCATAGTACACAATGAAATGCTTGAGATGTTCTGGAGGGGAAGGGTGATGATGCTTTTAAGAAGTTATTCGGAGAAGATGTCCCTGAGCAGGTGCCCCTCAAACAGAGACTGAAAGGTGAGCAGGACCCAGGTGTGCAGAGACGCTGGGAAAAGAGCTTTTCAGGCAAAGGGAGCCGCAGGCATAAAAGCCCTTGGGAGAACAAGCACAGTGTGTCTGAGCATGAGAGAGCAGTCCAGTGTGGCTGCAGGTCAGCCTTACTGGTCATGGCATAGTTTGGGTTTTATTCTAAAAACAGTGTGAAGCAAATGGAGAATCTGAAGGAGTGCAATAGCTTTACCCTTGAAGAGAATGCACTGGCCTCTGGGTGAGTGGACAGAAGTAGGGCAAGAATGGACACAGAAAGTCTACGGAGAAGACCTTGAGAGGGTCCAGGTAGGAGTGAGGGTGGTGTGGATGAGGGTAGTGGCAGTACACAAAGAAGAGATGTGGAAGTTTCAGAATGTCAGATTGTGAAAAAGTTTTTGAAATTCTACAAATGTAGAAAAATGCAAAGAAAATAACACTTTTCCATAATTCTCACCATCCAACGTAATGTTATATTTTGGCATTTTTTAAGGAAAAATGATTACTGTATTATTTTAATATTTCAGATTTGATATGTGGTCATAATAAATAAATAAATAAATTCAAGCAATGCATATAATACAAATGCTACATTTTAAAAATTACCATAAATCCCACAACTCAGAAATAAGGTCTTTAACATGAGACTAAAATCATTTAAGGCATCTTTCTATTTATATAGAAAGGGATTGGTAAATGGATGCATGAATAGAAAGAAGTGTTTTTATAACAATGGCAACAATGGAATCATACTGGAGATGCTATTTTTAAGTAAAAAGCATTAAAATTTGTTTTCTTATTTTTAACAGCAGAAAAAAATGAAAGTAAGAGAACTAAACAATTGTTAAACTTCAAACAAATATCTCTTTACTACAAGAGTTATTTCCTAGATCTCCCCTTGTGGTTAAGAAAAATGGTTGTGAAAAAATGTTGAGAGATTTGAGCAGGAGTGGACTGAGATTTTTTCAAAAGGTTATACAGTTTGGGAATCCTCTTTAAGAAATGGAGTATATTTTACAAATTTTATAAAAGCATGACCATGTAAATGCTTTGCTGTGACCCCTTTCGTGGCCTGGAAAGAAGCAAATCACCCAGGTGGCGAAGGACCTCAGTAGCTTTACAGTAAATACCTCAGGGTTGGGCTCTTTTTTTTTAAACTAACATTCTGATTTTAGATATATTAATTGAGTCTGCTGTAAGAGATAGTGCCATCACACTATTACCATCTCCTTGGCTAACAATTTTAATGTATTTTATTCATTTATATTTATATTAATTCATGTTTCATGTTTGTAACATTTTCTATTCTGTAATCATAATTACTAAGCTTATTAAGTATAAATTCTTCTATTAAAATATACCCAGTGTTTCCCAGTGCTTTAGGATAGCTTCTCCACTTCTGGTTAAGTTCTTCGACTCATCTCTTAATTGCCTAAATCTAATTGTCAATTGCTTTTGGTGCTTATTTCAAAAAAGATGAGGCTACTGCATTTCTGAGGGTTGTTTTTTAATATTTGAGGATGTCTTCCTATTTTAAAATTGAAAAATATCATGGATATAATATTCTCGTGTTCTGCTCTCTTTCCTTTATGATTTTGCAGCCATTATGCCATTATTTAGTAGCATTCACTATTGTTATGCAGTCTGAGGCCACCCTTAGTAGGTGGTTTGCTTTTTCTGCCTGGATCCCCGAAAATTCTTTCTTTATTCTCACAGCTCAATGGCATAGCTAGGATATGTCAAGGTATTGAATGTTCTTTGTCAAAGTTTTCTTCAGAACAATGTGCTCTTTAAATCTGCTAATACTGTTTTCTGCCTTTGCATGTACCTTCTATCCATTTGGATTGTTGCTACTTCAGGAACATCAATTATGTTTACTTTGGATCATCTTTGTCTCTCTTCCATTTCTATTCATTTCTTTATAATTTAATCTTTTTGTCATTTTCATCTGTATTTATAGTGTTAAGCCTTCTGGGTCAATATTTCAGTTTTTAGAAGTGTCTCCTCTATTTCTTTATGTTCTTTATTGAATGATTAATTCTAAAATGATTATCTTTGGTCCTTAATTTGTTTCCTTAAGTCCACAATCTCTCTTTTCACTTCATTCATCTCATTCAGTTGTTCCATTATTCTGTCTGTAAGCTTCAGTTTTTCTTGAAATCATTCTTCTAATGTAGAACAATTGTTTTCTTCCTTTACTTGCATATCTGCTATGATGGCTTTTTTCCCTCTTGCTGGTACTAGGCGAGTTTTGCCCAGACATAGTGTAAGTAACTTCTAAATCACTTCACATGTTTTTGGGACCAGTTTGCTTTCTTCTTTGAGCTGTGTCTTACTGCCTGGATCTGTCTACTATTCTGAAGTCTGAAGAAATTGCAGAGAGAAGTAGAAATTGTAGTGAAAGGCAACTCAAGCTATATGCAGTCTCTCTTAGATTTCATAGGTTGTGCTCTCTCGGGTTTTTCTGAATGTCCTTATTATCAGCATTCATCTCACCAAATTAGGAGGGGAAGTATCGGTGATACCAAGGACAGCCTTTTTATAATTAACTAAAGGGCTCCGGCTGGGCTAGTGGCTACCCTGGAGATAACCTAGGACTATGTGGGTTTCCTTATTTCAGTGGGCTGCCCTGGAGTCTTCAGTTCCATAGAGTCAGCCCTGTGCTCCATTTCACATGTTTCTGTTACTCCTTAGTAAAGAAAGAAAACAGATAAGGATATTCACTGAGTGTGCTTTTCTCTAAATTGAGGGTTATTAGAATTCTCAGATTTTTTTTAACTCACCTCTCTGGGGAATGAGAAGAGGGTTAAGAACCAAGCAACACTGTACCTCTTTATCTTGTTTCAGAATTTTCTGTTTCTTTCCTTGGCCACCTGTTTTGAGGTTTATTTATATTTGCTTATGTTCCATTCCTTGACTGGTTACTGTTGGCATTTTTTTTTTTTTAGAAATGTTCACTACTTCTTTTCACATGTTAAGAATTTAGGATGGGAAGTTCTGTGAGGCAGGGTATATTTGCCATCTAAATCAGACCCTGGGATATATTTTGGAGTTGGAACTTAGATGCTTTGGTGATGAATTAATCTGAACGATGAAGGAAAGGGAAGAATTATGGATGACTCCTAAATGTTTGGCCTTAGCTACTGGGTAGGTGATGAACAGATTGGGCTGGTGGTGGGAGAAGGAATCAAGTTCTATTTTAAGCATTTTAAGTTTGAGAAAGTTGACATCCACATGGAAATGTCAAGCAGGTGGTTGGATCTACAAGTCTGAAACTCAGGGGAAAGACGCTCAGTGGTATCTAAAGCCATGTGTTTGGATGAGGTAACCTAGAAAGAGAAACTGTAAATATAGGGAAGTGTATAATGAATATGTGCAACCAAGATGGGTACATGTATGAGCTCTTTAGGCTCACTGTTCTTAATCTGACCAATGTCTGAAATCTTTCAGTATAAACGTATCATATTAATAGTTGGTATGAATGAGAAATGTAGATCAGAGAACATTCTGAAGATGGGATACTTCTAGATCTACACGTAACTAGTAAAGTGTTGACTTGGAAAGATCATTTAGATTTTAGCTGTTAGCAAATCATATATATTTGAAAGTGATAAAAATTTGATTTTAAACAAATAGCTATAAACTATTAGTTATGAAGACTCAGTTTTTTCTGTTTTCAGAGTGAATCTTTATGTACATTTTTATTTCATGTATACTTTTGTAATTTAAAAAAACAGCTTTTGCTCTTAGAAGATGTACATTATAAAGCACTGCCTAATGAAAATAGCACTTCCAAAAGTTAGGAAACAGATTGCAGATCCAACACTGCCACTCATAACTACAATAATACAAAATAACACTGTCAAGTACATATACTCCTTGTGGTGTGACATGCACTGTTTTAAGCACTTTACCTGCCCCTACTTTCTGAGAAGTTGTGTGGTCACACAGCTTCCAGCTACTTAATCTCTCTGGATTTTAGGCTCCTTGTTTGTAAAGCCAGTCTTCCCTCTGGCTCTAAAATTCAACACCATTTATCTGAAACTGTACAGTTTTATCAAGAAACATAAAAACTTTAATGATCTTTTTAAGCAAAGTAAATGGAAATAGACTATTTTATAGTCAGGGGGAAGATGAACCATTATATAACAAAGGTTACCTTGCATAAGGAGTAAATTATGGAGATTTTCTTCAACTAAAACTGCATCACAAATGTACCTTCCCTCACACTTTTGCTCATGCAAATCCTGTCCTTTGCCCCAGGTTACATCTGTCACTTTTTCCTTGCAATCCTTCAGTTAGAAATGATCCGGCCCTTCTCTGGACACCCAGTTTTTTGTGCCTTGTGTTTGGGTATTTGCACACATATGTTGTGTTCTCTGGGAAGACTCTGAGCTGTTTAAGAGCAGGGGCAGTAACCTTTATGACATTGTTCATTACTTTTTGAATTCAGTTGTCTATATGTGTACAGCGTACTTATATATAGCAAACAAAATTCAGGCTTTTCTGTACAACGTGAAGTAATTTTACTCACACTAAAACCATAGCATTTTATGATAGATATTGACCTGGGAATCAAGACTTGGGTCCCAGCTCTGTTGCTTACCAGCTTGTATGACCTTCAACAGGCCACTTTCTCGGCTTCGGTTACTTCTTAGGCCTGCAGTGGTATTTGCAATCCCTGGGTTACAGAGCCGTGGGAACACTGAATGAGGTGCTGTATGGTATGGGAAGTACTTGTTTAAAAAGAAAACACTGTGACCATTTAAAACATTTCCATTGATGTGGGGCCCATGACCAGTTACCTTCAAACCTCAGACACTTTGGGGAGTGTGACCTGCCACCTTCTCCTAAAACCCACACCCCAAACTCAAACAGATTGTTTTTGGTCTGTTGATTTTGAGTAAATATGATTTATCTAGCACATTCCCTGAAGGTTACTTCTCAAATCAAAGATGGGTTTGGTTGTCATGTGAGAATGAATAAAAACCACTGAAAACAATATAGTGGATTCTACTACCAAGTACTTAATTTACAGCTTTGTTCTTCCTTAATTATACTTCTTTATCTTAATTCCATCTAATAATCGAAGAGCTTTCTTGCATGGCGTCTCTGTACAAATATAAATAAAAGCATCCTACAGTATGTCCGCACAGGAGCTGAATTTCTCCACAGAACGACCTCTGCTTGTCACAGATTAGGCATGGCTGCCTCGCTCTCATGTGCCCGTCAGTGGGCCAGAGCCAGTCTGCCCTGCAGCCGGAAAGCTCTGCTTCCATGCTGGGGCTTAAAGCCTGGCCATGTGCTGAATTTTGTAGGCCTAACAAGTCAAATGATACTGTTGTCCCGATCACCTATTGGTCTCACAAGAGATTTTATGCACAGACAGTCCTAGAATCCAGATTTTCAGCAAAACTGAAGCAGAACTGAGATAAGCTGGCAGGCCAGACTACCCCAGATGATATAAATTTAATATGTTAAGCTGGTATGTGAAATATAAGAAGTAACTGGGCTCTCTGACAGTGAACTAATTACTCAGAACAGTTTTATTGTTTTTTGAACAAGTAAGCATCACTCTTTCAATAAATAGAAATCCGTACCTAAGATCTTGTTAGAATTCCTTTTTCTGTGAAACAATGCAAATGAAAAATTAGTAATGAATGGTGATTCTTAAGAAAAAAACAAACAACTGTACAGAGCTTTGTTGTTCATGACCAGCTCATACAATAGATCTAAATATTGACCATTTTCATTACTGCATGATATTTCAAAACTTAAACTATGGATGCCCCTAAATTAGTTAGCAGTTGTACCTTAATATATACTCTATTAACATCTTAAGGTATAGTCTTATGAACATTCTCTACCTAAATTTTTTTTTTTTTGGCAGTATGGCAGTTACTTGCTCAGTTGCTAGGTAACAGGGCAGATCTCTATAGCTTTATCTGAACACACAGCAGATGATTTTTTAGACAATTCTTTATATCCAATATATTAAAGTATGCTGTATTGATAATCCTTAGACAAACTGCTGATTTACCTACTGTGCATTTACAAGAAAGCGTGCAGTAATTTACAAAGCTAGTTTTGTACTGATCTTTGTTAAAAGCGATTATTGATATTCACCACTAAGAATGATCAGTTTTCTAGCAAAGCAGCAATAGCTAGATTGTTTATTTGTTAATCTTTCCAATTGGCTGATCACAATCAAAAATATTGCCACACTTTCCAGCTAATTTAGCTGCACATCACCTAAGAAGGGATGTTTTGTTCTTCTGTGGTGTCCATTCAAATGTTAACAAGTTTGAATTTTGTGAAAATTGATATTACTTTTTATATATCTTGTCATTCCTCATTCCTCATACTATAATCCTTCAAGAGATCTAGCTGTACACTGAGAAGTAGGCTTTGATTCAGAAGGCATTCTTATTTTAAAACATTAACAAAATTATTGGGGTTTTTTTTGTCTTTAGGTTCAGACCTGAGAAATCACAGTAACTGATCACCCATGTTATATAATCAGCAATGGTGTCTTATAACAGATCTTTTAATAAAAGTTATCATTAAAGAATAGATCTGCAATTTAAGTATCATAACCAGTTCCATAGTAAGGAAGGAAAAAAATAATCTCTTTCCACTGTGGATTTTCTCCTTAATATTTGCCATTAATCAAATGAATTCACTTATTTGAATGTTTTCTTCATATGTACCAGGAACCGTGGGAAGTATATGCTTATTCAAAATTCATTTTTCCCCTATCATGTATATTGGTAACTTTAGATCATTATTAGATAGAATTTATGCATTAAATAAATAGTCATTTGTCATAGTCTTTTTAAAAAAAAGTCAAATGCTATTTTATACTGTAATAGAAAAAAGATATCTGTTAAACTTTGTATTTTTGTGGTAGAATGGCTATAATTAGTCCATCAACCATGTGATGAGAAATTATAGTACAATTTCCTTTGTAGCATAAGAAATATCACTGTAGGTAATGCTAGTGTTCAGGTTTCTTAAGAGATTTATATTATAGGACAGTGACATAAGAAAAATCTTGGAGAATATTTGTTCAAAAATTATTTTTAGTGACAACAGAAAGAATTGATTCTCTAGAATCAGAAAACAGAGAGACAAAAGTGAGTTATTACCTGTCTGTTGGGTGAACTCAAGAGAACCCTGTCTTTACAAGTCAGCATACCAGGAAGCTAGTTTATACAGAAAATAGTTTAATATGGAATATTATACTTTAATAATACCTACTAATTAAATGCCTGCATTCAATAAGATGCAGTTCTCAGTGCCTGGAAAGCTATAAAAGCTAGCTGGAATGATTGATTACTCTGAATTTCAATAGTCTTTGAGTAAACGACAGGTAAGACATATATTTTATTGCATATGAACTGAAGGCCTGAGAAATTAACAGACAATTTAACAATAATTTATTTGACTCTTTACAGTGTTCAGTTATCACTGTGGCATTTAAATACCAAAAGTAAAATGGAAATAAGCCCTCTGGTTTCTTTTCTACCTTACATATTCGCAGTGACATACAGGTTTGCCTTGTTTTTAGAAAACATACTGTTATACAAATCATCATTTACTACAAAAAAATTTTAAATTTTATCAGGCAAGGAGTCAAAGCAGATGTCTGCCAATAACAATATTTCTCTCCATATAGGGGAATTTGCTGCAAGATTTCATTAATTTCTCTCAGTAATTATGAAAAAAAAAAGATTTATATAGGACTTTTTAGAAACCTGTCCATCTTGTGAACTAGGTATACTTGTAGACCCCCGTTGACTTATTTTACATTCTTATTTCCAGTTGGCATATTGTTAACAAAACAGCACCATGTGGATGCTACCTTCCTTTGTGTCTTATTTTAGATGCTTGCTTGTTATTTAAATGGACTTTCATCCTTGTCTGTGTCTTTTGCAGTTTGTGGTTGGTGTTAAATCATTTAAAATTATTTTAAAGGGAATCTTCTTTTTCTTTTGATATCGGAGCCTATCTACTGTAGAGAAACTAGGGTTATCCCAAATATGAGCTGTTATTGTCTCTCTTTTAAGCTCTACTTTAAAAAGGGGCCTGTGGCCATAGAAAATAAAACTTACAAATTTGTCAGAAGGTGATCATTCCAGGATATGAAGGTTACATACTGCAGGGCATTGGAGGTGGTTCTGTTTTGTATTGTTAACATGTATTTTATACTTTTAATCATTATTTGTCACACTGTGCAAAAGAGAAAAAGCCAAAGAACCTCAGTATTCAGCACCCCTCGCCTTTTCTTTATCCAGGCATTGTGGACAACTTGGCAGAGGACAAGAGCAATATTGAATAATCATTTCAAAAGTAAATGTCATTTCTGATTGAAAAAAATGATTCTAATCATATGTGTGTGTGTGTGTCAGTATGAAGATTCCACAAGAATTTATTTGTCCAATATTCAGAGTGCCTGAAAGCCTAAATATATTTATCCATACTATGTGGGTTGGAGATTATTTTTAAAGATTTAAAGATTATGTTATGGACTTTTTCTCAGAAGACCTGCAGACACTGTTTAAAGAATTGTCAACTTAAGGTTTATCAAATGCCATAAAGATATAGGAGGAATAGGAACTAAAACAGGGATGGGGGGTGGAGAAAGAGGGGGAGACGAGAAGCTGGAGAAATACATAAAGTGAGGAAGAGCAAAAAGGTTAAATTTTTATAACATGTCAACAAATCCGTGGTACAAGTTGCTGCGTTTTTTAGGGGAATGGCAAGGAAGAATGAGCTTGGGATTGCTCGTCAGACCTCTAATTGCATTTTAGCTCCACCACTAATTAGCTGTGTGTGCTCTGGGGAAAATTACCAAACTGAACCTTTCCAAGCCGTATTCTCTTTATCTGTGAAATGGTGATGATGTATACCTTTCATGGTTTTTCTGAGGACTGAAGGATTAGATAGACAAGTACATGGATAGCCTCTGATACACAGTAGGTGCTGAATAAACGCTAGCTGCTATTTTTGAAGGTTCCTATACTTAAAGACATTTCCTTTCATTCTTAGTCCCCAAATGCCAATGTATTGCCAAAGTTAGGACCACAAACGATGCTTTCAAGCCAACTGATATGAAAAAAATACAGCCAGGAAGAGAACGTAAAGCCCAAAGCAAACCTAGCGTGGTCAGCCGTGGCCTCGTGGGCTGCCCCATGCACACTGCCAGGGCTGCCGCTCATGCAGACTCTATGTGCAGTCGGACGCGAGTTCATTAGATCTGCTTTGTTAGTCTCTGCTATTAAAGAAGCATATAAAAATCAAGTCATGAACGCTGTTTTTTGTTTCTTAAACTACTTAGATTTTGAAAGTCCCCTTGTTAGAGAGGAAAACAACTTGTTTCCAGATTTACTTGCTCGGGCATTAGCATATGAACCACCCTCTCTCCAGGGGGCGCTCTGGTCAACAGCGCACTTGATAGGACAATAAAAAATACTAGTTATTAATTGTGTCATCCTCATGCCTCCAATCTGTTTAATTGATTTTGTTTCACCCAAATGATTATGTTAGCTACTTGTTTTTTAATAGAGGCATCAGAAATGTTTGCCTCTTTTTTCCCCGCCTTCCTGCTCTCCTGTTGTCAGGTGGACTTCCTCACGCGTATCCTGTGTCAACAATGTGCCTCAGTCCATAGCAGGCGTCAGCTCCAACGAACAAGACAGGGCTCCTGTCCTTGGGGCACTTCTTCACTGCTGCGGAAGAGGCAGATAGGTAGCCTGGCAATGATAATAGACTTTGTCATCAACAAAACCCTCCTCTGGCTTTTCCAGAGTTTTGGCAGCAGGGGCTTTGTAAGTGTTCTTTGAAGACAGAGGGCTACCCAGATTGGGGGGTTTTTCCATCTCTTATAAAAAATAACTTTTTTCTCCTTTTTACCCAAGTAGTACATCCTCATTATAGAAAAAAATTAGAAAACAGAGAAGCAAAAAGAATAAAATAAAAAATTTACTATCCCACTACCAGGTGACATTTTAGTGTGTATCCTTCCAGATTTTTATATATACCACTTTAATGAAAACGTTACAGTATATTGTATGTTTTCGAAGCCATTTTGAGGTTGAAAATAAAGGCTGGGTGACAGATTTGTTTCCTCTAGTAGACTGTAAGCTGTTTAAAGATAGGTGCTGCATCTACACACCCTTTATGTTCCCAAAAAGGCCTCGTATATTTATGTTCAGTAAATATATGTGGAATGAGTTTCATTGGGGATTAGGGATGGGTTTGTAAATGAATGGCTAGATTGTTTGTTTTTCTCACTTAAAATTTTAAGAAAAAAATTTGTTGCCACACTAGCAAGTGTGTCATTTGCTAGAGTCTTTTTGATAAAGATGTGGGTGAGTAGGATATTCTTAAAGGATATTTTCCTGGTCCTAGCTTTGACCTTTTGGAACCCTTCCATATTTTAAGCAAGCAAACAAAACCAAATCCACCCCCTAAAATGAAACACCATGATGACACCAAAAAAACCTTGATCATTAAAAAATAGATAATATTTCTTGTTTGTGACTTTATTAATTCACTCATGCTTGTTACATATAAATCATTAAAGAAACAAGAAAGCCAATTTGGACTTCCTCTGACACTAGTTTTCACTTACTAAATATTCAACCTGTTGTACTACCTGCGTGGTGGGTCAGAAAGTATTTCCTCAAGTTAATTTAGAATAAGCTTCATTAATGTTTTCCTACTGTTTCTAGTCATGAAAGGTCAGTCTGATAATGCTGACAGCAGTGTTTGGAGAGATTTTCTGTCTCATTAGGACTTTGTTTTCATTGAAGTATAGTTGATGTACAATATTATATTAGTTTCAGGTGTACAGTGACTTGGCAGTTACATATATTAAAAAATGTTCACCTCCGTAAGTGTAGTTACCATACAAAGAAATTACAATATTATTGACTATATTCCTTGTGCTATACTTTCATCTCCATGACTAATTTACTCTATAATTGGAATTTCATATCTCTTTATCCCCTTCATCTGTTTTGCCCACCTCCCCACCCTTCCCCTATGAAAACCACCAGTTTATTCTCCATGTTTATGAGTCTATTTTCATGTTATTTGTTTTTTTATTCATTTAAATGATATGGTATTTGTCTTGCTCTGTCTTATTTCACTTAGCATCATACCCGCTGAGTCCATCCATGTTGTCACAAATGGCAAGATAACATTCTTTCTTATGGCTCAGTAATATTCCATTATGTGTATGTTCCCCACATCCTTTTTATCCACTCATCATGTGGACATTTAGGTTGCTTCCCAATGTTGGCTATTGTAAATAATGCTGCAATAAACAAATTCCCAAAAGTAAAATTGCTGGGTCCTATGGTATTTCTAATTTTAATTTCTTGAGAAACCTCCATACTGCTTTCCATAGTGACTGCACCAGTTTACATTCCCACAAACAGTGTACAAGTGTTCCCATTTCTCCAAATCCTTGTCAACATTTGGTATTTCTTGTCTTTTTGATACTAGCCTTTCTGACTGTTGTGAGGTGATATCTCAGTGTGGTTTTGATTTGCATTTCCCTGATGATGAGTGATGTGGAGCATCTTTTCATGTGTCCATTGGCCATTTGTATGTCTTCTTTGGAAAAATGTCTACTCAGGTCCCCTGCCCATTTTTTCATCAGATTATTATTATTAATATTTTGGGGGGTTGAGTTATATGATTTCTTTATATACTTTGAATATTAACCAGCTATCAGATATGTCATTTGCAAAGTATTCTCCCATTCAGTAGGTTACCTTTTTGTTTGTTGATGGTTTCCTTCACTGTGCAGAAGATTTTTAGTTTGATATAGTCCCACTTGTTTATTTTGCCTTTGTTTCCCCTGCTTGGGGGGACACATATCAAGAAAAAAATTGCTAATGCTGATGTCCAAGAGTTTATTGCCTGTCTTTTCCTTTTAGAAGTTTTATGGTTTCACATCTTACATTTAGGTCTTTAATGCATTTCAAGTTTATTTTTGTGTATGTGTAAGATAGTAGTCCAGTTTCATTCTTTTGCATGTAGCTGCCCAGTTTTCCCAATGCCATTTATTGAAGAGATTGTTTATTTCCCATTGTATATTCTGGCCTCCTTTGTTGTAGATTAATTGACCATGTAAGGATGGGTTTATTTCTGGGCTCTCTATTCTGTTTCATTGACCTATGTGTCTATTTTTATGCCAGTGCCATACTGTTTGGTTACTACAGTTTTGTAGTATAGTTTGAAATCAGGGCACGCGATGCCTCCAGCTTCATTCTTCCTTCTCAAGGATGCTTTGGCTAGTCAGTGTTTTTTGTGATTCCACACAAATTTTAAGGTTATTCACTATATAGTTCTGTGAAACATGCCTTTGGTATTTTGATAGGGATTGCACTGAATCTGTAGATTGCTTTGGGTAGTATGGCCATTTTAACAATATTAATTCTTCCAATCCATGAGCATGGAATACTTTTCCTTTTATTTGTTTGTCTTTAGTTTTCTTCATTGGTGTCTTATAATTCTCAGAATACAGGCCTTTCCCCTTCTTTAGAGGTTTTGGGTAATAAGAATGAAGAATCAGTTCCTTCTTGGGCAGAGTTTCCAGTGATACCGTCCCATCTCTGAGATCTCTCTTTGCATTATCTCTTTAGCCATGGGAGGGATTATTCATTAGGTTGTAGGTAAACTGCAACTCAGTGTCCTTGTAGGTGCCTCTCACTTAAGTACATAATGTTTTTATGAGTCATTCAGACCCAAACTGGCCCCATTAGATCGGCTCTGTTGCTATTTTGGTTAATTACATGTCATCTGATTGCATAATTTATGCTGTATATGTTCTTGGTCTTCAGGTCATTGCATGTACAACAAATTATGCATAGTGACCTGAAGGCCAAGTGCTTTTCTTTATTGTACAATAAACTCACAGTGAAAATAGAATTTAAATACCTGCTGTAAAACACCACTTCTGAAAGGCTGTTTTTGGCTTTTTACAATGCTTTGATGCATTTTTAAAGAAAGCCACCTAAAAATATCATGTTATTTCGACCTGTACCCTAAAGCCATTAAATATTTTCTGTGATTGCTCTTGTCTTCAATTTATTTAACTAAAACTATTGGTACCCCATAGTTTCTGGTTGTAAAGGTCTTCCTGCTCATTCTTCATCATTTTAGTTCATTCTAATGATGTTCCCTATTGTCAGATGAAACACAAAAGATTAACCACTTTAGCTTTTCAGATTTTAGGTAAGTGTTCTCTCTTCCATGTGAATTCAAAAAATTCAATTCAACACATACCCTGCTGAGTTCTTAATCTGGGCCAGGCATTTTGCTAGAATTACAGAATACAAAGATGGGTCAGGCCTGCCACAGGGAACATCCATGTAAACAGACAAATCTGTTCAATTACATGGTAGATTACAAAGTGCGTTGGAGGCCCTGAGGAGGCATGCTCAGCTCTACCTAGAGAAAGCATGGAAGACTTCTCAGAGGATGCGACCGTTGAGATGAGACTTTAAGGGTGTTAAGAGTTCACCAGGAAAACCTGAGCATGATGAGGGGAAAGGGCTTCGGCAGAGAAAACAGCACAGGCTCAGGCACAGAGGCACGTGGCATGTGGTGCCTGGTGCGATAGATGGGTAACAAGGAAGGGAGAAAAGAAGTGAGGCTGTTAGACTTCAGCCTTCCAGCGATGGGAGGCCACTGAAGGGACCTTAAGCAGAGGTGTAGTGTGATTATATCTGTAGCCAGGAAGAATCACTTTGGTGCAATCTTCATTCCTCATCCTCTGCTCTGTTGTTTGTATTTAAAGACCCACCCCGCCTTCAGTTTTTATTTTGTTCCTTCAGGGCTCTGCAGGGCTTGATCTAAACTATAGCATTTTCTAGGCCAGAGAAGCTGAGGAAGGCTGAATTCAAGGATCACAGGCCAACAGGTTGCCTGCTACAGTTATCCCTTTGCTTGTCATAACAATGTTTAGGTTGCATCACACTGTAGTCCTCTTTGTGGGCCATGTCTGCCTCCTGCACACTGCTCACAAAACCAGTGAGCTTTTGATCACAAGCCCAGACTTGCTTGACACTGGATGCAGTCCCTGAGTGTGTTTATGATCTGGATCCATTTGTTCAGTATATAACGGAGGGCCTGCTGTGTGACCCAGGCTGACAACATAGAGGAATGACAGCTGCTGCTTCACACCATTTCTGGACCTGCGCAGAATTCCAGTAGAGTGCAATTTAGGCCAAAGGAGAGAAACTAAAGGGACAGAAAGGGAGAGAGACCAGGAAGGCTTCCTGAAGGAGATAGCTTCTGCATTTCCCAAAAGAGGAAGCAAAGAGCTGTGGGGAGGGGGGTCCAACTGCAAGGCAAATAGACAAAAGAGCTGTGGGGAACTGGAAGTATTTCAGGCTAGAGTGTGGAGAAGGAGGAGGGAGCTGATAAAAGAAGGAGCTAAAGAGATCAGAGGAGCCCAGAGCCTCCAGGGTTTACATTCTGTGCTATGGAGGGTCTTAACCAGGGAGAACTAACATGGTCAGCTTTGCAGAAAGATTGTTCTGAGAGCAGAGCAAATGGATTGGAGAAGGGCAAGGTGGAGACAGAGAAATTGTCTGTTTCCCGCTGTTACTGGCTCTGACAGTGAAGCTGGTAAGAAATGATGAGAGTTGCAACAAAGTTAGCATCTGTGCAACAGAGAGACAAAAGATGGGGCTAAAAAAGAGGTGAGGAGGCAAAATTCCAGAGGTTGGAAATTCAGCAGATGTAGAGAGGTGGAAGGGGGCGAAGTCGAGGATGACAAAAGATGGTCCATAGTCCATTGAAAAATAGATGCACTGTCATGATACAGAGCTACACTTCTGGGTTTGTATGCCAGACTGTAGTTTTAGTACCTTTAATATGCCTTCTGCTTGGCTCACTTCTACATTCTTGTCAAAAAAATAAAACACTTTTTTTATAAGCCCCATCTAGTCCTGCAAATTGTTTCTACCTCCTTTGTATCATTTTACCTTCAAGACCCATGAGGAAGGTTAGACAAATGGCAATATCCTCATTTTGCAGATACAAATCAGTTGTGCACAAAAACGCACAGCTAAATATGGCAGAGTAGGATCGCCCTGTTTCTTGCTGCTAGACTGCATTGTCTGCTTTGGAGATAACGTCATTAGATTATGTAATCCTAACAAAATGGGATTCATTTTTTGATTTTCAGCAGATAATCATTGATGAGCATCTAGAGCTGAATTTAAAGTTTTTCTCTGAAGCTTTTGTCTGTAGCATTTGTTGTCTGCTCACAGAGCATCTATTTTGGAATAGCTCACATTTAGGGAAAGCTCACTGTGTGCTTCCCATGGTATTAATTCATTCAATCACTTAATCCCATGAGACACTAATATTATCCCCTTTTTAGATGAGGAAACAAAGGTACTGATAGGGTAAGTAACTTACCCAGGTCACCCAACCACAGGCAGTTGAGTCAGGGTTTGAACTCAGCCATAATGTCTTCAGAGCTTCTCACTTGAGCTTACAACAAATATGTGAACTTAAGAGGGGACAAGCCCAGGACATAATCATTATTTTTTAGAACCTGCTCAGGAGCATCCGTTTAAGGGATTTTTTTTTTAACTTTGAAAAGGGATTTCTGAAAGCAGGAACAGCAAATCTTCACAGTGGTTCTCAGCATCCTTTCAGAATCGTTCATGAACACACTGGAGCAGGATTATTTGTCTAGAAATAGTCACAGCTGGGCTGTGCCTCATTGAAGACCAGATAAAAAGCAAGAGAGCCTCTCAGAGATTGGATGATCTGCCCATACCCCAGCATGGTTCATCTGAACTGTTGTGACAGCTTGATTGCTAAACTTGAGGGTTAAGATTCATAATGGTCAATCCAAAGATGAGTAAAAATCAGCCTTTTGCACCTAACAAGATTATTCTGAGGCAAGGTACAGAGTGTGACTTCATTAGGACATGGTATATAAGTCATTAGAATCTCTATTTGTACCTGTATTACAGTTCAAGATTACAGCAAAGAGCTTCTAGGTACTTCTCAGTGTTAGTTCCAGTTTTTCCCTGTATATGTGCTTTTTTGCAAATATTGTTCCAAACAGATTCACTTTTCTAAATATGTACATCTGTTGGTTAGCTTTCATTTTTCTCGATGTTCAGAACATTTTTGGCAAGCTTCTCATGCCTTTGTCCAGCAAATCTCCGTGCTCCCTGTCTGCTCCTCTCATTGTTCCCTTTTTACAGATCACCAAAAGGAATATTCTGTCTACCCTAAACAATAGGAACCCCTGTGTCACCTCTTAAACACTTCCCCCCAATGAGATTGATTGTAATGTATTGTTACCCTTCATTTATTATCTCCCCAGTCTCATGTTCAAGCCAAAATCACTTGGTTTTGTGAGGGAAATTGTGTGAGACGTTCTTCCAAATGCTCTAATAAAATTCAAATATATAGCATCTGCTCCATTCCCTTCAACTAGTAATCTTGTAATTCCATCAGAAAAGCAATCAAATTTGGTGTGCCTTTCCTTTTTTTTTTTTCCTTCATAAAGCTCAGCTTCTTATTACTTTTGGGTTTATTCCCTCTAGATGTTAACAGATTTTTTATTACTCTACAATACTGCAAACATGCCAAATTACGATTTCCAGGGTCACTTTTATCATTTGAAAACCTGGGCTCTCTCTCCCTTTTGTGTGGTACGTAAATATTTCTGTTGATTCTACGCAACTTACATTCACCAGGTTTGGTACTGATGGAGGCTGGTGGTAAAAGGAGGGGAGGCAAGCTGCGGGGGGGATCTCCCTGCCGCCTGTTATGTGAAGTGTCTTCTCCCACCACTTCCAAGTCTACCTGACTGCCTTCATCATCTCCTTACTAGCCAGAGGGGCTCTGCTCCATTCCTGAGCTCTGGGATTTATACCCTCCTTTCCCTCCATCTTGATCCATTAACATTAGCTCATCTGCTTTTGCTGCCCTTCAGAAGAGAATTCACACGTAGTTCATATTTATCTGCTTGTTCCCTATTCTCTCAAGTTTCTGTTCATGGGTGAGTGAGTTATTTTTACTTCCAGGACTATGACCATCTTTCTTCAGGCATGGAGTTTTCTTTGAATCTTTGCCTGAGCTTCATGACCAGGGCACTGCTTGCAGACTGGATGCTCAAGGGCCGGGCTCACAGCTGCGCCTGCGATTCCTTCCCTCACGTCTAACCAGGCGACTCCCGAGTGTAGCCCTGGGAGGTTGTATTGGTCTGTCCCAAGGTCTCTGCTTCCACCTCTGGCATTCTCTCATCCTTAATGACTTTCTTCACTGTTAATAAACTCCTCAAAAGGTAAAGGTACTTTTTGTGGATTTTATTACATTGTTTTAGCTTCGAATCACTTAGTACTTTTCTTCCTTCCACAAACAAACACAACTATACTTCAAACTGTGTTGGGGACCTAATTATTCCGAGAGCAGTAGAGATCTTTTTATTTCATTTATTCGTTATTCATTCACTAAACCAACATTCAATGAGGGCCTTCTAGATATCACATAGTGGACCACAAAGCTGAATCCCTCCTTTCAAAGCTTTCACAAGATCATGAAGGAGTCAGCAGTGGGAGCAATTCCGGCATGGTGTGATATGTGTTACTACAGAGATGGACTTACGGTGCCAGGCAGGGGCATCACCCCGAGGAGATGAAGGTTCTGAAGAATCTAACTGAGGGCCTAGGGGAATGCATTTTCTATGCAGACAATGGAGAGACGGTATCTCATGAGAAGATGCAGTCTTACAAGATGAGTACTCTCAACTTATCTTCATTCCTCCTTCTGGATCTGCCCATCTTTGTATTATTGGCAGATCAAGGAGAAACTGAAAGTCTGTGGGAAACAGCACAGAGGCTGGCGAGAGAAAGTAAGTATTAGGTTGGTGTATTAGTTTGCTAGGGCTGCTGTAACAAAATACCACAGACTGGGTGGCTTGACCAACAGAAATTTATTTTCTCCAGTTCTGGAGGCTCAAGATCACGGCGTCAGAAAGTTTGGTTTCTTGCGAGGGCTCGCTCACTGGCCTGAAGTTAGTCTCCTTCTCGTTGTGTCCTCCCACGGACATCCCTCTGTAATGTCTGTGTCCCACTCTCTTCTTCTTAGAAGGATACATCAGTCATATTGGATTAGGGCCCACCCTAACAACTTTAAGGTCATTTTTAACTTAATGACCTTTTTAAAGACCGTATCTCCAAATACAGTCACATTCAGAGGTCCTGGGGCTTAGGGCTTCAACACAGGCATTTGGTGGTGGGGGGGGGGGGGCGGGAAACACAGTTCAACCTGTAACAGTTTGCATTTAGTCTTTTGTAGTGTTTGAATCAGTGGTATAACTGCACTTCACAATCACCTGACTTAACTAAGAAGATATATGATGAGCTGTTATCTGGTGAGCAAAGGTGTTTGAATATTTTAAATTGGTACTAAATGTTACTGTAAATGTCCTAGATTTCCCATGCAGCTCTGTTTAGAATTGCAGTATGACAGAAGTCATACCTCATTAAATGCTAAACTTTGTCCCAAAGGACTGTGAACATGTGATTGTGTATGAGCCCTTTTGGTCCAGCAGGGGAAGCCCACATCACATTCATTATCATTGAAAAAGTGATTAGGCTTTAAATTGCTTAATTTTCAGTAATATGTTCCCACTGTAGAGATAAATTCATTTATCTTTATTTAGGTGGATCATTGTACAGATTTCAGTGCAGATAAGGATATAGTTTTTTAAAAAACAGCTCCTTAAAAAAAGTAACAGCTTTTTGGATCTCCTTTATGAAAAAAAATTTTTGTTAAATATGAAAGAGTTTGAAATATCTTTGCATTATCAGATGTTCATAATTTTTCTAACATTGCCTTAAACAGAGAGTTGCATAACAACCAAAAGATGTTGATTCTGAATTCAACTGGGCTACTCACTCCTTCATGATTTGTGCAAGGCATTTAATTTTCTGAGCTTTTGTTCCTCTTTGGTCAAATGCAGATGGTTATGTCTATATCAAGCTTATTTCATGTTTTATATTCTTGTGCGTTTTTCCACTATAGGAACCAAGTTACTGATTTAATATGCAAGATAATACTTGGATTTAAATATCAGAATTTGTTTTTAAGTATCAATATAAATTATGCTTTATAACAGAAGGGAGAAAATTGTGGATGATAATATTTATATGGGAAGAAAGTAATGATTCATTGCCAAGAGGGAACTGATTTAGGAAAAAAAATGAAATTCAGAAGGTGTAAAATACAAGAAACCTTGCATATCACTTATCTTACATGAAGAAGCAGTAATTAGACCATTAAAGTCATTCTTAAGGTAAAATGAAAAAGATGTCTTTGAGGCAAATACTTGAAAGGGAAAAAAGACCTGGGCCCAGTTCAAAGAGGTGTGAGGAAATTGTGATTAGTTGGGAAACGAAGAAATGAACTGGTGACCCCTTGCCTGCCCCAACCCCAAGTCTGAATAATCAAAGGAATGACCCAGGGAAGCAGAGTCTCCTCATAAAATCTCCTGTGTTGTTGTCATGCAAAGGTATTTTGTAATCGCCCCCCTGCCACTGCGCTGTACAGCATGGAGGGCAGCACAAAGGAAAAGGAGGTTGTGGTCTGGGTCTTGCCTCCAGGTGCTGACCCATGCGTAGAAGTGTGTGATGGACATCCTGGCTGTTGGACACTGACAGCCAAGTGTTTGCATTTATTATACAGGGCTTGTTAGTAACAGGGAGTGGAACTTGTTAGGGGATTGCCTCATCACTTCCAGCTATCTAGGGAAGAGTGAGTGGATGGGGTGCAGTAGCAGGGCCTGAGCCTGCTTCCTCACCTTCTCACAGCTGCACTCGCAGCTGCCCTAACATCTCCAAGGCAGTCCTGAATTCTGTGGCATATTTAAATAGGAAAAGAAAAAGGGAAGGGAGAAAGGAAAAGGAAAAGAAGAACACATACCCCAAAGAGCTCTTCTGTTGGGTTCCTGTGTCCAGCAAAATGACTTCAGGGACAACCAACCACCTTTATTGGGTTGGGGTCCTAGACCTGTCCACCCGTCACCTTGGCCTGTTCTCCTGAGGACAGATGCCAGCAGTCCCTCCCACTGCTCAGGAAGCATGCACCTGGGCAAAATCAACATGTGTATGCTGACCTTAAAGGCAAAGTAACGATCAAGCTAACAGTTTTAGAATTTCTCATGTGCTGGGCCTCTTCGAAGTATTATAGATGCATTATGTTGCTGAATCTCCCTAACAATTCAAGAGCTGGGTACTTTATTTCCCTCTGTCACAGATAGAGAGACTGAGACAGAGGCTCTCTTAAACTCATTCAGGAGCACAAACCAGCAGGTGGCTAAGCCAGGTTTGGGGTCCCAGAGGGTCCCTCTTAGCTACTACACACAAAGTGAAAAGGATAGGCAAGGTCTGCTATTAATGAAACGACTCTCTGGTTTTCAGGCCATTTTAGTGTATTCCATCATGTGCTCTTCATTTGAAGCAAAAGGTTTTATTTGCCCCATTTTACAGAAGGAAGTGAGGCTCAATGGAGTTACATGACAGTAAGTGGCTGAATAACCAAATAATTAGAAAAGTTGTTCCTTTTTGAACTACCAGGTTTATTTTTGTTTTAAAATTCATATTTCCCACATAAAGTAAGTTGGCAAAAATATACGTATGTGTGTGCATGTGTGTGTGCATGCACACACGTGCATGCCCACCTGCTATTTTGTGCTTTTTTGTACCTTAAAATCAGAATATCGCAGAACTTTAAGTAGATTAATGGTTGCTGACCTTATTAAAGATGGTTGTTACCATCTTGGGAACCTCTAGAGTTCCGGGAGTTTAGTTATTTTAATTCTCATAAGAGCTAGGAATTAAACCCTAACATACAGGCTCCTAGACATCTTCGGGATGTAACCCCACCCAGGGTCCAGCAGTTCCTTTGTCAGCTCAGCTGACTCAGGCGTCCTTCAGCTGCCAGAAAGCTTCTTCCCAGGAACGTCCAGCTCTCCCAAGGAAAGACTTCACTCTCACATGGATGCAGAGTGGTTCTGGAGGCAGAAAACTCCTCCCCAGGCCCTGAGTCTATGCATTTCTCAGTAAATATTGAACAGCAAGTATGTAGCAGGCACTACAGAAGGCAATGGGGATATGATTAACGGTGAAGCATAACGTAAAAATCCCTGTCCTCATGGAGCTGACGATCTGAGTGACTTGCCCCGCAAGAGGACAAACAAGCCACTCTGGGGCACATCAAGTGGGGCTCCTTGATGGACTTTGGAGCTGGGCACCTGCGTCCCTCTCTCCCCTCTCCACCAGTCATCTTTGTGCCCTTGGACGCATTTAACATTTTAAGAGCCTTTTTTATTCTACAAAACAGCTGCACGATATGTCTCAGAAAGGACTGTTTAGAAGATAAAATGAGAACAGAATATCAAGCAGCTAACAGAGTGCCTGAATCATACAGTGTACTAACTAAAGGTTAGCGCTTTTGCATGAGGAGGACCTGTTGTTCAGGCACGCTGGCTTTTCCCATCCCAAGCTCAGCTGGTAGGATATTAGATAAATAGTAACAAAGTGTCATAGTAATTGCCCCGTTTGTCAAGCATTTATCATACAAGGCCAGGTCACATGCTATGTGGGTTCACTACGTCATCCCATTTTGTAAATCAGCTTTTAATGATTTTAACTCTGTGTGGGTTCTCCGCCTTCCCAGAGATGACCAGCACAATCAGGAAAGTCTGTTTTGCATGTTTTTAGTATTTTTTTTCCAAGGGACAATTAGTCGTGCCATCAGTATTTGAGATGGTTTGGGAAACACTTCTGTCTACACAGCCAGAGATTAATATCTGAATGCCCTGTGCTCATTTAAAGCCATTAGAGGTCTTTTTCTTATTGTTTTCTGAGGACTTCTTCCCTCACAGGTGCATCCCGCAAAAGATTTTGAAACTGTGTCTCTGCAATATGCACTATCCGTGGATTCTTCCACCTCCAGACAGCTGGATTCCCAGTCTGAACATGAGGCAAGCCGCTCCTGGGGTGTTCCAGGCAGCCCACACCTCACACCAGTGTTCCCGTTCCAGGCGCAGCCCACACTTGGCGCCTCTCCTGCAGCCCCCTCCAGCCTAGGGTGCGCTCTGCCATGAATTACAGTTTTATTTGTCTGAGTCTAGGCCTTTTTCCCCCAAGACTAGGAGCACCCAGAGCTGCTGAAACATCCATCCACGCAGAGCACATCTCAGTCAGTGGTTCGCCAGGCGACGGGAGGAGCGACAGTTGGAGGGCAGCGCTGGGCAAGGTGCTCTGCTAACAGGGTGGACTCTGCCGGATGCAGCGCCCAGCGGAGCCAGAGGCGGCGTCTGCCTGGTGGGACGCCGAGAAGGCTTACCTCCCATAAAGGGCAGAAGCATTAAGAAGTAATACCCAGAAAGAAAACTGACTCATATTCATAAGACATAATTTGCTTTAAGAAGTTTAGGAAAGGAATGAAGATGACAGCTGCCTTTTTCCTCCTGTTAGCAGCTGATTGCATTTGGTCATGTTTCATTTTGACTCAGCTCTTTCCTGTCTGGGTGATATTACCATTACACTTTTATGCCAGTTTAGATTTTCCTTTGTTGTCACGTATAGGAAATGGATTATATCCTTCTTGTCTATGAAACCAAAGAGATTGTTTTGTTGGAGATGGTCTCACCCTGTGTGGACTAAAGAGTACAAAAGAGATTAGGTGCCAGAATAGTCTGTACCTGAGATGAGGTTTATTGTAATGGCTCTGAAGCGGGGTCAGGGTAATTCGTTTGCCCTGAAATCTCATCCCAACCTATGGTGACAGAAGCAGCACAGGTCATTACTCTGCCCTATGAGGTGGCCGCCTCATGGTTGCAAATTCTACTTCTGGAAGAAATTCCTTTTTAAAGGAGGTGATGTGTAATTTCTGCACTTATTTTTTTCCCTCTATCTTACCCACCTATGTAACCCTCATCCTTCCTTATGGGGATTATTTGAATATTTATTCATTAATTCAGCAAACATCTATGTCATACCTCCTATGTGTCAGACAGGTGCTAGGTGCTGGGACTACAACAGCGTGATCCCCACACTTGCCTTAAACCTAGTGGGGAGACCAAGAAGTAAAGGGACTGCATATACAGTACGAAGTTGCTCCTGTAGATACACTGCAGCTTTCGTGGAAGTGCCGTGGCAGGTGCCTAACCTAGAGAGGGGTGGGACAGGAGAAACTTCTGCAGGAAGTGGGCATAAGGAGAAAAGAGGGCTGGGATGGAGCTGACCAGGCCTTGCTTCTTAGCATGAGGAAGGTTGCAACAAGTGGTGAAGCAGGGTTTGGGGGCAGGGGGTTCAGGCAGAGGAAGCAGCGCCCACAGAGGCACAGGATTCAGAGAGAACATGGTGCATTTGGAGAATCTTAGGCAGGGTCACATGCCTGAACATCCAGGAGTGGAGTTGGAGTGGTGGCTGGAGGCAGATGGGAGAGGGTCCCTAAACCCTGCCTGAAGACTGTGCACAACAGCCCATAGGCGGTGGGGAGCCATGGAAGAATTCGAAGCAGGCAACATCCGCATTTTTGACAGCTTATTCTAGATGCAATGTAGGAAATAGATGGGGGTGGGGGATAAGACTGGACATAAGAAAGCCACCTAGAAAATCAGCATGTTAATGTAGGTGAGAAAGGACCAGGCCCTGGACTGAGGTAGAAGTGAGATGGACAGATTGAGGTCCACCTAAGTGCTACCCATGAAGGAGCATGGTGACTCTGCTTAGTCCCGCTGCTCTTTGCTGCTCCTTAAATGAGCCAGGGACATTTCTGCAGCAGTCTTCACACTGGTGGTCCTCTCAGCCTGACGTGCACCCAGATATCTGTGTGGTCCTCTCCTAATCTCCTCAGATCTTGGCTCCAATACCAACTTTTCATTGACGCCTACCCTGACCCCTCTGTTTAAAATTACACCTCACCTCCCCACACACACCTGAATTCCTATCACTATTTTTCCCTGAGTCGTTTATGCCCTCCTGATTCTTGGTAAATTTAATTGTTTCTGTGTTCATTGTTTATGATCGTCTTCCCCTTGAGGCAGGAGGACTTTTGTTTGTCTGCTTGTATATTCCAAACTCTAGAACAAAGCCAGGTACATAGTTGGTAGAATGCATAACTGGGTAGATATTGGATTAAAGATGGAAGAAGAGGCATGGTTGATGCCCAGCTTTCTTCGGGCTAGGGCAGACAGATGGGAAAGTTGGCAGAGAACTCATCAAAATGGGGAAAAGAGAAAAGGAACAGAAAATGATTATGGAGGCTGACAAGTCCAGAATCTGCAGTTGAAATCCTAAGGCTGTCAGGCTGGTGATCCGGGGAAGGGCCCATGCTGCCATTCATCCGAAAGGCCATGGGCTGGCAGGATTCCCTCTTGCTCAGGAGGAGGTCAGTCTTTTGTTCTCTTCAGGCCTTCAGTTGATTGCTGAGGCCTGCACCCTTTACAGAGAGTAATCTGCTTTAATATCCACCAGTTCACATTGTTGATCTCATCCAAAAACACCCTCCTAGAAACTTCCTAAATAGTGTTAGAACACATAACTGGGCACTGACTAGGAATCCAGCTGTCTGGAGGTGGAAGAATCCATGGATGGTGCATATTGCAGAGACATAGTTTCAAAATCTTTTGCAGGATGCAAATGTTAGGGAAGAAGTCTTCAAAAAGCAGTAACAAGGAAAACCTCTATTGGCTTTAAATGAGCATAAAGCATTCAGATATTAATCTCTGGCTGTGTAGACAAGTATTTCCCAAATCAGCTCAAATACTGTTGGCATAAATATTTGCCCCTCAAAAAAATACTAAATACATGCAAAACAGACTCTCCTGATTGTGCCAGTCATCTTTGGGAAGGCAGAGAAGAACCCTCACAGTGGTGACACTTAAAGTTAACCATCATAGGCACCTGTTATGGGCCAGGTCTCATTGGGGAGACAGTAATGACAAGATAGTTCCTTCCTGCAAGCAACATAGATCTGGGAGAAGATACTGGCTTTTATGGCTACTGAGGTGAATAACACGGAAGGCAGGATGTGCAGCATGCTTCCAGGCCACCTCCAAGGATATAAACTCATTTTTATGTTTAAGATAAATCTGGCGCAGTGCATGCATGTGTAGGTAATGCAAAATACTAAAGATATTTACCCACTTGTAAATTATGTAAAAGATAAAGCCCTTTGTATCATCCACATCACAATGAACTTTCTATCAAGATGACCGTGGAAAAGGAATTCACTAATATTTATAATATTTATAGACTTATTTCCCTATCTCCAGAATATCTCCAGTTACAGCTTTACCATTTTATTCTTCACTGGCTAATGTACTGGTTTATATTTCTGTTTCAGCTAGTTGTCAATGGTCTGTAATTGATAAGAGAAAACAGCGTATTTTGTTTACCTGTCAACCAAGTTGACATGAAGAGTAACAAGTTTTATTTATATATAAGAATGCCCTCTTCCTCTCCCCCAACATTGAACCTATACAACCAACACATTCTATTTGATCCCTCCTTTAGAAAAAGGAGAATAACAAGTCATTTTCGTGCACCCCATAGGGGAATTAAACATTTGTTGCCATAACCAAACTAACCAGGGTCCCTACCTAACCAGGCACGGGGTGCAGAAATGCCTCGCGTGGCTCATATAGAGCCATTTGGGTTTTGCAGCCAGTAATGAGCAGTGCACTCTAATTTGCATAGCTCATGTCCCCTGTCCACTGCCTATGGAGAGCCGGTTAGCAGGAGATGTCACAGAGGCTGGGGTCCCGCAGAGCTGCAGGAAAACCCTGCTGTTTCATTGTTCTCAGGTAAGACAGGGCAGAACCTCTTTCTTATTAGTCATTATGGTCCATAAACATTTGCTAATATGATGAGAGAGTGAACTCCACTTACTGAACATAAAAACTATATCATGCCAAGCAAAAGAGGAATTGCTTATCTCCCTGGAAGTATCTGGAAAAGCCTGTCTTTGTGATGAGCGTCTCTCTGTCATAGAGAAGTCAAGGACCCAAGGGATGATGAGACCTCTGATGACATGAATGTGTTTTAGACTCCATAGTATATTGCAAATATGTTGGAGGTCATGTTGAATGATCTGTTGGTTTCGTGCAGCAACTATATTGGACCATCTGATACAACTGTCAGTGGTCAAAATTTATTATTTCATACTGGGGCCAAAAAAATTCTTTGGGAACATGTCCCTATCAAAGTGTTCACTTTGTACATTTCAGAACTCTGAGTCTTGACTGTGTATTAATGTGAAGATATGTAAAGCAAGGTTGTTCTGAATGGTTTTTTGGAGGGAAGAGGGAATGAAGGAGATAATGCATTACTGATTCATGCTTGAGAATGGGAGCCTATGTTCTTGGGTTACATTGTTTTTCAAGGAACAGATATTCAGACTACAGAACTTGTTCATCTTAATACATTTCCCTCATATCTAGAAGTCAGTAGTCATTGCTGAGTTTTACATTATTTGAGGAAAGGATTTTATATAAAAATGTCTATTCAGGATACCATCAGTAGAACAAAAAGACATCCTCAGTATGGGAGAATATATTCATAAATGACATATCCGATAAGGGGTTGACATCCAAATTATATAAAGAGCTCATGCACCTCAACAAACAGAAAGCAAATAAGCCAATTAAAAAATGGGCAGAGGAGCTGAACAGACACTTCTCCAAAGAAGAAATTCAGATGGCCAACAGGCACATGAGAAGATGCTCCACATCACTAGTCATCAGAGAAATGCAAATTAAAACCACAATGAGATATCACCTCACACCAGTAAGGATGGCTGCCATCCAAAAGACAAACAACAACAAATGTTGGCGAAGATGTGTAGAAAGGGGAACCCTCCTACACTGCTGGTGGGAATGTAAATTAGTACAACCATTGTAGAAAGCAGTATGGAGGTTCCTCAAAAAACTCAAAATAGAAATACCATTTGACCCAGGAATTTCACTCCTAGGAATCTACCCTAAGAATGCAGCAGCCCAGTTTGAAAAAGACAGATGCACCCCTATGTTTATCACAGCACTATTTACAATAGCCAAGAAATGGAAGCAACCTAAGTGTCCATCAGTAGATGAATGGATAAAGAAGATGTGGTATATAGACACAATGGAAAATTATTTAGCCGTAAGAAGAAAAATCCTACCATTTGCAACAACATGGATGGAGCTAGAGTGTATTATGCTCAGTGAAATAAGCCAGGCAGAGAAAGACAAGTATCAAATGATTTCACTCATCTGTGGAGTATAAGAACAAAGAAAAAAACTGAAGGAACAAAACAGCAGCAGACTCACAGAACCCAAGAATGGGCTAACAGTTACCAAAGGGAAAGGGACTGGGGAAAAGGGGTGGGAAGGGAGGAATAAGGGGGAGAAAGGGCTATTACAATTAGCACACATAATGTAGCGGGGGTGGGTGTGGGGTGGGGGGTCGCGGGGAAGGTAGTATAACACAGAGAAGACAAGTAGTGATTCTATAACATCATTCTACGTTGATGGACAGTGACTGTAATGGCGTATGTGGTGGGGACTTGATAATAGAGGGAGTCCAGTAACCATAATGTTGCTCATGTAATTGTATATTAATAATAGCAAAATAAAATTTAAAAAATGTCTGTTCATTTACTGATGAAATTTCATGTTCTCGTAGTGTGTTGTGAACCTGAGTTCCCACTACACATATAATTAATAGTATAAAATTATTTTTCAGTTTTTATTTTCTAGTAATTATAATAATAGCCGTTAGCTGTGTTGAGTACTTACTATGTGCTAGTGAGTGTTCACAGACTTTGCATTTATCAGCTCATTTGGTTCTCATCCAGACAACCTTTGAGAAAGAACTTACTATTTCTATTTTGCAGATGAAATGCAGAGAAGTGTAAGTAGCTCTCCATGCTTACACTGCTGGCAAGTACAGGATGGTATCTGAACACAGTCCAACTGACCCCAGAGGCTGCATTCTTACACCATGTCAAGCTCAAGCCATTAGTTTTACTTTAAGAAAAGGAAACTTGAACGTCAGCAAAACCACTCCAGAATCTTATTACACGGAGGGATGACTAAAATGCTTTAGAATAAAAGAGAACAGACACAAACTCTTAACCTTCAGAAATTGATAACAGCAAATTTGCCTCTCAAAAATCCTTTCTGAATTTTAAAAAGAAAGAAAATAAGATTTAAAATAATAGCATTTTAAACGTGGAAACAAGAAGGTCAAGATATTTTTTAAATCTGTCACAAGAGAAAGCTAACCTCAAAATGGCAGTGTTACTTCATGTCATTCTTTTTCAAAGTGTGAATCTCAAAACCTGATTCTTCATGGCATTTTTTTTTCAAAGTGTGAATCTCAAAACCTGATGTGCAGTAGAAAAGCAGTATATGAGATCTCAAAAGTCCCAAGATTCACTCCCAGCTCTTCTGCTAACTCCGGGTGACCTTGAATGGTCATCTCTGAGTCTCAGTTTCCACAAACTTAAAATCTTTTTCTTCTACCAATCACCGACAAATCAAAGTTTGCGCCAGCTCTAATGTTTTATGAATATGTTCAGACTAGAAATTAGTGTAGAACTTATGCATGCTGTCTTAGAATCAAAATTAATTAAGCTCTTTTCTAAGATGATTATTGTGGGGGTTTGTTTTCCTGATGAGATCAACACCTGGGCAAACATCTTTTTTCAAATATTGTTAATTGATCACATTAACTCTACCATCAAGTGGACCTTTGGTCATTTTCTGCAGCTGTGAAGTCTTCTATTTCTCCTCAAGAAGTCACTGTCAGATCTCCTCCACACAGTACAAAGCCATATGGAATCATTAAGACAACAAGCAACAAGAATTATCTAAATAAGCAACACTCTCTTTTCCTTCCTTCCATTGTTTTTGCACAGAGACATTAAAAGGGTCTTCTCTTTGTATTGGAAATTAGGCTCAAGTAGGTCTTTCCAGAAATATGATAGGAGAAAATGCTAAAATCAAGATACGGAGCTTGACCTATCTCTATATTAACATCACCCCCACTGAGAGCTGGAAATCATGAAATAGTAGCATGAACTCCAAAAGAGAAGCTGTCTTAATTCTATGATAGAAGTTTACTGAGACTCTAACCCAATTCTGGGGAGGAGGGGGGCTGGGAATCGAAGAACTGTGAGGTCAGTCTTTCTGATTGCCACGGACTGTCAATAATCTCTTTATGGATGTAAAGACACTCTGTTCCCATTCCCCCTTCACTTCTCAAAAACAAACAAAAACAGTGACATCAATACAGGGAAATGAGAGCAATTTTCATTTTTAGGGCCTTTAGCAGAAAAGCATTCTGAGGAAGTCTTTTTCAGCGCACCATTGACAGTGTGGCTCTCTGCTTCCTTTGCCAGGCCTACAATATCCTGTTTTTTTTCCTCCTCTTGTAATTTTGTGCAGATTTTAAGTGAGGGCTGTAGTGTGCTTCTCTATCAAAGTTTAATTAAGACGTTAGTATTCATTCAGTAAGCACAAGTCATGCTTGTATCTCCAAGGAGCAGAGATAGACAACAAAGGGTCAGACTCACTGTAGTAAAAGTATGGTATCTCTTCTTAAAATTCAGAGGCCCTGAGTTTGGCATTTATGTGAAGAGCTGACACAGGACAGCTTTGGCATACAATGAGAAATTCATGGTCCCTTTCGAATTGCTTTGTTCAAATAATATATTTCAGTGTATGTTCAGCATCCAGCAACAAAAACTTATATGTATTAGGACATTCAGGACTTTAAAAATGAATAGGTTTTTAAATCTTTAAGATTGCAGAAATTGCCTGCATTCATTAACAGAACAGGTTTTTAAAATCATCTTGGAATGAGGGAAAACGTGAATAGCCTCTGTGAAGCATATGGTAAAAACTGCTCATTCCATTTGCATTTGTTTGAGAGCTGTACTTATTGCAGCTTATAAAAATCAATTCAATTTAGCTTCTGTTTCTCCATGCAATAAATTATTTTCTGTGTAATAAGGAAAATATGAGCTCAAAATATGGATGTGAAAATGTTTTTGTCACAAACCAAGACATCAGTATGTTGACCCAAATATAAGCAACACTGAAAAGTCTTCCTCTGAAAAAGCCAAAATATTTGGAAGCTTCTTCCATTTTGCTTATGCTAATCTTAACACAAAATAGAATATATAAATGATAGTTGTTTAGCATACCACAAAAGCCCATCCTTTTACATTCCCTGGGCTGTATTAATCTAAAATTGACTCACACATTATCAATTTAAATTTGATCAACTAAAATGCACTGCACAAAAGAGCATGTATTGCCCTGTTGTTAACCACTGAAAACATTAAATCAACATCCAAATTATACCTTTCTGATAAAATCCTTAATCTAATGAGTCCTTTCTGTTTGTTGTCATTCATAGCTTTACTTTTGATTCATTATTAATCACAGCTCATGTGTTCAATCACTATAAACTGTTTATAATTGTTTATTAGTAGCTCTTAAGTTTCCTTTAATCTCCCCACAGTGAATTACAGTAGAACTTAATTCATTTCATGCCATTATTAAATAGTTGATGAATGCCCAGGTTTTAAATTGTTAGTCTTTACTTATTTTTCTAAAGAACTGAAAAATAAGGATTTGCTGCTCTTGCCAAAAACGAGTAAGAATTTTCAAAATACTTCTCTTTGAAGATAGGCACTGAGACCCTCACATGTGTGAATGTTCTATTGAAGTCATTTTTTTTTTGGTTGCTTGAGCTCCAATAACTGTCTGTACTTACTGGTCATGTTAGAAGTCCTGGCATGAGACCCAACAGCCCCTCTAGAACCCAGCTCTTATTTTCCTCAGGAACCAAATTAGTTCACAGGAATAAGAGTGTCTTCAGCAAAATGTATCACAATAATCTAGACACAGCATTCTTCAGCAACAGGAAGTCTGTGAAAATGAGCATTTATCACCTGCCTGAGATCTCAGAAAGAGACAAAACCCTAAGAGAAGCCAGAAGTCTTCTTAATATACTTGGGTAATGTATGCTCCTCTCATCCCATGGGAAACAGATGGCTCACAAGACCCTCTTCCTCAAGGAAAATTAGGAGAAGTTCTAAGGCTGTGTTTAGTTAGATCTGCCAAAGAATCTAGGTCAGACATCACAATTTACAGAAGTGCAAGAGAGATGTTCCATGCTGCTCCATGGATCTGTTGCCAATGAGTTGAGGGTCAGATTCCTTAGTAAAGCATTAAGATACAGATTCTAACCCCAAACTATTCTTCCAGCCTCAACCCTCAAAGCACTGCTAAAAGAGCCCTGTTTTACATTCAACCCACCAGCTTTTCCTCTAAACACACTGCGCACATCTCAGCCTCTCCCTTCTACTCTGAATTATGCTTTTTCATAGATTAAAGAGCTTTCTTTTTCAGGGCCACAATCTAGTGCTGTCTTCTCGTTGAAATCCTAATCACCCCTTTTGCTTATGGGGAGCGCAGTGGTGCAGTAGGAGCCAGACTGAGACCTGAAGGCCCTGAGGATGCAGGGAGCGGGGTGCAGGGAAGTGCAGTGAGTCACCAGAACTGCCCAAATCTGTGTAGCAAACTGTTGAGAACCTGAATACAACTAAAAGAATAATTCTTGTCATATAGGTGGGCTATGATATTTGTTAATATTAAGAAGAGAAGACAAAAAGATTAGGATATATCATAATGTATTATACAAAACATACCTACAAACTTTTTTACACACTTTTTCCTTTGAACACTTATTTTATGAACCACCCGTTCATTTAACTTTCTCTGCTTTGAAAATTGTATGATGTCCTTACATATTTACGTATGGTTTTTTTAACTAACTTGCAAACACCTTGAGATCAGAATCCATGCCTTCAATCATTTTATGTTTGCTGATCCTGATAAATAGCCCTTCAAACCTTTATTTTATGCTTCTTAAGCCTCTGCCCTAGCCAACTTCTTTCATTCGTCCAATCAACAACATTGCCTTTCACCGCAGCAAGAGCTTGAAGGTAATAACTAGGCAAGTTCTCTTAGCACTTACTGCTAGACAGTAAGGTAGGAGGAAACTTTTGGCAAAGATGGATATGTTTATGGCACAGATTGTGGTGATGGTTTTATGGGTATATATGTATCCACAAATTCATCAAGTTGTATACATTAAATATGTGCATTTTTTTGTATATCAGTCATACTCACTGAAGTGGTTTTAAAAAATTAAGAACTTAATATTTGTCCATCTCTAGACTTACCCAATTAACACTCAGGCTACCTGCTCACAGAAACATGTGTGCCTCCTTCTCTCCAAAGCTAACCATTCTCTGTGTGCTCTGGGTCCAGTCCCACTCTCCCTCTCCAACATCCATCAGTTCTTCTCTCCTTGTTTTGGCCTCAAGGCCTCCTGCAAGGTCACCCGCACTTCCCACTGCCAAGATCACTATGCCTCAGCAGCACCAGAGTATCTGTGACTCTCCAAGCATTGCTCACACCATATCCCATTCCTAACTCACGTGGGCACATTGGCCTGTCACGGCTTTACATCTCTCCTCCCCTGTGAACATCCAGCATCTTCTCCAAGACCTAGCTTCAAATATCCTCCCCTTCTTGAAAATGTCCTTGGTCCTCTCTGATCGCTACTTCCTCTTCTGTGCACCCATGGCATGTGTTTTTGGTATAGGATTACTCACAGCCTGGCAGGGTGGTTTTCTCATGTATATACAGGCCTCACTGTTACATTGAGAACTCATTGTGTACAGAGGTTATGTCTTATGAATCATTGTATCTCTGTTGCCTGCTTTTCTCACAGGGTTGATATTTTAACAAACGTTTGTGGAATAATTTGCTTTTCTTTCCTCTGACCAGGTAGGACTTAATAAAAGTAAACAGTTCTGTCATATCATTTCATTTGTATTCTCAGACAGACTTTTGAGGATGTGCCTGTCTAATGATTCTTCCAGACACAGAAGAAAATATGCTTTAAAATTTGTTGTAGCTTTTCCTCTTTTGTCCCTAGCTAGTTGCAGTCATGGTCCTCATAGGCTCCCAGAGACCACTCAGGATCTTCCTGTGGTCAGCCTCCCCTTAGCCTCATCTTACCTGACCCCATCTAGCCTCTAGAAGGAAGAGGCAACCAACAGCACTGGCCACTGTCCTCACAGTCGTATCAAAGAATAAAGCATAGGGGAAGGGCAACATGTATCAATCCTGAACCAGACACATGCACACATGTACATGCTCACAGACAATAAAGTCTCATTTTGTTGTGAACATATCAATTTATACACATATAATCAACACACTAAATGCTTTCAATAGATCTGTAAATGAGGTATCATCATCTGCATTTCACAGATGCAAAAACTGAAGCCAGGCAAGGCCAATACCTTCCCTGAGATCCAGTGTCTAAATACCAGAACTAGGAATCGAACTCAAAGCCTCATATCAAAGCCAGTGCACTTTCTATTACTCATACTGCTTCAAAAATAGGAAGAATCGATTAACATTAATGATTGTATGGCTTGTATATATGACTGTGGCAGATGACTCATAGCTACACTGTGTGTACATCAGAAAAATATAAATTAATTACTAAACCGTGATGTACCAGGCTTCACATATGTCCCTAACTGCTGACATGCATATCACAGAAAAGCATTATTTTCTAGGGAGTCATTTAATTTATGTTGGCAACCTTCATCTTAGATAGAGCACTCTGCATGACTCAGAGAAGAAAATCAAGGCAGAGAGAAGAGCAGACCCTTCCCAAAAGTCCGAATGTTGGAGTCCCAGAACATAACCCCACCCTGGCCTCTAGAGGTCTGACTCACCGTGCTTTCTGAGAAAGACAGTGCATCAACGCCTTTGTCTTGAGGGAGAAAAGTTGACAACCACACAAAATTAAGGATCCCAAGGAACAGACTAATTAGAAGGGACACCGAGTTCATAATGACAATGCTAATTGTAAAGAGGGGGATGGGAAGGGCAGCAAAGGCATTTTGCAGTTCAGAAATATTTGAAGACCTCGTTTTTAAAAATTCATTAGCCAAGAGCCAGTTTTGAATTCTATATCTCCCTTTCCCAAACTTTTCACACTGACTATGTGTTTATATAAGCAGTCCCAGCTCTTAAGCCAGTGCAATCCTAGAAACTATATATGGGTAGAATTATGAAAAAAAGTGGATTATTTTAGCCTCCATTTCTTTCCTTCATTTGATAATACTGTAAATTACTGAGCACCTACTGTATCCCAGGTATTGCATATAGCTTGGGTGAAGCTGTATGGAATGATCATTTCATCATTAGAAAATTAAATATGTTCTAAAATATGCTTCTATTTTCAAAAACTGATGAATACGCACATTGAACAGCAGTAAATAACTTGAGGGGATATTTAAGGCACTGAAGCCCTTTGGGATGAGTAGATCAGCAAAATGCAGCACCAGACAGGTTTTGGTACTATAAATATGGCAACTGAATATTTCAACTCTCTTGACAGCTGTAGGTAGGATGTAGAATTTATGTACCTTTCTTAAAGTTGTCAGAGAAAGTATTTACTGAAAAATAAGTATTTTGCAAGGAGAGAGTTCATAAGAAGATTGTTTCTGAAAAAGATAAGACCTGTTCCATAGGATTAAATTCAATTGGAAACAGGTGAATTCTCAGTGACTGCCATTTAGTTAACACTGAGGAAATAAAACCATTATTTCCTGAATTGTTTCCAAATAGAAGATGCACCCATCTCTTGGAAGCCACCATTTTTGCAATGCCATTGTGCCATCAGAAATATATTCCTGGTATCTGAAAGGTGTGTAAGAAATACATGGGAAATGAGAAATGACATAGCAATAAGGAACTTAGAATTATACTCTACACAGCTAAGTTGCCTGCTCTGGCACCATAGTAAAGAAAGTGCAAGTGTTAAAATCTCGAAGATTTAGTTGGTTGCGTAGCCTTCCTAAACCTGTTTCCTCATTTGTAATATAGGGGATAATACTCCTTTCCATGTAGGTTCTAAGGATCTGATGTGATAAATTATGCATAAAGCCTAGCCCATAAATTAGTCTTATGTGGCTTTCCAGCCATATCATTACATATCATCTACTCCTTTTAAGTCTTTTTCTTTTAATTTTATCAAATGTACATCAGAGTGGTTCAACAGTCCCCCTCTCCACCTTCTCCCCCTCGCCTCCCCCTTGGTAACCACTAGTCACTTCTCAGTGTCTGTGAGTCTAATGCTGTTTTGTTCCTTCTGTTTTGCTTTGTTTTATATTCCACAAATAAGTGAAATCATATGGTATTTATCTTTCTCTGCCTGGCTTATTTCATTGAGCATAATACCCTCTAGGTCCATTCATGTTGTTGCAAAAGGCAGGATTTCTTTTCTTTTTATGACTAAATAATATTCCACTGTGTATATGTACCACATCTTCTTTATCCACTCATCTATTGATGGACGCTTAGGTTGCTTCCGTATCTTGGCTATTACAAACAGTGTGGCAATAAACATAGGGGTGCACATATCTTTTTGAATCAGGGATTTTGTTTTCTTTGGGTAAATTCCTAGGAGTGGAATCACTGGGTCAAATGGTATTTCTATTTTTAGTTTTTTGAGGAAACTCCATACTGCTTTCCACAGCACCAATTTGCAGTCCCCCAACAGTGTAGGAGGATTCCTTTTTCTCTGCACTTGTTATTTGTTATTTCTTGTCTTTTGGATAGTGACTATTCTGACTGGTGTGAGGTGATATCTCATTGTGGTTTTAATTTGCATTTCCCTGATGGTTAGCAATGTGCAGCATCTTTTCATGTGCCTATTGGCCATTTGTATTTCTTCTTTGGAGAAGGGTTGGTTGGTTCAGGTCCTCTGCCCATTTTCTGATCAGGTTATTTGTTTCTTGGGTGCTGAGGTATATGAGTTCTTTATATATTTTGGATGTTAACCCCTAATCAGATGAGTCATTTATGAATATATTCTCCCATACTATAGAATGCCATTTTGTTCTGCCAAAGGTGTCCTTTTCTGTACAGAACCTTTTTAGTTTGATGTAGTACCAGTTTTTCATTTTTTATTTTCTTTCCCTTGCCTGAGGAGGTGTGTTCAGAAAAAAAGTTGCTTATGTTTATTCAAAAGATTTTTGCCTGTGTTTTCTTCTGAGAGTTTTATGGTTTCATGGCTTACATTCAGGTGTTTGATCCATTTCAAGTTTACTTTTGTGTATGGAGTTAGACAATAATCCAGTTTCATTCTCTTACAGGTAGCTGTCCAGTTTTGCCAACACCAGTTGTTGAAAAGGCTGTCTTTTCCCCATTGTATACTCATGGCTCCGCTATCGTATATTAATTGACCATATATGTGTGGGTTTGTATCTGAGCTCTCTATTCTGTTCCATTGATCTATGGGTCTGTTCTTGTGCCAGTACCAAATTGTTTTGATTACTGTGGCTTTGTTGTAGAGCTTGAAGTCAGGGAGTGTAATCCCCCCAGCTTTGATCTTCTTTCTTGGTATTGCTTTGGCTATTTTTCTGTGGTTCTATATGAATTTTAGAATTATTTGTTCTAGTTCATTGAAGAATTCTGTTGGTATTTTGATAGGTATTGCATTGAATCTGTAAATTGCTTCAGGCAGTATGGCCATTTTGACAATATTAATTCTTCCTATTCATGAGCATGGTATAGATTTCCATTTTCAGTGTCTTCTTTAATTTCTCTCATGAGTATAGTTTTCAGAGGATAGGTCTTTCACTTCATTAGGTTTCTTCCTAGATATTTTAGATATTTTATTCTTTTTGATGAAACTGTAAATGGAGTTTTCCTGATTTCTCTTTCTGCTAGTTCATTGTTAGTATATAGGAATATAACAGATTTCTGTGTATTAATTTTGTATCCTGCAATTTTGCTGAATTCAGTTATTACTTCTAGTAGTTTTTTGATGGATTCTTTAGGGTTTTCTATGTCTAATTTCATCTGCAAAAAGTGAGAGTTTAACTTCTTCCTTATGAATTTGGATGCTTTTTTCTCTTTGTGTTGTTAGATTGCCGTGGCTAGGATCTCCAGTACTATGTTGAATAAAAGTGGTGAGAGTGGGCATTGATCTTAGAGGAAAAGCTTTCAGCTTTTCACTATTACGTATGATGTTGGCTGTGGGTTTGTCATATATGGCTTTTATTGTGGTGAGGTACATATCCTCTATACCCATTTTGTTGAGTGTTTTTATCATGAATGGATGTTGAATCTTGCCAGATGTTTCTTCAGAATCTATTAAGTTGATCATGTGATTTTTGTCCTTCTTTTTGTTAGAGTGGTGTATGATATAGATGGATTTATGAATATTGTACCCTCCTTGCATCCCTAGAATAGATCCCACTTGGTCATGATGGATGATCTTTTTGATGTGTTCTCTAATTTGGTTTGCTAATATTTTGTTGAGGATTTTTGCATCAGTGTTCATCAGGAATATTGGTTTGTATTTTTCTTTTTTTGTGCTGTCTTTGTCTGTCTTTGGTATTAGAGTGATGCTGGCCTCATAAAATGAGTGTGGAAGTGTTCCCTCCTCTTCTGCTTTTCAGAATGCTTTAAGAATGATGGGTACTAGCTCTTCTTTAAATTTTTGGTAGAATTCAGCTGTGAAGTCGTCTGGACCTGGAGTTTTTGGGGGCAGGGGAGTTTTTTGGTTAACAAATTGATTTAATTGCTGGTCATTGGTTTGTTTAGATTTTCTGTTTCTTCCTGGGTCAGTCTTGGAAGTTTGTATTTTTCTAGGAAGTTGGCCAATTTATTCGCATATAATTTTTTGTAGTATTCTGTAAATAATTCTTTGTATTTCTGAGGTAGCTGTTGTGATTATTACTTCATTTCTGATTCTTTCTATGTGCATACACTCTCTTTTTTTCTTGATAAGTTTAGCTAGTGGTTTATCTATTTTTTTTATTTTCTCAAAGAACCAGCTCCTGGTTTCATTGATTTTTTTCTATTATTTTATTCTTCTCTATTTTATTTATTTATGCTCTGTCCCTCCTTCTGCTGACTTTGAGTTTCATTTGTTCTTCTTTTTCTCATTTATTTAATTGCGATTTTGGACTATTTATTGGGGATTGTTCTTGTTTCTTGAGGTAATCCTGTATTGCTATGTACTTTCCTCTTAGAACTGCCTTCACTGGGTCCCACAGATTTTGGGCAGTTGTGTTTTTGTTTTTGTTTGTCTCCATGTATTGCTTGATTGCCGTTTTAATTTGTTCACTGATCCATTGCTTATTTGGAAGCATGTTGTTTAGCCTCCACATGTTTGTAAGTCTTTTTGTTTTCTTTGTGTAATTTATTTCTACTTTCATACCATTGTGGACTGAGAAGCTGCTTAATACAATTTCAATCTTTTTTAATTTATTGATGCTCTGCTTGTAGCCTAGTAGGTGATCTATTCTGGAGAATGTTCCATGTACACTTGAGAAAAATGTGTATCCTTCATTTTAAGTCTTAACAATTTATTTCAGCAGTAGAAATACAGGAGAACAAATGCAGTTTCAGAACCTCCCATGCCCTAAAATATGTAAATTGTTTCCTACAATACCATTTCCTGGAGTAGTTTCTATTCCCACCCCAGCACATTTGATTCCCCTGGCTGCTGCACCACCCATTGAATGGTGCAAACACTTTTCTCGTCTGCTTAAGCAACTGTGAGTCCTTCTGTTTGTACAATTATTTTTATATACCATGCATATTTAATTAGGAGAGCAAGGAAACTGCTCCTTGGTTGAGGAATAGTGATGTGTATGTGCTTCTCTTTGGGGCTGTGAGTGGACCAATCAGTGCATTTTTAGGCATGTCTTGCTGATGAGCCCCGAGAGGTGGCCTCAGGTAACATGTGAGCCAGTCCAAACTCCATTCCTAGTTCCAAGCTCATAACTAAGCCAAACTACATAACAAGATCCCCCAGGTGCTGAGTGGCCCTCTGCTTTCCTGTCACTTGTCTCACCGTCTCAAGGTTAGCATTATTTGTTCATTAAAACAACAAATAGGTTCTAACGGCCTGCAGCATGCTAGGTCCATGCTAGGTACTGGGCTGAATCAAACAGACATGTTCCCTGCCCTCATGGGCCCTGCATTCTAATTTGAAAGAGAGGCAACAGATAAGCAAACAAGTAAGTATGTGATCATAAATTCTAAAAAACAACCATGTGAGGAATGAACAGAGTGCAATAGTTGAGATCTGCTTGAAGAGCATGGCCATGAAAGTCCTTTCCAGTGGGGTGGCATCTATGCCAAGTCCCGAGTGGGAAGAAGGAGCCAGCCCTTTTGATGAGTGATAGGAAGAGTAGAAACAACATACATTTCAATGACACACAATGAGTCCCTCCTGCTGGGCACCGTGACTACCATGGGAATGTGGGTGGAGCCTCTGCACAGCTTCTTCCACCATGATGAGAGCAAGACACACATCACATACTCCCCACAGGCCCTCGGTGGTGTTCAAAGTCTTTGCCCCACACAAGGGGAAAGCATGTCCCATCCAGTGACCACCCACCCAGTCCCCATGGGAATTTTGCAGACAGAAATAGTATGAATTTGGAATTATTTAGAACCAAGGCTCTTTGAAAAAGGATTGAAAGTAATAGAAACTCTCTGGCTTTGGAAGGCAAAATTCATCCTTTTCCCATACCTCAAGTCCAGATTTTCTTGTTTTAGGAAAACTGGCCCATAAAGACAGAAAAACAACTCAACAAGCTCTCTGAACCATGGTCGAAAAGATGCTTTTGCCAAAGTCCTGATATGGCATCCAGTTCCTATCATCTTTTTCATGTTTCTAGTGTTCCTTAGCGAGAATCTGAACATACCCCCTTCTCATTCTTTTTATATCACCTTGTTTTTATGGAAAGCTTTATGTTTTCCAAAAGATTTTCACATCTTTTTTGGTTCTTCACAATAAGATTGTGAAAATGGAAGACAGGTTTGGAGTATTAATGAAGCAGAAAGTTAACAGAAGTTATGCTTTGGTTTCTTTGCAAACTCCCCCACTCCCCAGCCATGAGTTTTCTGAATATGGAATATACCTATTTCAAATACTCATTTTAACAAGGGAGGCAGTCTGGCAGAGTAATAAAAGCACAGGTTTTATGACATAAAGGTGTGTTTTTAATCTGGACTCTGCCATCTAGTTAATATGTCATCTTTCACCTCAGTTTCCCCACCTGTAAACAGGGATAACAAAACCAGACTCAGAGTTTGTGGGGATTAAATGAGGTAACAAGGAAAGCACCAAGCTCTCTGCTGTGTAGGGTCCTCTGCCCTCCTCCATTGGCCACTTTTCTCTCAGCATCAGGAGAGGCTGAACCCGGCAGCTGCATGGAAAGTGGCTGCACCTTACCTCACAACCTGTCCCTCCTCTTGTCTGCAGAGCCATTCTCCCAAGCCCAATTTTCTGGAGCCATCCTTTCAAAGCCTCCCTCTCCCTTACCACCTACATCTAGTATCACTACTCCTATCTTTTCTGCTGCCCAGGTATTTCTCAGACTGCGCCCTCCCCTCTTGCCTTCATTTATTCAGTCCGTACCCATTTATTGAGTACCTACTACATGCAGGCTGGAAATACCATAGTGAACAAGACTTAATTCCTGGCCCTCATCCTCACCCAGGTGAATTATTTTAATTTCCTGGCATATGGACTGTATCTCGTTACTCCAATCCATTCTCAGTGTTGACATCAGTTATTTTTATAAGCAACTGATCTCTGATCTCTTCTACTCTGACCTCAGTCTTCCCCTTCTTTTAAAACCATGAAACTGCGATTGGTTTCCCAAAGAATTCAACATAATAAAAAAAACAGCCTGTATTTACTGAACATGTACTATGTGCCAGGCGTTATTCTAAGGTCTTTACACATACTATCTAATTTAATTAATTTGGAAGACCAAATTCCTTTAGAATGCCCTTAGATCTGGCCACAATCTGTCTTCACAGCCTCCTGTCTGCCACTCACACATGTGGTTCTCCATTGCTAAAAATAAGTAGGGACATAAACCAGGGACATTTAAAACCATAAACAGACATGTCATGTTCTTAGATCCTTGCATACCTCTGGACTTTTCTGCAGATCTCCTCTGCCTGAAGTTCCTTTCCCTTAGTTTTCTACCTGGACAATTCCTACTCATCCCTAAAAACCTGTCTTCTACACTAGGAAGTTATCTGCAACCCCCCAGGCAGAGGTCATCCCTCCCTACCCTGCATGTTCCTAACACCGAATGTACTCGCTTGCAGCATCTCACTTGTCTAGTAAGTCCTTATCTTCCCCACTAGACCAGATGCTCCTCAAGGCAATAATTATGTCCCATTCATTTCTGTATGCCTCTAAGCAGGTTAGCATCCCTGGCACAGTCGAGCCTGGGTGTGTATTATAACTGTGTCCTTAAGGCTGCATTGGTGAGGTGCCCAGCCAAGGCATGACTCTCAGGACAGAAGCTGCCAACAGAGACCCAGAACTGCAGGACCATAACGTTCTGTCAAGGGCACAGAGACCAACTTTTATAAAATGTGCTGTGGTTCCTTAATAAGTTATCCTCCTTTAATGTTTTGCATTTTAAAGAACAAAAGTAGTAGAACTCTGTGCTTTGTTAAAATGTTACCCTGTTCAGTGTAAGGTTAGATCTTGACTAGCCTGGACGCTGCAAGATGGAAGCATGGGCAAGCTGGGCAGAGAGAGTTGGAGAGAACCTTCTTCCCCTTCGATGTTGTCTCTGTGGTCTCCACCACCTACCTTATGTGGAGAATAGCTCACCAGTCTCCAAATGAAGCTTTCTGCCTAAATATCAATCAAAGATCAAACCAAACACTTGGAAAAGGAATATTTGCTAAAGAAAGACCAAGAACTTATAATTTCTACAATATAATTCCACTAAATAATATGGGATTTCAATATTTGGATATTTGTTACCCAGTTATCCACTTCCCAAAAGTCTCCAACTGTGGGAACATGACCCTAGATCAGGAATGTGGCAACAAGAAGCTTATCCGCCTCCTGAGAGGCAGTCAACAAAGACATAAGCAACAGAAGATGATTAATGCTGAGCTTTCGAAAATTGATGTGTTTTCGCTTAATTAAGATAGGATTCTAAATAGCAAGTCTGTTATGGGGCAGTCTGTCTGTCTCAAATTTTCTGCAGGCATGATGGCTCAATCATCAGGTAAACTGAACTCGTCAGGCAAGGCCTGTTTGTTCTGTTGTCTTAATGATCAATACAGATCCTCCAGCTCCCTAATAAATTGCTTGGCAGTCAATCCAAATTTACTGAAGGTATACATCTATTTGGACTTGCATACAGATAAGATATTAGCCATGAGGCCATTCCAAGGAATAATTTTAAGTTTAAAATTAACTCTAAGTTTAAGCAATATTGAATTTAGGCCTTTTATATTGAGATGAATAGTTTATAAAACTTTTCTCCCTGTAAAACCCTCATAAATGAGTGCAATGTTACTATTTTAAAATTAAAACTGTCTTTTTCAGCTTCTATGTGACTAGAGATTTTGCAAATTGCCATGTAAATGGTTATAAAATTGGGACAAGAAAGTCTTTGAAAGGTTGCATTTTATTGAATTCTTAGCTAGATGCAAATCTTTTTCTCTCAAATTCATGAATTAAATTATTCAGTTTTTGGTTTATCCAAACACAGCCCTTTTTTTTAGGAAACCAAAAAATAAGCCATACTTATGTAAGATTCAAGTGCTTCATAAAACCACCATGTTAATAATAATTGTTTTTGAAAATGTTTGCAAAGGTGTATCTCTTTCCTTCCAGCTTTTTAAATTAGCATTTCTCATATGCAACATTTCTCTCAGAGATGCTGCAGTTCAGGAGCTAAGGATCCTGTGATGAGTTTTACCTCTGTTCATGGTTTTCCCATGGGGAGCCTTCAATAATTCTGTCCATGTTCATGAGATATAAATATCACTTTTTATGAACCTTGAAAAGAGAAGAGTTAAGCCTAATTACAAACAAGAAAGGCTGGGGAAAGGAAGCCACTTTAACCTCAAGGAATTAAATTTGAGACTTCAACATTTGAGGGATTTGGCCTGAAATAATGTTAGTAAGTTCCTTTAAAAGTTGAGATTAGAAAACTTCTATGGCAAATAATCATTTTTATTTATTGGAAGTGAACTTGGGCAATTAAATTCTTCATCAAAAATTACAAATTACTTGAAAGACTTTAAGCATGGGTGAAAAAAATCTGATGTAATCAGTAGGTATGATATTAAAACTGTGACATTTTCATCATTAATTATGCATTTCATAGATATCAAGTGCCCACTACATGAATAACATTACATAAATTAATTAATAACATGTCCCATGCTATCATCATTTTAGGACAACATAAGAATAAATTATCAATTTTTCATCATATGTTGTTTTTCTGTCCAGCTTAATATTACCATTATCTTAAAGTAAGAAGGATTAATTTCTCAGTATGTGAATGACATTATATAGAGGTAATAGAGTTCAGTGACAGTTGCACATTAATCCCTGTTTTCTACCAACTACTAAATCATTGTTTATTTCTTGGTTTTTAAATTGACTTGTAAATTATAATAAATTATATTGGCAAGTAGGGATATTAATTTTCCATGTGATAGTTTAGCATCTGCTTTTTAGAAAGCATTGTTCTTTTTGTTTTTTTTGTCTAGGGTCATAACGTTGATTAACAAGCTTACAACCTGATACAAAATAAGTATACTTCATATTTTCATACAATGTGCTGAGCAGATATTTCTTCTTGGAACAAGACTGATTTGATACTGCAAAGTTCTTTTGCTGCTATTTGTTTTGAGATTGGTTTTTTTTTGGTCTGGTTTGGTTTAGTTTTTTTACAGCCTGAAAGGCTACATGCTAGGAATACAAACAGAATAAGGCTTATTTGTCCTTCAAGAAGATTTTGATGTAAAGAAGGGAACATGTAACCACCTTGCTGTAGCACAGAATGATAGGTGGCAGGGGATGGATGACAGGGGTGTTAGTATGTTTCATCTCTCATGAAAATAATATTGGAAATTGGTATTGAAATATGGAAGGATGAGTGGGGGGGTCACCAGACAGAGAAGAGGTGAAAAGCATCCCAAAAAGAAGGCACATTTCCCTTAATAACCTGAAAGAAGAGTTCCTCTGTATCACCGATTCAGTGCTTCGGCTCCCAAAGAATCCTCCAGCCCCGGAACATGACTTCTTTACATTACGATTCAGCGGAGGTTGTCAGCTCACCCCCTGCACAGCTTACCTGGTCCCTCCCCACGCCCTCCCTCTCCATGCCAGGAGGGGAGGACAGGGCCAGGGGTCAGCAGCTAATGACTCCATCTCTACAGTGGCTCTCCAGGCTCCAGCTCTGTGATCATGGCTGGCCTAGGTGAAGAGAAAGGAGCCCCCACCAATGGATTATCTTTTACAGAAAATGCTTCATTAACTGGAACTTTTAGATAGCTAATGTTGTCAGCCCTTGCTTTTAGTGTAAGAGATAGTGACAAACAACGGCTCCCAAGAATTTATTAAGAACAGCAAAACTTCCCAGAGTGCCACTGGGCTGGTGCATTCCTCAGCCACCTTCCACAGCAGCTCTGTGGCCCAGAGACAGATGTCCTCACAGAGCATGACTCAGACACCCTGCGGTATTCCAAGTACCAAGGAAAAAGTAAAGGACCAACGGTAAACTTCACTTAGGGGAGAAAAAAATATGTTTATGTATATATGTTAGAGAGACATCAATTATAACATACTATGTTTAATATATTTTATATAATATTTAGAATTCTTCCTGAATATTATCTGTATTACATATTTAGGAAGAATATATTCTATATATTATATAATAGTTGGAATTCTTCCTAAAATTCTTATATATTGTATTTATATGTATTATATTCCTAAATACATGTACTTAAGAAAAATTCCAAATATCATAAAATATATATATAAAGCATGTATTTTGTATTATATATATATTTAGGAAGAATTCCAATAAAGACTCCAACAACAATGGGGGAAAATGTGTCATTTAGCCAAAAGATACACTAATAACTGAATTAAGTGAAAATTTCATACATTCTATATGCATCTGATTATACTAATGTTACTTAACACACCACCTCATCACCTAATGGTAACTGAGTTTTTATCCTGTAAATATACAACACTGTACCACTAATGCAGCCCTTGAAAATTATCTTCATTAAAAGGTTTTCAATATTTGGGAATCATACTGCCTGATAGGGATTTCAAACTGCCCTCCAGTCTCCCACTACCTTTTCCTGGCCAGAGCTTCCTCTTCTGGCATGAAGGGTTTTGGAATAATGATGAGAGAGTGAAAAGAATATAAGTTGTCAGAATCGTTTCTCTGGCGATTATGTTGATAGATAAACTTGAAAAGGCAGAAAAAACTGTGGGGCTCGCGCTATGATAAATGAAGTGCCCGTCGTCTGAAGAAGCACACGGCCTCACAGCTAAACGAGTCTCTGGGAAAAGGCAACAGCTTTGAGCAGAAGATGTGGGTCAGCCACCGTGTTAGGTACTTGTACTAAAATTGTCTCACTTGGGCCTCAGAACAGCTCTGGGAGAGACACGCAGCTGGATATAATGAATATAAAGAGCGTGAGTTGTGGAAGTCAGAACTGGACTCAGATCCTGTAGGTTTTGTCACCTACTTTGGCCAGCTCCTAAATTTCCTTAGGCTGTTTATTCATTTCTAAGGTGGAGATGATTACCAACCATAAGACTGAAATGGTAAAGTACATGAGCTGATTTGTATTTATATGGGTGCTTCCTTCCCCTCTGACCCTTAATCTTATGTTCTTTCCCCTAAATCTCTTCCACTAAAAAACTCAAATATTTCTCTGAACTGCGACAAAGCCCTGTATCTTCCCCCATCTTTAGCTGTTGATTTCTTCTGGAACCTTCATGTAGGACATCCCATTTATCCTTGTTAAATTGCATCTTCTTGGTGTCAGTGTGGCCCTTCAGCCTGTTGAGGGAATTTTGAGTTTTGCATCAGCCTATTACCATATTACCTCACAGCTTTATGTCACTGAAAGATTTGATAAACATTCCTCTTATGTCTCTTTGATGCAGAGCAGAATCCCTGTGGCATTTCATCAGTGGTCCCCCTACAGGCCATGACAGTCATCCATCAAGCCTCTTGGGTGTGGATCCACACCAGCTGTGAACCCACTTAATTTGTCTCTCATAGGGCCCACCATCTTATAGATGATGAAAGACTTAAGTGCTTTATTGGAATCAAAGGCACTCTATTCTGTGGCATGCTCCTGGTCTGTCAACCTCATACTAATAATCCTGTCAGAAAGGAGAAATTAATAGAGTGTGGCATAAACTTATTTTTAATGAGACCCCTGAAGTCTGAAAAGAAGCGTGGCTGATGGCAGGGGGTGTTGTCAGAGAAAAGGTGCCCGACCAGTTGCCCAGCGTTCCTGGCTGTGTAGTTACCTTGATGAGCTGACCAAGTCTTGGGGGTGGGCTCAGCTCTTCTGGTTCAGAAACTAGACTTAATCAGACACTGAATGAAGTGAGTGTTTTTTGAGACTCACGCAATGCCAGGCACTGGGCTAAGTGCTTCTCAGTATCTCATCTAACCCCAACACTAAAAGGTGAGTACTGTTTTTTTAACTCCATTATTTTGGATGAGTTAGATGAATCCAAGAGAGGTTAAATAATTGGCCCAAAGTCATATATTGTAAGTGCCAGAATCAAGGCTCACACCCAAGTCACCGTGACACCGATCCCTGCTCTTAACCAATATGCCCTCCTGAGCAGATGCGTGTGCCTAGGTCATGTTGATTCAGTCAATGAGAGGACAGCCTATCAACAAGATCTCCAGTCGATAACATATGGTGGGAAGGATTCTGTGTGATCAAAAGCTCCCCACTCCCCACCTACCACACTTCTCCTGGTATCTGGTGCTGAGAAAACTGATTCTGTGATTGCTACTTCCTGGTGTCCGTGATGTTGGAGGAAAGAGCATTTTGAGGTGTGTCTCATCTGAATCAATATGAGGCCTGATGAAATAGCCTTTGCCCAATGACAGAGAATACCTCTTAAGTGACCAAGGAGCTTTCTCCGGATTCGAGCTCTCTCTCCCAACAGAACTGCCAAGGCTGGGCTTCCTAATCATCTCCCATCCATTATTTCATTGCTGGATCTGCCCTCTGCCCTTACTTCCTTGCCCTTCCACCCTGACACATACCTTGTTTGTTTCTCTGGGTTTCAGTATCAATAATTAAATGATAGTCAAGTAGCTAGTCTATTCCATGGGCCACTCTTTCTGGGCCAGAAAGTCATGCTGTCTCCTTTGGGTCTGTTGGTATGATTAATTTAGTGCTTAGAATTCAACCTTATTCCCTAGTGCTTGAGGGAATCTCACCCTCACCCCCTTTCACCCCTGTAGAATCCATGTAGGTTCCTAGTGATCGCTGCATTGTTTTCAGACATTTACAAATCAGTTGCTGTGAGCACTTAGAAATCATAAACATTTTTACCAGTGTCATGGCTGGGAGGATTAAGACTCTTAAAATACACATATGGCAAGTCATAGGTACTACTTTACATATAAGAAGGAATATCCTCTTCCCCCATTGGCCGATAGGTGAGTAGTACATACAGGGCACCTACAACAAAGCTGCACCCTGGATCACGTTTCCTTTGAAGCATCCTGGACACCCTGCAATTTACCTGTTACCCACCCTTTAGTCCAGCTGGTAAATGGTATGTTCAAGGAAGACTGGTTTCTCCGGAGCAACCTGAGTTATATCCTTCAGGAGTGGCCTGTTTATACTACACTCAATGAACACTGAGTGCTTTCTCATGGCATTATTCAATTTTTTTTAAAACAGCTTCATAAAAATCATCCATTTTAAGTATTCAGTTCATTGAGTTTTGGTAAATTTATACAATTTGTCCAGCCGTCCATGCCACTTCCATCATTCTAAAAAGTTCCCCCGTGACCATTGTAGTGAATCCCCACCGCCATTCCTTCCCTAGGAACCACGGATCTGCTTTCTCTAGATACAGCTTTATATTTTTGTAGAGATGCCATGTAAAGGGAATCATACAACATAAAATCTTATGTGTCTGGCTACTTTCCCTTAGCATAATGTTTCTGAGGTTCATCCATGCTGTAGCATGAATGTGTAGTCTGTTCCTTTTTACTAGTGAGTAATATTCCATTGCACAAATATGCTAAATTTTACTTGTTTGCCGGTTGATGGGACAATTGGATTCTTCCCAGTTTTTAGTTATTATGGATCATGTTGTTTAAACATTCATTTACAGATCTTTGTGGGTACATGTTTTCATTTCTCTTGGGTTGCTACCTCGGAGTGAGTTTGTTGGGTTGTATAGTAGGAAACTGGGTCATAATGTGAGATACTGGCAGTTCTCCAAAACGCAGACATTCTCTTTTACTTTCCACTACCAATATAAGGGTTCCAGTTTCTCTATACCTTCACCACCATTTGGTATTGTCAGTCTTTTTTATTGTAGCCATTCTAGTGGGGATATAGTGATTCCCTGTTTTATTCTGTTATGTGATTCTCCAGGAGATAAGGAAGCAGATAGCCAGTGTGGGTGGGGGAACACTGGAAGAAAAGTAATTATAAGTAAATTTCTATCATCCTGCTTTCTCATCTTGAGCCTGTCCTTGGGACTAACAACACTTTCCTTAGAAATACTTTTTTAGACCCCTTTTTTTCCCCTCCACACACAGGCTGAAATATGGTGAACATCTAATTCTAAAGTGCAGTAGTAGCTAGCTAGGCTAAGTAAAAATCCATGGATACATTTTTAAACCTTAATTTTAGTTAGTTTTAGATGCATTTTTACCTCCTCCCACACCAAATTCTTTTATCAGAGCTGCTGACAAGAAACAGAATTGACTGGCTTGAATTCATTGCCTCTTTCGCTATTCTTCCCTCTGATGGAGGGTGTTACATGCTATTCAAGTAGCTAAATAGCAAGAAGGAGGCAGCAAAAGAAGAGAAAAAGAGACCATTTATAATACAGAGATTGAATAACCAGGCCCTCAGGTACCTAGGATTATCTCTTGACATTCAGTTTGTCTTAAAACCCTCTTTACAAATGTGTGTATTCACATATTTTGCATATTTCAGTCTAATTTATTATATATGGACACGTGTTAATGAATTCCATTAGACATGATTTCACTTACAACACTGAGAGCATGGGTCATGCAATCTTAATAGATCATAAGTTTTATGATCTCAAAAATTAAAAGAAAATAATTGGAAAGTATCCTCAATAGCTATAACTATCCTGCATGGTTAGCAAACTCAATTGTGGCCTCTCTGCTTCTTAAGATGTAGAGCATTTTTATGTATTAATAATACTGCAGAGAGATTTGCAGGTTTCAAACGCTGTTAGCTCATCATCATGTATCCAAGAATAACTTCAGATGGGATGTTCAGATAACAAATGCGGGATACACACATATTTCCCATTTTCTTCTGTAACAAAGTTTTCCTTCAGTAATCCCAACAAATGGGTTATGGAACAGCGCAAACCAAATTTTTTCTGTGAAACCTAATTTGCAGCAAGTTGTACTTAAAAGTAACTTACAGTGAAATTAGTTAGGAACTGATTGGTTTGTATTTTTTAAAAATCTTCTGGAGCAATGTTTATGTGAAAATATAATCAGAAAATTAGTACCTTCATCAAGAGGTAATTCACAGAGCTTTACAAATAAACCTAAGATTCTTATTGATTACAAAAGGCTTTCTACCTCCAGAACCCTTAAATGCTCAGAGGCAATTATACCGTTAAGATCTCTCTCCCATGCAAAGATTCTGTCAGTTCCTCATAAGTAGTATTTCCTGTTTATTGAGAAGAACTAGGTTCACAAAACACCCCCTGCCCTGCCCTCCCTCACTCTGCCTGTCCTTTGCTTTCTCTGTGGCCATGTAGTATAGAAACTCTTCCTTCCCATAGGTTAATGCTATAGTATTTTGTTGGCGTCTGTCGTACAAACTGTTACTTGATGATTATTTAGTATCAATTGCTTTGAAAAGTTAAACAGAAGGAAAAGAAAATTCGGAAAATCTAGTCAGAGGGATGTTGTTGTAGATGAAGTATTCAAGGTAAAGGGAAGGAGTTACAGATGGTGGGAGGTAAGGAAGCTTTACATCACTCATGGCAAAAGTATATAAAGGAAGTAGGGGCGAAATCTCAAAAGAAAACTTTTGAGAGTAGAAAGGGAATGAACTAGGATATGGATGTTTTCTTTTCCTCTTTGGTTTTTAGAGATACCTCCCTTACGTCATTTGTTGTCCCCTTGAAAGGGATCAGATTTGAGATTTCAAGGATGCCCCTTTTGAGTGTATGTGTGTGCCAGATGCTGTAAGGGACCCTAGGAGGCAGGAACATAGTATATGACCTTCCCAAGCCTACAGTCTGGTTGAACAGGTAAGACATGCACATAGAGAGCTAGCAGTACACACCAGGATGTATCACGTGTGAGCAGTGCAGGGCAGGCCACAGATACTAGAGAAATTCAAAGACAAAGATTTCTGTAATCCAAGATTAGCAAGGAAGGCTTAGATGGATCTTAATTTCATCCTTGCAAGATTCTAATGAAAAGGAGAACAAGGACATTCTAGAATATGTGGAGGTGTTGTATAATTGGGGCAAAAAGATGTACATGGCACAATTGGAGACAAGGAAGAGATTTTTCTAGCTAGAGTTTAAGAAATTTTAGATTAATAGGAAAGAGGGCTGGTGAAGTGAAAGCCATGGTTCCTGATTTAAAATCTACCCAGGAAGACTCAAAGTAACACTTTTGCTGTTGTTGTTCATTGCTTAATAATTTCCAAAGCAGCTTCCTCGTCATTCTTACTCAATCCACAGAAATCCTGGCAGTTTCAGAAGTCTGTGTGAACATAGATATTTAGATGGATGGATGGATGGACGATAGGTAGGTAGGTAGGCAGTTGGATAGATAGATGGATGAATATATACAAACATAATAGACAAGAATATAGACTTCCATATTCTTTTTAATCCTCAAATTTTTTTATTAAGGTATAACTGATATACAATCTTATGAAGGTTTCACATGAGCAACATTGTGGTTACTACATTCACCCATATTATCGAGTCCCTACAACACCTCACTGCAGTCACTGTCCATGAGCATAGTAAGAATGCTATAGAGTGACTATTTGTTTTCTGTGCTTTCTGCCTTCCCTGTGACCCCCCTACATTATGTGTGTCAATCATAATGCCCCTCTATTCCCTTCGCCCTCCCTTCCCACCCCCCTCCCCTACCCCTTCCCTTTGGTAACCGCTAGTCCCTTCTTGGAGTCTGCGAGACTGCTGCTGTTTTGTTCCTTCAGTTTTGCTTTGTTGTTATACATCACAAATGAGGGAAATCATTTGGTGCTTGTCTTCCTCCATCTGGCTTATTTCACTGAGCATAATACCCTCTAGCTCCATCATGTTATTGAAAATGGTAGATTTGTTTTCTTCTTATGACTGAATAATATTCCATTGTGTATATGTACCACATCTTCTTTATCCATTCATCTACTGATGGACACTTGGGTTGCTGCCATATCTTGGTTTTTGTAAGTAAGGCTGTGATAAACATAGGGGTACATATGTGTTTTTGAATCAGGGATCTTGTTTTCTTTGGGTAAATTCCTAGGAGTGGAATTGCTGGATCAAAGGGTATTTCTGTTTTTAGTTTTTTGAGGAATTGCCATATTGTTTTCCACAACGGTTGAACTAATTTACATTCCCACCAAGAGCGCAGGAGGGTTCCCCTTTCTCCACATCCTCCTACAGTTGTTGTTTCTTGTCTTTTGGATGTCGACCATCCTAACTAGTGTGAGGTGATATCTTATTGTGGTTTTAATTTGCATTTCCCTGGTAATTAGCTATGTGGAGCATCTTTTCATGTGCCTGTTGGCCATCTGAATTTCTTCTTTGGAGAACTGTCTGTTCATATCCTCTGCCCATTTTTTAATTTGGTTATTTGCTTTTTGGGTGTTGAGGTGTGTGAGTTCTTTATGTATTTTGGATGTTAACCCCTTGTCGGATATGTTGTTTACAAATATATTCTCCCATACTGTAGGATGCCTTTTTGTTCTGCTGATGGTGTCCTTTGCTGTACAGAAGCTTTCAGCTTGATGTAGTCCCATTTGTTCATTTTTGCTTTTGTGTCCCTTGCCCGAGGAGATGTGTTCAGGAAAAAGTTGCTCATGTTTATATTCAGGAGATTTTTGCCTATGCTGTCTTCTAAGAGTTTTATGGTTTCATGACTTAATTCAGGTCTTTGATCCATTTCAAGTTTACTTTTGTGTATGGGGTTAGACAATAATCCAGTTTCCTTCTCTTACATGGAGCTGTCCAGTTTTGCCAACACTAGTTGTTGAAGTGGCTATCATTTCCCCATTGTATATCCATGGCTCCTTTATCATCTATTAATTGGCCGTATATGTGTGGGTTTATATCTGGGCTCTCTATTCTGTTTCATTGACCTATGGATCTGTTCTTGTGCCAGTACCAAATTGTCTTGATTACTGTGGCTTTGTAGTAGAGTTTGAAGTCAGGGAGTGTAATCCCCCCAGCTTTATTCTCAGGATTGCTTTGGCTATTCGGGGCCCTTTGTGGTTCCATATGAATTTTAGAACTATTTTTTCTAGTTCATTGAAGAATGCTGTTGGTATTTTGATAGGGATTGCATTGAATCTGTAGATAGCTTTAGGCAGGATGACCATTTTGACAATATTAATTCTGCCTATCCATGAGCATGGGATGTATTTACATTTTTTAGTGTCTTCTTTAATTTCTTTCATGAGTGTTTTGTAGCTTCCAGGGTATAGGTCTTTCACCTCTTTGGTTAGGTTTATTCCTAGGTATTTTATTCTTTCTGATGCAATTGTAAATTGTAAATCTTTCTGCTAGTTCACTGTTAGTATATAGGCATGCAACAGATTTCTGTGTATTAATTTTGTATCCTGCAACTTTGCTGAATTCAGTTATTAGTTCTAGTAGTTTTTTAGTGGATTCTTCAGGATTTTTATGTACAGATCATCTCATCTGCAAACAGTATATACTTCCACATTTAAAAAAATATTTTCCACTTACTGGATTGAGAGCCCTAGATGACTGAGTATTCTTTTTCTTGTGGCTCACAAATTGTATAACATGGCGGTATATATGAAAGACATCCAATAAAGGTTTGTTGAATAAGATTCCTATTGTCCCATTACTATCACAACACAAAGGTATGAAAGATCACTTAGCTATCAGAAGAGTCAGGAGAAGAACAAAATGTCATGGTTTTCTGCTCCAGAGGTCCTCCTCTCCACCATACCATGCCAGACCTGGATTATTACAGCCCAAGAAATAAGAGAGAAAATGTCACAGTGAAAAATGGAATGCAAATTCCAATGAGAATTTCTGGAATTGTGGGAGTTGAAACCAGATGACCCACAGGCACTTCTGCCTTTGGCGCTCTCCAGTGAAAAGTGGTTAAAAGTGATTACCAGGGAGGGGGAAAAGTCTTTCACATCTAACTGAGATTTTAGTTCTGCAGATGAGAACAAGGCAGATCAACTTCCACCTCAACCTCCATTCTGGGCATTTAAGAGCACCAGAATTCCTCCAAACATTTCCAGTTTTGTTGGAAGAGGCCCCTCCGAAGCCAGGTGATCTCTCTAGACTTGCTTGAGAGCTGTTCCTCCTTAACTGGCAAATATCTAGAAAAGGGAAGGAGGGACTAGTCTACCCCCGTAAAATGGAAGGGGGCTTCCAATGCAGGATGAAGCTGTTTCATCCTAAATACCATTTAAATAAAAATAAAATTAAAATCCCTTCCTAAATAAAACCCAGAAGTACCAGGGATGCGGTCCCATGGTGCTGATGACTTGAATCCCTCATGCGCTCAGCATTACAGCATCTGAAATGTCTGGAGGATCCCAGCTACATGTGTTCTTTCACGTCTGTCAACTAAATCTGAGCTCCGAAACATAGCAAATGCAAAGTGTGACGCCAAGGAACATTATGTGAATTTGGGATTTTTCCCTGGAGGACTTGTCCAGCCAGCAACAAATGGTTTGAGATTTCACATGGAGTGTGGAGGCAGACTGTTGCCACATGACTTTTCTTCATGACTCAGGTGCATTCTTGCAGCTTTCTCTGATGTTTTCCATAGTGTGTCTGTGAAAATGGCAATTGTAGGATGACAGGATTTTTTTTTTTAGCACATGGAATGTTTGATATCCAGAAAGGAAGCACAAACTGAATTTTCTAAAAGGGGAATGGTTAATAATGTCATAATGAGTTGTGACATGCTTCTTTAAAGCAATAATATGGTAATGTAGTTACTTAAAATGTCTACTGAGCGTTTTCTAGGTAGGAAAGTTCTTTTACTTTACTAGCGAGTGAAGAAATTAAGGTGCAACTTGTACTTAAATTATGGCTACTGCAAAACATAATGGAGACAAAATGAAAGGAAATACACCTGCATGTTAATAGCCTAAGGATAACAGGTTCTCTTACCTGTTTTACTGTAGTTTCTGTCTCTATGATGGGAAAGCAGTGTTATTATAATCAATACATTGTTTAATATTTAAAAAGCAGGTAAAAACCATGTTTAATTTACATCATGTTAAATTAACGTTTAATTTATATCACATTAAATTTAAAAAGGAAAAAAAATGAAATCTGCACTGACTTTCAGTGGTGCTATGACATATTCTGACATGAGCTATTCAATGTGAAGGCAATGTCATGATGTTGTCTAGCAGAATTCCCACAGCTAAACCCAGGCACAGAAATGACAGTGACATAATATCACAGCATTGTCATGCAGCACAGTTGTTCTCCTATTGCCTGGATTTGTGATGGGATTTCTGCTTAACTGATACTGGAGAAAATCCCTAGAGGTAGCTACACCCTGGTGAGCGGGTACCAGTATGTGGCGGGCCCATGTTGGTTCCACAACATTCCTTGCCTTTGACTTACATTTATCAGGACAGTTGTAATTAAAACCATTAAGAAAACCTGCTGCACCTTTTATTTCTTATCTATTGGAACTTAGCAGTCGGACCACATTCTTATGCTCTCATGTGTGTGATAACTTTTTCTTTGTTAATGGTTTGACCACGTAGTTATTTATACCCAGTTGTCTGAGTTTCCCCTTTGTATCTGCCAGATGAGTTTCACTCAGGTTTCTACTGTGGCAGAAACTCTGTTGTTTTTTGAGATGAACTGAATTGGCTCAATATCTTAAAATAACTAAACCCCCAATATCTTACCATTACTTTACCCTTTACCCCCATTGGGTTCCTTTTGCGTGACTTAACTCTCCTCCAAGCAGTACTGAAAACTACAGAATCCTTCTCTAGCACAGTAATCACTGCTCTGGCGTTTGCAAACCGACTGTTCATCAGTTATGGTGCCTCGGGGTGGTAGGATTCCACTACATCCCAGTCTGTTTACAGCGATGGTCAGATGTTAAGCTGTTCTCAAGGCAAACCCAATGGCTTTTGGACTTGACCTTTCCATACTTACCTTTCTTTGGAATATTCTCTGTGTTGTTGTCTTGCCAATTGGATTTCTTATTGTCGACTTGGGAGTTTTGAAGCCACATGTCACCCTCCCTACCACTCTAATATTAGCCAACATGGACTGACTCTTGGGTTGAGGACTTCCTGTCCTTTGTCTATATATGCATTTCACAGGGAATTCTGTAAGGTACCCACCTGAGCAACTTTGGCCTGCGGCTTTAACACTGTTGAGACTTGTTCAAAACTGAAGCTGTGTTATTTTAATGTTTCCTATACTCAAGACCCAGTATAAATGTTTTGAACATGATAACTCAAAAAGCCCCATCTTGAGAAGCATTACAACATGTAACTAATAGGGTGGCCTAGACCAATGTAGAACTTTGTAGCAAGAAGTGCATGATGAGTGGCAAAGAACCATTAAGAATCAGATGCAAATCCCAGGCATGATACCTGTTAGCAGTGCTACCTGAGACAAGCTATTCAATATTTCTCTTAGGTTTTCCAGCTCTAAAATAGGAATGATAATGTTATTATAAGGTTTAAATGAGATATTTACATATACATAATTTACTTGGTACCATTTCTAACACGATTAGAACATAACAAATATTCAATAAATAGTAATCATCATTATCTTCTATAATATGGGATCGTTTCTAATAAATAAGGAGAGGTTCTCAAGTATTTTTGACATGGATCATCTCTCTGTTAATTTGTTCATTCTGTCTATCTAGCCATCTATCCATCCTCTTCTGCATGGTTCTGTCTAGGAGGCAGCAATGAACTCTAGTGTAGAGGAGTTCTCAGCTCACCCCCATTGGAGATTAAATGGTGCACATGGGAGAATAGTATACATTCTTTTAGATTAGGTCTAGTATTAAACTACCAGCTGGAAGCAAGACCCATTCCTACCAGTACACATCACTTCAGTGAGGGCTTTCCCACAGTTAGCCAAATCACTTCATGCAAAGCAACAGCCTACTTATTAATATGATTAACTCTCTGGAAATGACCATGTCCTTGTCTTTTTGGGTCAGGATTTCCATGAGTCCATTGGCTGGAATCAATGTACTGGGAAGTTGCATCTCCTATATGCCAGCCACTGTGCTGGTTATTCTCGTAATTTCACTCTTCATCTTCCCAGCAATATTTGAGATTGGCATTAACTTCCTCAATATTTAGGTGAGAAAACTGAGGTCAGAGAAGTCCTGTAACTTGCCCAGAATTGAGGTGTTGGACAGGAAACCAAAGCAACAGTGGAGGTGACACCAGCTCCATTTTACCACAGCAATTTGTTATTTAGTGTCAGTTACTTGTTGAAATAATTTTGAGTGTCTTAATTACTGTAAAAACAGTTCCAAGCAGTTTTCAGGTGCCCAGCGTAGTACCGTCAGCCCAGGTTTGATTACTGGGAGGAAGGCTGTGGGGATTTTGTAGGAGGAATTTATATCCAGGGGAAGCCCATGGCAAAGTAATTGAGAAGAATAAAAGGAAATAAGAAAATGCAGTGTCTTTTAGACTTGCAAATACACTTGAAAAGGTTAATGTATTTTCTGAAATGGAGGAATTCTTTGATCTCAATGTTTTAAAAAGAGAAACAATACAAGAATATAAGGGTGTGTCTCTGGATCATGTAAACAGTCCTGGCTGCAAGTAATCAGCCCTAGGACCACACTTATTTAGCATATTTATTAATCATCTGAAAGAAGGAATATATGGTGCAATTCCAGATCTGGAAAAACTGGTAAGATCCTCCAGGTAGTGAAACGCCATGCTGGTTAATATAAATGCAGAAAGACAACACAGGGTGCCATGAATGGGCAGAGGGATGGCGGATGTGATTCTGCATGGAGAACTGTAAGATGAGGAATTTAGGGAGAGATAATACAAACCATCCTTCCCAGATGAAAGGGCTTTGAGGTATCAGCTACAATGAAAGTGAGAGGTTTTACCGTCAGTGTATATTTTTGTCCCTAGTTATTCCTACTGCAACTAAAAGGCCAGCCAGAAATCGGGAGTGCTTGGAAAGGGCATCTTAAAAGGGGCATTTAGAGCAGAATATCGTATCCTGTTCAAAGTAAAGGCACAGTTCACTTAACACCTGGAATATTGTGATTAATTTGTTCAGCAAACCTTAAGCAGCTGTAATAAGGTAGGAGAAGGTACCAAGGAAGTTGATTAAAATGATCTGTGGGAAAGAGGAGCTGCTTTGTAGAAACAAACTGCAAAGATTAGGATTCATCAGTCGGGGAAAATGAAAGTTTATAAAATCAGAGGGATATGGTGCATGGGGGCATTCACTTTGATTAACATTTACCGTCACTGTCATCAATAGGCGTGGGTCAGAGAGTGGATATGAAAGGAAGAGAGCATAATGCTAGTTGAAATCAGCTTGCACAGAAGGGCCAGTAGGCTAACTGACAAATAGGCAAATAAAAAGTTAAGGTAGCACAGGATGAGTGCCAAAGAAATGCCCACCTTTCCCCCTTAAATTAAAACTTGAAAAGAGAGAATTTTTCAAAAATCATTCACGCAATTGGTAATATACTTTGGGAACTAGTTACTGAACAAGAGGTGTCCTATCCTGGAACTATCCATGGACAGGGAAGAGGTAAATACGTTTCTTATTAATGGATTAACAACATATTGTTTTTAAAAGTCAGTACTATTTGGAGATATGCCCTAACTTTTTGGTTTACCTGGGAGAAAAACAAGTTTTGGGGATTAGTCAAACCTGTTAAATCCCAGGAACACCGTGTACTGGCTCTTAAAGTACGCTACTTCACCACTCTGAACTTCAGTCTCTTCTTCTGTAAAGCAAGAACCCCATCCAGACAGGGATGTTTGGATGATTGAAAGGGGTAGAATTTATAAAGCTGCCAGAAGGGGTAGAGACTGAGGCTCTGTGCAAGTCTTGGTTCCCTTTGTCATCCATTCTACAGTGTGCCTTTTGCAGCACCATCAGACTCAAAATCCCATCCTGGGGCAACTCTGAGTCTCCCCAAAGCAGACAGTGCTTGACCCCAACCCTACTTTATATGAACACTCATGCTTTCAGATTCATTGAGCCCCTGTGATTTCCAGCATTGCTTTAGCCATTTGGGAAATAATAGGGATTAAAGATATACCAGATCCTTGCTGTCAGGAAGCTTACCTGGGGGAGAGAGTTACACCAACAGTAAACCTGTAAATAAAGCTATTTCACAGAATGATGGAAAGGTAGGGCGTGACGGGAGTTGAAGGCACAGTTCTTAGTGAGGAGTTGGGGGACGTCTTTTGTGAGAAGAGAATACTTGAGCTACGCCTGAGGGGTGAGAAGGTGTCATTTGAACATCTCGGGGAGCAATCCAGGCTGATGGACAGAGGTAAAAGGCCCAAGGCAAGAATGAGTATCGGATGCTAAGGACCGGAGAAAGCCTGTGTGGCCAAGCATGCTGAATGCAAGGGAGAGAGGCAGTGACCCAGACAAAGAACAGAGGTAGGTCGCCCAGCCCTGCTGGGCCTTGAGGCCAGGTCAGGACTCAGATTTTATTCTAAGAGCAACAGAAACCTATTGGAGAGTTTTCAGCTTCTTAGGGGTAAGATGTGGCTGCTGGGTGGAGAACTGGGCTCTCAGGCAGCATGAGTTAAAGGAGGCTTTGCCTCCCTGTCTACAACACTACTTTGAGAGCCATTCTAGACTTGCTCCATGCTGTTCCCATCTTTCTGGACTCGAGGGGTCACACTGATGTCACACCACCTCTCTCACAGTGCTGAGGTAACTGCACAAATCTTTTTTTCATGTCTTGGTCATATAGGACATATAAAAATTATTTTTTTTCTCAAATGAAATATTTAACCCAAATATATGTCATTCCAGGTTTTAAAAATCAATTTGATTGGCCACAGGAAACGTATTTTGGCATCTCTGGGGGACAGGCTACACGACGACCCGCCACAGAAACCCCCTCGGTCCATCACCCTCAGGGTAAGTGCCCACAGGGTCATTTTCTTCTCCACTCTTAATCCTCAACAATTATTTTGTGCAGTGAAATAAAATGGCTGAAGCAATGAGTCAGGAAGTATGGGTTGTTTTCCATGTAGTTCACCTTATCTGTATGAAAAAAGTCTCACGTTTGATTATGCTTTATAAGACAAGATTTATTTTTCTCAGTTGACTAAATGTATACTTTTGAGATTCAGATATACATCTGACAAACCACCACCTTTATAGAACCAGCCCCACTCCTCCCATCCCACACTCCCAGCTACATCAAGAAAGAGGAAATGAGTTTTCTGTCAAACTCCTCAAACCCCTAGAAAGAAAATCGATCAAAGGCCACAGTTGAGTAAAGATCAATTTAAAATGAACCTTAGGGTCTGCTCATTTTTAGGAAATAAAAATTGTCCAGCTTTACACACTGTAAAAATTAAGAGTAGAGAATCCAGGACTTTGATTAACTATTTCAAGCACATTTTAGATTTAGGGGGTAGAAAAACGAGAGAGAAACTCTGTCAGCATAGCAGAGGGTCAGGCAGGAAGGAGCTGTTAAAATTTGAGTTGGATTCAGTTCTAAATGAGAGGAAAATACACAAAGACTTCAGAGAATGCAAGAGACCTCCCTCCAGGAGGGAGCCTTGAGGAAAAGTGATTTGGGGAATTGGGCTACACTGGGATATTTGGAGGCTGGCTGAGGACTTTGGGACTATGACAGCAGAAAGAGGACCCATTTTTCTTCCTCAATAAGAGGAGCCTCAAATAAACTGGGGAAAAATGAAGTTAGAAAAGGATTACTGTCTTACCTTCATTGCACAAAAGGAGACGGAGAGATAGGCACCATCAGTGTAACCACCCTAAATGACTCCTTAGAGGAGTAATTTCATGCTACATATTCTACTCTCTTTCCTCTCCCTTCTGAACCTCTCCCTCTGGCTTCCTGGGAGAGATTTAGGAGAACAAGAAACAGATCAAGGACAGAGATTCCAAGGAAAAGTGCAGGGCCTTAACCCATCCAAGGAGATCCAGAACTTCCTGGGGAGAAGTGGCCTGGAGGATCTGCATGACCCACCCTCTTCTCGCTGACACTACAGCCCAGCTGTGTGCACCCCTTAGCTGACTTCTGTCCAGTGTCCCTCAGCCGGAGTCCTCCTTGGTGTTGAAACGCATCCCCGCCATGTGCACTGCTCCTCAGGCTGTGCACGCGACGTGCTGTGTTTCCTCTTCCCTGCCCAAGTGCCAGACCACTCTTTGATGAAGGTTCAAGACACATTAGGCCCCAGTTTAGCTTTCTTGTCCTGGCACTTAGCATGGAGAGGACACTGTCCACACGAAGACAGGTCCTTCCCCTGGAAACACGACAGTGCCAGAGGTGCCTGACATGTGTGCCTCTCTCCTGAGGACATCCATCATACCAGTTTAAGAAAACAGCCTGACTCTATGCCTTAAACCTTTGGCCTGAAATACTTAGGGGGCAAAGTATTGCCTAGATTGTGCCATTAATAAAATAGTACAATGTCATCCCTTCCTTAGCAGTGGAATCAAAAATGGCTCCCAACCCCAGTAGTTTATCTTGTCACTATTTCACGATTTTTAAAGCAAAGGTGAGCTGTGAGAAATGGTATTTACTCATGATGTATTTCCATTCAGGAACCCAGTGGTAATCACACTCCTCCTCAGTTGTCTCCATCACTTAGCCAAAGCACTTACACCACTGGCGGCTCCCTAGACGTTCCTCACATTATCATGCAGGGCGATGCAAGGAGGAGAAGAAATGAGAACTATTTTGATGATATTCCCAGATCAAAATTGGAGCGGCAGATGGCCCAGGTAAGGTATCAAAAGCCCATGTGATGTCTTTGCCTTTCTCCCACACTGAGGAGCGCCCTCTACCATGGAACAGTGGCTCACAGTGGATGCCTGTTGCCCACCTAGCAGGAATTTTCCCACTCAGTGCCTGGCTCTCATTCCCTCTCATGTGAGCCAGACTGAACAGATGGTGGAGTGTATCCCCAGATCCCTGTTACCCATCCTTACTGAACAGATGATGTCTGATCTTACTGCTCCCAGAAAGTCTTTGCCCTAAAGGGAATAATACCATGCAAGAATCAAGTCATAATGAAAATGAGTAATAAAAGTCTAGATTACAAGATGTAAATTGCCTGGATGACAGGGCAGAAGTCTGGGGGTGTGGGTAGTAGTTACTATTCATAATGTTGTCAGTTTCCTCCCAAGTTCACACATTTGTATCGAATTATGCTACTGGTCACCTGGAGTAAGTTGAAATTGATGCTGCCTGACACAAATATCTGAAAAACAGGATATGTCATGGTCAGGCCTTTCCAGGTTCTTAGTGCAGATGTCCACATGCAGCCCATCCTCAGCTCACTGCTCAGACACTGGCGTCTGCTGTAACCAAGCAGTGGCGCCATTCTGGAAGCACATTCAGATGGGCAGCTAGCTCTCCAGTCCCACCCTGAGATTCAGCAATATGAATTTGTTGACAGCTATTGGCAGAATCAACTCATTTCACCCTCATGCTACGTTCAGACTGGTGTGTTAAGAGGCTTCTCTCCACCTCCCACACCTAAAATGAGACTCTTGAGGTGAAAATTCGACTGTATTGCTTTGCTTGGGTTGTTAAATATTTCTCTCAACTGTTTGGTGAGATTCTGTTTTTAAAAGCCTTTGGTAAACATTTCATGCTGCTGCTCTTGAAAGAAAAATGTTAAGAGAATGTTCTGGAAACCACGGCTGTTCTGTCTGCAAATGCCCTGGAGAGAGAGTCTGGGATATTGCATCTCCTTTTGATTCTTTCAGTAATGAATTGTTCTCTGGGTTCTTTGTGCAGGGAATGGCAATGTTGAGATTATGGAGAATCTTTTATTGAAGAAGGAAAATGTAGGAGAGACAAGAAAAGAATAATTTTCCCATTCTTATTAAGTATTGTCTTTTAATCCTTATTACTAATTTTACTGATGTTCTTTTAAATAAAGAGTCTGAAAGCTTTTTTCCCCACGCTGTCCTGCTATTTGTTAGTATTTGTGGATCACATATGTGGTTAAATTTCTCTAATGACAGCATTTTAGAGACATAGTTTGTTTTAACCTTGAGCAATGTAGTCTTTATGTATTAAAACAAGCTGGGTCTTTTCTGATCCTTCTCTTCCCTGGGTAAGGGAGGATCATTTGTTTATTAATAAGCATTAGCTAATATTGACTATGCCAACTTCAAAAACAGAAATCACCTGTCTCTGAGCTGCTCATGTAATTTATGAAATTTCTCCACATAGTGCAGTTTTTTCAAAGAGGAAATTAATTACTCAACTGCCTATGTATGAACACTCAGAGGTAATCTAGCAAGACTGCTCCCTTACTTTCTTTGTGAGACTCAGGAGCTAGGGGCAGTAGCTGGAACAGCCCAGAGCTTTCTCCTGTCATTTCAATCAGAACGCATCATCCCTTTCGGGAATTGTCTTGCCCTTGAGAAAACTGAAGGAACTTGTATTTGACCCAAAAGCAGAAAGAGGAGTGAGATACGCAGGTGTCTAGAATGTGGTGAACTATGGAGGGTCTGTATAATGTGCTTATTTTCCTCATGTATCCTGCTCACAGTGATCGAAAAATTGATGTAGACATAGGCCTCCATCAGGAACCAGGAGCTTATTAGAAGCATTGTGCAATCCTCTGCTCAATACAGCACTTCTGCTGCAAAGAAAATAGGAAATGGCGCTACAGGAAGATCTGATCAATAGGAAAAAGGGATTCTGGGATTGTAAATCTTAGGTTGGGTTAAATGCAGGTTTCAGTTTGTCTTGAGACTGTTTCCCAGCCTAGAAATGCCAAAAGTTGTGGAGAAATGAATGGATACATTTTTAAATAGTGTGAAAGCTTTAACCTGTCAAAGTGTGAAATACTCAGTTATTTATTGTTGAACAGTTTTATTTATATGACTTTTCTACCACTCAGCTGTTGCCGGGCAGCTGTGTCTGGGGAGGTCTCTCCCTGTGCAGGAGGGGAAACCTCAGCCTGGCAAGGGAGGGTTCTTGACTCTGATCAAGAAAGAATTCCCAAACAGGTCAGACGAGTGTAGGTAAGGAAGGAATTCATTAAAGTGAGAGTAGTAGTGAATGGCAGCAGCCGTGCAGGCAGCAGAGAGCAAGGGAGAGCAGAAGGAGGGAAGGGAAGCTCATTGAATTCCTGCTCAGCAAAGGACAAATCCCTTGCCAGCCCCTAGAGCCAGGGTCACTTGGTATCCAGTGTCCACTTGACTCTGCACAGCATGGTAATTATATCCCCAACACCCCAGAATTTGGGGGAGCCACAGAGCACTGGCTGAAGTGAGTTTATTTATGTTCTGAGAACTTCCATTTCCCTACTAGCCTGAAATAAAACAGGGAGAGAGAAAAGGATTATGTTAAGACTAGAAAGCTGAATAAAAGGCAAATGACAAAGACATTTACCACCAGAGGTAGAGGTTGGAGAGTTCTTGTCATTATCATGGAAAAGAGTTTAGAGACAAGTACAATGGGCTTATGCAACAAGAAACTTTATTTGATATAAGACAGTACACACTTAGATTGAAGAGTGGGCAGCCTCAGAGAGGAGGCACGCTTAAGGGTTTAGGGTTTGGGGTTTTATAGGGCCTTTTGGTTAGGGGTCAGCATAAAGCATGATGTATACAGGTGATTCATAATTCCTTTGTTTTAAGAATAAGGTTATTTAGGTCACTGTGTTGATCCAGATCTTGGCATTATTTACCCATGTAGGTTCGTTTACGCTTGGGAGGTCTATCTCTCATCCTAGTTACAAAGTTACTTAATTGGTTTAGGGGATGAAGAAGAAGAGCAGCATATAGATTAAGTTAAAGAATAAACTGGGCCTTTATTGCAAGCTAAGTAGGTTTTACGACGTGACCCTTTTCCCATTTCCCTGCTCTATCCCATAACCACTCAATTGATGTTTTTCTTATTCTTCCTTTTGCTATAATAATTTTTGAAATGCATTTGCTGCTTTTAACAACCTGTCATATTCTCTCTGGACCATATTCTTTCCCAAAGTTATGTGCTTAGCCAATAATTTTGAATCTTTTTAAAGGCTTGAATTAACAATTAAAATTCGTGTGAACATGCAGCTAGTTATACCCCCTTCCAACCAGGAGCTCCAGCCCTGAGGTTCTTGGCCAAGGGCTTTCTCTAGGGGGTTACTGTAGCTTGGCTAACACTTGCCTGACGAGTCTGTTTCCTACAAAATCAAAAAGTCCATCTTCAAGCTTTTTTACTTAGGAAAAGAAAGGAAAATGCAGTTAAGAGAAAATCTCTAGAACAGATCCATGTTCTCAGAAATACTTGTACTTCTTCAAGTTTAGCAGAGCCCCTACCAGAGTGATTTGGAATTCTAGCCAGATGCCAGAAACCTGAAGTTCCTCGTGGTTGCAGTAATTCACAGGAAGTGTGTCCTTCTTAAGGTCCACTCAACAGGTGTTTGGAAGTGCTTTGCTTAACTTGGGAAAACAATGCTTAAAGTTAAATCAAGATAAATTTCATGTCCATTCCACCTATTGAATTTATTCAGTGACATATTTTTTAAAAGTAACACTAGAGTGCTGTTTAATTACTTGCTTTCAATTTGAACCACTATTAAAAATACCTGTCTTGGAATACAAGGGATTTTCAAAATTGTGGTTGTTGTTTGCCTTTATTCTGATCTAAGCAATATTCTGGCATTAAATTATCTTCAATGCATATGTAAGAGAAAATTGAGTTCAGTACTAATAATATTTTTAACCCATTGAATGTAATGATATAAGCTCATCTAAACAGTAGGTTTCCTATCATGCTGAAAACATAGCTTTTCTAGCCTATAATTCTATATTGGACTCATTAGCTCAGAAGTTCTGAAATCCTCCCATGTTTCCATACCCCATAAATAAATGTTGCACTCACATTTGTATAATAATAACATAATGCATATAGAGCTTTTAAATTTTCTAAGTGCTTTCACATGTTATCTCATTTTAGCTCAAACAAGGTATCCTACACAACTATTCATGTGGAATCAGCACATGGTAGATCAGCTTTTAAGTCCAAGTTCTGTAGAGATGAGATAGTATATGAAAATATGGAAAATATATCAGAAGGAGGAAAAATATTTTCAGTGACTTAAGGCCTAATCACAATCTTTAGAAATTTTCTTGAATGATATTGAAAAGTCGAAGTACTCTCAAAATAAGTAATAAAGAGAGTAATGGAACAAACAAAGTTTAGGGACAACATTCTCCAAAGTTATGAAAAAAGGAAAAAAGAGTTTCTCAATGTGAAACTGATAGCCATTTATGGAAGGCCTCCATTTACAGGAAATACTTATGGAAAAATGAAGTACTTCATTTCTCTACTTCACAAAAAGGAACTGAACAGTAAAAGAAATGCATATCCTTGCACAAACTTTACTTGATATTAATGAGGAAAACCCATAATGTAGAAGTCCTTGTGTTTTGCATGGTCTCATCCAAATAAAAAAATCAATATTGCTTGGGGCAATATGTTAGGCACTATAAAGTCTTTGTCTAAATTGCTAAATCTTTAGAAAGTTGATTTAGTTGAAAGCATAATAATTCTTGATACGAACAGTATTACTTAATTAGTTTGGATCAATTACTTCATTTGAAAGCATTTTGCATCTTATGTCAGTTCTAAAATATTCATTCTTTTGATATTCTTCTTTAAAAAAAGAATGGCAATAGAGCCACACAGAAGCCCTGCCTTGCCCAGAGCCGTGCCTGGGATTGCATCCGTGGTATGTCATGTAATCCTCCCGACAGCCTATTCCGTGCTGGAGGAAGCCCAGGTGGGTGAGGGTTCCGCCTCACAGCTGGTACATGGCAGAGCCAGAACTCAGAGCTTCGTCTGCCTGACCGTATCCTGGCTCCTGTTGGCTCCTCATGTCCTGTGGGCTGCTTCTGTTTTAGAACAATATGAAATATTTTAAAAACAGTTCAAACACTAGCTTCCCATTTGCTAGAATAGATTGCACTGGTGGAGGCATAGCAAGCAAAGCCAGACTAAAATCACTAGTAGTTTCATGGGAACTCTTTGAATTGGTTCATGGTTATCACCGTACAATCCCTTAAATGCATAACTACAGCAGTTATATGTTATCCTTTTAGTGGAGACCCTGCTGCACGTCCTGGTAGAATTGTGCCTTCTCCTGCGCTTGTGAAAAGCTCTGTATGTGGGTGTGGGGGTTACTGTGTGTACAGAGAAGTTCTTGCCTGTAGGGCTTCTCCGAATAGTGGGTGCTGCTGGTTCCTTAGCAGCCTCTTCAGCTGGAGCTCTGATTTGGTTCCATTCTGATTGTGTGGCCTGTACCAAGTCATGCAGTTTCTCTGAATTTCGATCCTTGTCTTTAAAATGTAGATAAAACCTGCCTCTTGGGTTTGTGTGTATCAGATAAAATAAGTTATGTAAAAGCATATTCTAAATCACTGTATATAAATGGATGAGATGGCTGTCAATTCAGATTCATTACCTGTGAGTCCCTAATTCCAAAGTCCCTGATTCATCACAGGACCAGCTAATGCCAAAGATACTAGGAAAGTAAGAGCTCAGATTGTGTGGCATTCTCTAAAGCCCATCTTGTTGTCCCAGTATCATCCATGCTTAGGATGTATTTTGAGAATGGGATTGGAATTTTCCTCTTTAGTGTTTTACTCATATAAATACTAAGGCTGCCAAGGAGGATCTATGGTGATGGAGAGTGGGTCTGCGTTGTGACAAAACCAAGCAAAGCAGAGGATAGATGGATAGTTCTCTGCAAGTTCAGGTTATAAATGTAGCAAAGGGTATCTTAAAGCAATAACACACATAACTGTAACATGGTAAGATAAAACATTAAGTGAAGAAGAAAAGATTATTTTTTCCTTCAGTGAAATCTAGAGCTTGTTTGAAATACACGATACACAGAATTGTTAGCTAGAGAGGCATGATATTCCAAAACTCCATGAGGCAAACACTTAGCCATCTCTGAGAAAGAAGGAAGACAATGACTTATTCTTTTATAATTTGTATTATATTTTATATTCTTTTATATAATTCTTTTATAATCTCTAGAAAGCCTGTTGTTCCTGGATATTCTACCCACTGCTCCTGCATTACGGGAATTTATGGAATCAACCTTCAGGAAAGAGCACAACTCTATTGAAAGGAACACCATTTCTCAAAGTGATTTTTGCCAAACTAAACAAGTTTTCTTACTACTGTGTTACATCAGATTATTTTAGTGTCCATAAGTTAGTGGCTACTCTTCTATCTAGATTTTCATCCCCTAGCCACTTCTCAGAAAGGCTTAGCCTACCCATGACTTCAAAATTTTCTTCCATGAAAGTCTGAAGAGCAACTCCTAATACTTAAGGAAAGACAGATAATATATAACCAAAAAAAGAAGGTTAAGAATAAACTCAGTAAGCGCTTCCATCACAAGCTTTCAGTTTGACAGCTTGTTGAGGTGACAAACTGGCATTCCAGCTTCAGAGATAACTAGGGATGTGGATGAAGTCTGTGCCCTATTTCAGCCGGGAGCGAGACCATCCACCATCTACTTCCAAAGGCAAAAAGTGGAAACCAGTGCCTTCATACCTAGGATTTCAACCCGATGTGTCGTACACCTTGTTTATTAATGTGGATAGTTAATCGCCTCTTCTCAAAATGTACACTGCTTTCCCTGTGACAACCCGGGATTGGAAATTCCAATGTGATTAGTGTCTTTCAGGCAACATTGAAATGCTGTCTATCCTTGTATACCCATCTTAAAAAAATAATGAGAATAGGTGGGAGAATCTCTCAGATGGATTAATTTTTAGGTTTTGCTGCTCATCTTGCAAGTATTGATTCTTTCATTCTCTGTCAAGCCCATCACTGAGGCAGATTAGACGACCAGGAGTTTGTTCTGACAGGTACCAGTCAGACCTAAACACCTCCATTCATTTTGCTAGGGAAGCTCTGATGTCTCCGCTTTTCCTTCATGTGCTGGTACTTAACCAAAGTGAATGTTTCCAATTAAAACCAGACCATGGATTTCTTTTAAACAATATCAGTAGAAAAGATCCCGTTTTGAACTGAATAAAATATCTGACAGTATATAAAAACCCTATTTCAATGGAATTGACCTTGTGATATTTAGTGGTGCCTTAGGCTTGCTGACACTGAACAGCTTGTTCACAGAGGCACATCAGCCTATTTTCCCCTCATTAAATTTTTTAAATGTTTCTCATTATATTCAGTCCAGTTCTTGGGTCCACAGGTCAGAGTTTTGGCTATTATAATCTGACCTTGATAAATTTGCAAGGGTAGGAAAATTTTCTTATTCTCCTTCTCCCTCTTCCTTTTCTTTTTCCAGCATTAAATAAGTAAATAAATAAATAAAGAGAAGGGTTTTTTTTTCATGTTTGGAGGAAATAGGGCTGATTATGTAGTTCTGTTGTGGTAAATTCCATTTATATATATGACTACAGTAATATATTAATAGGGCCTCTTCTGGATTAATTGATGTAACAGAAATTGAGCTCAAGATGTCTTAAGCAGAAAAGGGCATGTGTTTGAATCATTTTGCTGCAAAGTCCAGGTTGATCTGGATCCAAGTTCTCATCTGATGTCTTGCTCTCTGGCTCCTCATGTCTCAGCCCTGCTCTCCTCTGATTGGCTCTTTCCCCAAGGAGGCTTTCTCTACATGAAGGGAGTTTCAACTTGACCCTGCAAGAAAGAAGTCAAATCTTTCAAAGAGGTCCCCAAAAAGTCCCATATTGAGTCCCAGACTGATTGTTTCAGATCAGCCTGGTTTGGATCACTAATATGTCATGAGCTAATCACAACGGGGTGTGTGTGTGTGTGTGTTTGTGTGTGTGTGTGATGTGATCAGCCAGGCATAGGTCACGTATCTGGAGGTTTTAGCTCCGTCTTGAACCACACAGACTGAGCAGTGGGAAGGGAGCCACTCACAAGGAGGGTCAGAGGCCATGACCAGAAATGGAAATGGTATTTGGGAGGCACAAATAGCAATAGTGGGCACCTGAAGAAACCCATTCTGACTTCTGAATTCTGAGAATGTCTGACAGAAAATTGTTATATCACATAGGTATGGATTTCAGTTTTCATACTTAATTTGATGATCTCTTTAAATATCAGATTTAAAGTAATGAGATCAGGGTTAAAAATCCCATCTTTGATATCTAATACCTCTGTAACCTTGAACAAGCCTCTAGCTGCTCAGAGCCTCTTCCTAAAGTGAAATTAATACCCATCTCATATCGTTGTTGTAAGACACAAGTAAAGTAGTAGTCATCCAAGTGTTTTTTAAACTATAAAGCTATATGTTTGAGTTGCTTTAGAAATTATTATTATTTCAAGATAACTTCCAGTTTTCTTCTATACTGTGCTTTTTCAACTGCAACTGGGAATAAATGCATTTTTAAAGTAAAATTCATAATATTTAGCTATGTTCTGCAAAAACTCTTATTTCCAACTTGTAACCCCAAACTAATACCTCTCTAGTGATACAGAAACAATAGATTTTAGGAATGCAAATACTGTTCAAGAAATTCCTAGCTGTGTTATAACCTAATTAGCATTGGATCTTTGGAAAGGATTTATGGATGATACCCGTATTTAAATACTTGAATATATGAGTCAGTATATATCAGAATATGTCATTATAGTTTATGTTAAAATATTTTATTTCTATTCTAGTAAAGTGTCTGTTGGCTCTGTAGGGGCAAGGTCTGACTCTTCCTCCATCGTATTTTAATTTCCTACAATAACCACTCTATAAATACTTGTTGACCAGATGACTTCATTCAAGGTTATAGGCCCCACAGAACTGCAGGTTTCTAGGACTCTGGAGAAGACACAAACTGGGGTGGTCTCAAATTTTTTAGGGAAATAAACTACCTGGAACAGTAGCATATCACCCGCCAGACTTAGATCTGATAAGTCTTGTGACCATGTCATGATCATCAGAGCCAGCACTGATTAGTATAACTTCTAATGAGGAAATTGAGGCACAGAGAGTTTATGTCGCTTATCCAAGGCCACAGATTATTAGAAGCAGAGCCAGGATTTGGATCCAGGCAGTCTAGCTTCATAGCGATTAACACTCCAAATTATCTCTACAGACTGGGTACCAGCAGACATGCCACATTCTAAAAACTCTAGAACCCCAAAGGCTCCAGGGCAACGTTTTGAGTCCTTTGACAAATTCCAATAATACTACCTAATACCTATGTAAATGCAAGGTTTGTAGAGAACTGAACCTCTAAGGTAGCATGGGTAAACATTGTATTTCAAGAAAATCCTTCACTCTTGACATCCAATTTTTTGTTCAGGGGTAGCATGCAATTGCTTCATGTAAACAATTGTGAAATGATGTGACCCCCTTTCTGTATGGGTCTCTACTTTAATGAGGTCTGGATGCAGCCTCACAAAACAAAATCCCAGCCTTGCCTTCTCCATATGGCTAGAAGCTTCTTCTGTGCTTCTGTTAAAGAAAAGTGGAGAATTTAAAAATACCAGAAAAATGTGTCTGGACCTGTGTCCCAACGAAGCAGCCCTTCTAACACACCTGAACAGACAGCCACACTTCTCTGCTTAGACCTGTCACTGGAGAGGTGGCCCCACTTTGTGAAGCAGCCCCATCGTCACTGGAAAGTTCCAATTGATAGAACTCTTGCCTTATATTGAATTGAAATAAGCCTTCCTAAAACTGCTATGTAGTTTATGCTGCCTCCTAAAAACATGAAGAATAAATCTGCTCCTTGCTGAGAGTAGTTCATTAAAACTAAAACATACTAATGCTTCCCCTCCCTGTGCTAACCCTATCGATCTCCTTGCCAGTATCGTTCTGGTAGGTGGGGTGTGGGCTGCACGGTATCCTGATGCCCCAGCTCTGGGCACATGTGTCCGTTGATGTTCATGCTTAACAACATGAACAGATTGTTAATTCTTAGTGAGCTTCTCTTCATGAACATCTCCCAGCCTTTACCGGCGGCCATGGACCATGCCTTCTCAGCCCTTGGCAGTGCTGGGGGCAGGGGGGGGAGTGGGGAGGGTCTATAAACTTAATGCAGGATTTTACATTTACACTACTCTTTCCAGCTAAAACAGTTTATCTGGTTTATCCAAAAATCCTAGTCCATCAATGCCTTTTTAAAACTTGGTCAACTCTCGGTGTATCAGTGTATCACTGGACCTTCTTAACTATGCAGTGTACTCATTGCAAAAGCCTACCTCAAAAAAAGCAGTTCCTCCCATATATTGATTCCATATATTTGAAGAGGTAGAACGGAGGAAATAACTGTGCAGCCTTCTACCAGAGGCTGGCAGCTAGGTGCTCACTCAGCCAGACCTTGTTTTTCTTTATTTTCCTCAAGGATAAAATGAAGAAATGGTGGGGTCTCAATAAATATCATTGAATGAATGGCCTTATCCAGTACCCCTTTTTTTTGCCTGAGGAAGGATGCAGTGTTGAGCATACAGTTAATAAATGGGTTTAAATAAAGAAAATGACAGCCTCAGTTTGCAAGAAAGGAACATAATGTATGTTTTAAAAAGTTGTTACAGGCAAAGAACAATACTACTTGGCAAAATTGAGTTTCTTTGCAGCAATTCATGTTACGACAAAAAGCTGAACACTGCTTTTCTGAATGAGTTATTAATGTTCCTGGTTTTTAGTGGTGTTGGGAAATGTTTATATGAGTAGTGGTTGCATCTAAGCCTTGAGGTAGAACAAGTGAAATAACCCATATTACAATAAACAGCATGAGTCCAGCTGACTTAAATTCTCGGCAGCATTCAGAGGAGCTGGGAGCTGTAAGGTAGGCTGCAGGTTGCACAGACATTGTGCTGTTTTTTTTTCTCTGCTCTATTTTTTCCTGTGAAGAGAGTTCATAAATAATTTTGTATTGTCATTTAGGGCTACAACTGTCATATTAGGGACAACAGGTTATGTATTATCTCTACAAATGAGTCACAGGAATCACATAGTCTATAGTTCTCTGTTACTTTGGTTTACTTCACGTGCTCAGTCCCAGATTCACAGCTAAGGTGGGAGGGAGGGTGGGAGGGAAAGAGAGAAAAATGTGAATTTGAGCAGGCAACAGATAATATCAGAATTGATATCATATTATGATGGGACCAAACATGGTCTTGAGTTCTTCCCACTTTTGCTAGATTGATCCATGCTGATGCCAGCGATAGTGGGTCACACGGAGAAACAATTGTTGGCCTGGCTTTTCACTTCCAGCAGGTGATTACCAGTCTGTGCAAAAATGTACCCGTAGACGTAGGGGAAGGTCGTGCTCAGGAAGTTTGGAGAGGCTGCTCTTCAGAAAGGGGGAGCAATGACGAGAAGCAGCATTTTCTTGAGTCTGGAATTCCCTGCAAATATGATCGTTAATCTGAAACCTTTTATTGGAAAGGGTGGTGGTAAGAAACCCTGAAGTTGAAACATTCACAAGGCAGGTGAAGAGAAGAATCCCATAGAGATGTTTGAGAGCCGGGTACGTATTGCAAAACTCACCCCAGAGGAGAGAAAGAGGACTGTTCCTGTATCTGTAACAGTGGGACAGGAGGAACGGTTAGATGAGTTAACCTGCGGCCTCTGGTTAACTCAAGAGACACAAAAGATTCCGATTTTCTGGTTTCTGGCAGGGGTCCGTTAGCGCCCGGGGGTGAAGAGCCGCAGGGCTGGTACTGCTGGAAGAGAAGATGCATGCGATGTGTCGGTGTCTCTTTCCTCGATGGAGCTCAATTTGTTTGACTCCATCCTTTGATAGAGTTCATCCCATTTTAGTCTCCGTTCGAGGAGCTGCTGAGTTTGCTGGCTGCTGACAGAGGCTTCCTTTCTGAGGGCGCCCTTTTTTCTTTTGCCTTTGAAGCTGTATGTTCACTCTTCAAGTTTGTTTTTGTTTTATTGTAGAAGTGCTGTCATCCAAGAGAAGAAATGGACTTCATTCTTCCTTTAGCTAAATTCACTCTGAACCTGTCTTATTTCTTGTTGGATTCTTTCTTCCAATATCTAAACACCCCAAGGTGTGAAAGAATTATGACACACATAGGGAGAAACAGAGAAAAAGCCATCTTGTTTTTTTCAGGAGAAGACCAAGGCAGAAAATGGCATCCCTGGTAGAATCTGACCGGAGGGCTCCGTTCAGACAAGCTTCTTTATTAAACTGGATGCACAGCGTCAGCAGACTCCCGGACGGTCCCCAGGGCCTAATGGCCGTGGTGGAGTAACTGTCACTTGCTCCATCCCAAGACTCACCATCAGCCTCCAAGTCCCAGTTTATACTGGTCCCAACAATGGGAAAAGGATCATGTCCATAGCAATCCCCGTTCCATAAACATTGTCTAAAAGCAAGGCAGAGCCCTCCTCACTACCTGATCCATGCTTTGCACCCAGCACAGGCAATAGCTATCTTTGAATTAATGTCAGGGTGCCAGGGAGACAGGGTCTTGCCCTCCACACCTTTTTCAGATTTCCAGTTTCTGCTTGGAAGAATGGAAAGGGAAGCCTGCTATACCCTGGGGTGCCCAGGGAAGGCTTCTTTGAGAAGGGGGTGGTAGAGTAGAACCCGAAGGAAGTGAGGAAGCTAGTCCCACCGTGCCTGGAGGAAGAACATTCCACGCAGAAGGGGAAACAAATGCAGAGACCTGGAAGCAGGAGTGTGCTTTGCTGCCAGGAGCGGAGCAAGCAAGAGGAAACGTAGGAGCGGATGGCAGAGAGGTAGCGCGGGGACAAGCACTGTAGGGGTGGGAATCCTTGCAGGCCACTGTTAAGAGCCTGAACTTCTTCTGAGGTAAACAGCAGAGCGGCATGATCTCGCTTTCATTTTAAATGGATCATTTCAGCTGTTGTATTTAGCATAAGCACTGCAGTAGCAGGGATGAAGGCAGTGAGACCAGTTTGGAGGCCAGAATGATCCAAGTCAGAAAAGGTAGTGGCTGGGACCAGGTAGTGACAGGAGGGTGACAGGATTTTAGAAGTAGATTCCATAGGATTTGCTGATGGGTTACATGTGAAATGTGAGCAGGACATCTCCAGCTGGCAGAAGGGGTTGCCATTTGCTGAGATAATAAAGCTAGAGGGAAGGCAAGGTAATCAAGAGCTTGTTTAATTTGAGGTTGAGATGCCTGTTAGTCATCCAAGGAGAGGTGTCAAGGAGGCAGCTGAATGTCTGGGCCTGGAGTTCAGAGGAGGAGTCTGGGCTGGAGATAGGAATTCGGGAGTCAGGACTGAATGAGACCACCTACGATAAGCCAGACCACCTGGGGAAATGGATTGAGGGCTGAGGCACTGGGGACAAGAGGATGATCAGGTCATAGGAACCAGCAAAGGAGACTCAGAAATGGAAGGAGTGGTCAAGTGTGTCAGTAAGTTGAGGAAAATTAAAAATTGGATTTGGCAGAGTAGAAGGTGACTAAGAAAAACAGTTTCAGGGGAGTGGGCTCAAGTGAAGACAGGAAGAGGGCAACTGGAGACAGTATAGACACCCCCTGGGAGTTTTGCCTGCTAAAGAACAGAAACTGAGTAGAAGTTTGAGAAGGATGTTTGGTCAAGGGAAGGAGTGTGTTTGCTTTAAGAGGAAGATGTTACAGCACTTTTTGAGAATGTTCCAGTAAAGAGAGAAAAAAATGGATGATGATGAAGGAGGGAGAAATTACTGTAAACTACAGACTGCTCCCAGCTGAGCAGAAAAGAAGTACACCTTTAGGAGGAAAGCCTTGGTGATAGATCATATGTTTTTATTTTGTCATTAGGTTTGATTGTAAATATATTGTATTTTCTGAACTGAATTCCAGGTAACCTAAAGTACATGGTGGTAACAAGAGCAAGATTATATTTTAAGAAAACATTTCCAGGGTCAGGAGAGAGATCCAAATAAAAATAACATAGATTCAAATGTGTGTTGACCTCATTATCAAAGAAATAAACATCAAATCATTGATTATGTCTCAGTTAAAAGATTACTCTATCTTTACTTAACCCCCAAAGTAATTCTGGTTCAGATAAACTAAAGTAACCTTTGCAGTATATGTGGGAACGGGATTGAGAGAAAACTAATAGGCAGATGAAGTTGCAAAAGGGTGTTTAACATCCTTTTACAGAATTGTTTTCAGGCTCTGTACCAGAAGCCCTTTAACATACAGGTGTGCTACTGACATATGTTCCCTCTTTCTTCAACAAAGTCAGCAGCTGTTTTTCAACCTTTATCAGGAAGAATGAGAACTTCTCTAACAAGAAGTCTGCAAGGCTGATTTCCGGGGCATTTTACAGGAATTGTGTTGGCAGTGACCTAGTTTACTAAACGCACAAATGGCAGCTACAAAGTGGACCAACTACCAATGATAAGGAATAACAGCAATTCATGCTCCTGTGGTGCTTTACTGCTCGCCAAGAAATTTTGAACACCTTCTATGATTCCGTTCATTCAGTAAATACATTTGATGGCCCTCAGTGTTCTGGGCCCTAGAAACTGAAAAAGTTCCCTCTCGTGAAGCTTAACATAAGCTGCACCACGACCTAGTGAAGAAAGGAGGTCAAGTGCTCTTATTATTCTTTACAGATGAAGACATTATAAAGCTTAATTAAAACTTAAGATTTACATCACTGCTGTTCTAGGAATTTGGGCCCCAGATGAAATTTTATCATTGGTATTTTCTTTTTCAAAACGTTTCAAAACTGTTTTTCAGTACATGTACTCTGAAATATTGTCTTCTTAAATATAATGAAATTCTGCAGTGGAAACTCTTGCCTTTAAACACTTCATTCCAGCTCTCACTCTAATGACCATGTGCCTAGAAGGAGAGCCATGTCGTATTATAAAGATACCAGTTACAGTGGGTCCGCCTTAAGTTACTGCTCTGTAAGCCTGATCAGTTATTTACTGCTAATAGAATTACTGGGATATCTGAAATGTATCGGCCTTTTTTTTTTTGACAACCTTCATAACTAAAACACAATTAACTGCCTTAATTTTAAACTCTTAAAAATCTGACTTTTTACCACTAGCATTGAGTCATGTAATTATTAGAAATTATAGAGGTTTTGCTTTTTTGAAGTTTAAAGCTTATAAACAAAATTGTAAATTAATAGCTTATACATGAAAAATAGTTGTAACTTCTCTAACATGTATGAACTCCATATGAACTCTCTTCAGTGCATATGACTACAGGTGGGTTTTTTTCCTTCTTTGAGAAATTTTTTATATGGATTTTTAAAAGTATAATCATGTCCTTCTGTTCCCTCCTTAACTCTCTAGTCATGTCCTGTGACTGTTAGAAGATAGATTCATGTAACAGGATGCTAAGTAGGAAATTTCCTGTAGGTACTAAGTACCAAACATTCTAAAGAGAGAGCTGTCAATAATGGAACCAGACCCTCTTCAGGGTTTAAGGTGGTGAATCCTACCCACAATCAGCTACCTGTCCATAGAGGCAGAAGACTGGTGCTGGGCAAAGCAGAGAATTGTCTGAGCCAGTGTGGAAAGAACATCAGAAAGGTGAGACATGTCCCTGTGCATCCCAGGCCTCCTGAGAGTATTCCCAAGAGTGGGGAGCCTGCTGGAGGGGACACCAGCATCTGATCACTGCTGGACTTCTGCGGGCACGTGCGTGTGGCACCAGCCAGAGCTGAGGAAGAGGGAATGGGAGGGTTGTGCCTGCCAGAGAAGGGGTGTGGTCACAGAGGAGCCTGCCCCACGAGACTGGGACGTGTCCTGTGTGCTGCAAGGGCTGAGTGGCCTTGGAGGATGTGGAGCCAGAGCCAGACTGCCCGCATCAGGAACTGTGCAGTGGGGACCCCACCCAGCACTGCCCCAGCACGGCCCCTCCAAGGAGCTCACGCAGTACACAGTGGGGCCCAGGGTGTGCACCAGCTGCAAGAGGGCATCAGAGGCCATGGTAGTGTTATTACCTCGAGAAGCTGCAACAGTCATCAGAGAGAATTCCACCACAGCCAGATAAGAAAGAAGCCCTTGTCCTTCTGTCCCCTCCTCCCCAGCTAAGGGCATGAAGGAGGTAGAGCCTGGGGAGAGGGGCCTCCAAATATACCATGCTGCCCCACCCCTTCCTACTCCTGGGGAGAGAGCACAGGAGGCTACCAAGTGCAGATCAAGTCTGTCTTACCTCCTCGGGCCCCAGCACTGGCCTGTGATGAGGGAGGGCCAGGTTGGATCAGATACGATATTGAAGTTTTATAAAAATGAATTTATTTTTCACCCAAAGTGCCCAGGAAATTAAGCAGTCAGCCCAAAATGTCAAGTGGCCTGGGGCCTGTCAGGGAGGGGAGACTGGGCCTGGCCCATTTGACAGTCACAATTAATTTGAAAAACAGGTATTTGAACCCTTGTGGAGTTGAGGGTGTTCATGAACTGGTTGCATTTATATATACTTGTTTCAGGGTCACTAAAACAAGTTTCGTACAACGGGAGATTCTCTCTGCCTTCCAGTGAAGTCAGGACCGCCCTGGCGCTCCTTCCTAGCCATCCCAGCTGGCTAACATGTTGGGGCCATCCCCTGGGTGACCTGAGCAAGCCACTTACCTCTCCGAATGTCAGTGTCTTCATCTGTCAGATGACAGTAGGTCACTGCTAGAAGGCACTGAAGTCTGTGAACATTGTAGCTGTCATTTGTATAACAGACCTAACACAGAACTACGGGGGGAGAGCGTTGAAAGGTCAGAGGGGTCCTAGAAGTGTGTTCCGTGCCAGTTAAGGTGGTGATCGCACTAAAGCATGGAGCTAATATACTTAAATCACACGGCAGCTATTTGGGACAAGGCCCGGGGTTTAAGACTTAACTTAGGGCCCAAGACTTGACTTGCTAGAGATTTAGTTTTTGAACAGTAGGAAAAGATCCCCCGTGGAGAAATTTAGAGAGGGAACTGAGAATAGCAAAGCTGGTTTAAGTGGGAGGTGGTCGGAGGTGGCTTTTAGTCAGACATAATGCCAGTTACCTGACAATCTGTCCCCAGCGAGCCATGCATATGACAGAAGGGATGGAAAGCAAAGGTGTAGTTGTGTGTACAGACGCCATTGTACCTGGAGAGAGAGATGTTAAGTTTCTGGTGAGCACTACTGGAGGGCGGAGGTGGGGGACACATTTAGCCAGGGAAAGCTTTCTTTTCCATAATTCATCAATCATGTTCTTACCTCCTTCCTGCATGATCTTTGTACAGCTTGCTTGTGAATTCGGGGGACGGTCACAGTGCTTGCTGAGTGAATTTAGGCACGCTGCCATTTTCTGTGATTCGATTTCACGATGTCCTTTAGAATGATGGAATTTAGGAGGAGAACTCTGTAAAGATCAAGCCAGGAGCCTAGTTGGTTGATTTGGTGGTTTCTGCTATAACTCCTGGGAGAGGGTGTAGGTTAGTTTGGTGTTCAATTCTACATAAACCTTACTGCCTTTTAGTAATTGTTGATTATTCAACTGGTAATGGTGTGGTGGAACCATGGAGCTGATTTGTTAGGCTCATGAATGCTGTTCCCCAAAGCTTCTGCTTGAGTTACGACTGAGCTCCCCGGCCCCAAGCCCACCCCACGCTGGCCACCTCCGTCTCTGCCACCACATGCTCCCACTGCCGGGTGGTAGCCCGACACTCCTTGTTAACCACAGTTCTGCCCCTGAGAACTCTGGAGGGAAAAATATCTTCTAGGTTTATCGAAGGGAGCAGTGACTAAATCAGGAAAGTCATTTTGCTGCATTGTTTGCTCTTGGTCATTGAAGATAAGGAAATAAAAATACTGACCTGTGTTAAAGGCTTTTTCCCCTCTTTCTTGAACTTCATGAAAATATGTACCCTCTGAAATGAACAATGTGAAAGAGGGAAGGTATTTCTGCTTTCTTTGGCAAAAGTAAAATAAAGTTTGCTTTTACCCAGATGTGAATTTATCGTAATTTCCCTTGATATAAAACTAATACATAAATGGTCTTTTTTTTTTCCAGCCAACCCAAAATGTTTTTAAGCAAAAGAATAACTTGGAAGTCAATTATTAAACCTTGGGTAATCCTAAAACATTTTTTGAGTTTGTTTTTTTTTAAGAAATGTGATTCTTTGCTTTCTATTATTTTCCTCCTTCCTCCCCATCTTTGATGCTTCCTTAGTAGCTGCCTTGTTTTAAATATTGACAAGATGAGATAGTTTTCTGTTTATATCAGCAGTCGTCTGTCTGTGAGATATGGACGAATCAGAACGCTGGATTTCCTTTCTCAGCCATCCATCAGGTTCATAATGTAAGGTTACAAATGGTTATTTTCTCTTCCTGACCTTGGGCTATGTAATGTGTTGCAAAGTGTTGTCAATAGCTATAGGTACTATGTCCTGGTAATGCAGAAAATTTGTGATGTCTAATGACTCCTGAGATTTTTGTCTATTATACTTCATTCACTGTGCCTTGTGACTAGTTGACGTGCAAACATTGTCCTAAAATGAGAAACATACTTGGTTTTAAAGTCTGTAGTTCAAACCTGTCCCATGTGAGTTTTGGCTTTCATTCCAGGTGTCTGTGTTAACTTGCTTTTACAGGAAGAAGGAAAAGGGTAAATTGATATATATGTATATACATATATATATCAGTGTCATCCTTCCCCATTTTGTACTTTCCCATATCCATGGGCTATTCAAACCCATTGTGTCTAACAACTCTCAAAGGTTTATGTACTTCACTTGTGAGAAATATTCAAGTATGATTTGCATGATATTCTGTATAAATTTTATGCAAATGTGGGAGGAGTATAGTCAGGAGAGACACCGTTACACTACAAAGTGGTTCTCAGCCTTTTTCCATTTGATAGTACTGAATCTTTGGTATGTGTGTGCAATCGTGACCCATTTTACTCTGAGCCGCTTAATATTCGAGTGTTCACATTTCACCTTTGCATACTTAAAAAAATTTCGTTTGGAAAGTAAACATTTTAATGCTTGGTCTTTTCCCTTTTGTATTTTAAAATACAATACTATTTTCACATCCTGTTAAATTTTTCCCATTTCCTAGCCTGCTGTCTGAAGTGGAGACATTTGGTTGAGAATCACTAAGAGAGCTCTTGGGGTAGCATGCAGAGGGCTGCTTGTGGGGTGGCGCATCAGGTACACCCATCCTGTGCATGGGTTCTGGCTCTTGGGGGCCGTGGGGTCTGTACAATGCCTGGTACTGATGCCCCAGTGATCCAGCCTCCCTCCTGAACCTGTAAATGTTACCAGCGCTTTTTCATGTGCAGAAGTGGCCATCTCTGCTTTTTATCATCAAAAAGAAAAAATTCAGAATAACCAACTGCATTTAACCAAACTAGCATTCTTTATTCTTGAAGATTTTTTAAAAACTACTGGAGCATCCTGCTTTCTTATGTTGCATGAATGTTTATAGGAGGCCTTTCCTTACATTCACATCCAAATACGAGTCTATGTATTTATAAGCATAGAGCTCTCTGTAGCATTCTTCAAAGCCTTACAGGTGACAGAAAGTAAATGTAATCACTTGTATCTCGTGTATGTTTGGGTAGCTCATTTCTGATATTTGTCAGAATTATTGAAAGTGAAACCTTAAAATAACAACTGTCATTTAAAATCATTTTCGTTTTTCATGAAGTGTTCCAGAGAAAAAAAAGAATAATGTTTGTTAATATTCAGATCTAAATTTACAAGCAGGTAGGTGGGAACAGTTCCTAGTAGAAACAATTTCAAAGCATTGATTTTTTAAAAATCCATTAAATCCTAATTTAAAAAAAAATTTGGAAGAATAACACAAGGCTTGGAAAATACCATACCTTTCTCTTCCTGTTAGAAAGCTAAGTCATAATCATGACTTTTAATTATTTACGCACACCCTTAGGAAACTTCTTTCTCAAGAAGAAAATAAGAATAGAGACAGTCTTCCCCTTTGTATTCTCAGAGAATATAGAATATGTAATATCATCAGTTTCCTTTTGTGGGGAGAGAACCATGACGTCTGAGATAAGGCAGAACCATGCAGCTTTACCACCTTTTGAAATAATGCTAAACCTAAAGGTTGCATTTTAGATGGTGCCATCGAACAAAAATCTATCTGTACACTTCTGTAAATTTTTTTTCTGAGTTCTAATGAAATTTGGCTAGTGGCTTTATCCTGTTGATAGAAGAGCCATTTAATTTAATTACATCGTACTAGGCAGGGCCCAGTTATAGTCCTTCAAACTCAGCCAGACTATACATTTCTAGTTGGCAGCTGGTAAATACCTGTTAAATAGAATTTAAATACCTGTAGATAATCCATTGAAAGCTCTAATCACAAGTTATGTTTTTCCTTTATAAGTGAAGTTCATTTTTATTTAAGTTCAAAGGGATAGTTGATGACATACATTTTCTTTTGTGTAATTGATATGTCCTAAAGGAAATACAGACATACATACCAAGTTCGCAAGGTTTTAAGCCATGACCAAATTCTCAGGCCATTGAACCCATGAACCAAAAAGAAAGGTTTGTCCTAAAGTATTTTAAGCTCTCAAAAAAAAGAGTCTGAAGACATTTAGTAAGAGTGTCTTAAATCATTTTCTCTTCTGTAATTAAGCCTCTTAAAGAGTATTGCCAGTCAGTAATAGTTTAAAATAGGACAGGATTTTATCCCAAGCCTTTCTTGTTTTATTTTATTATTCCTATGAACTATTATTGCCTCATTGTTACTCATGCTTAAATCTACTTTTCACTAAAGATAAGGTTTGATTATAAACCATTAATTGAGGTAAAAGACATTTTTAGGTCTGTTTGATTTTTTTAGTATTTAGTAAACATTTTTTTTAAGTGGTAAATTATTAAATATTTTTTAAATTTACCTGAAGAAATAGCAAGGATTAGCTAGATATGAAGGTACTATTTAACAAGACCGGATACTGGGCTTCACAGTTTGAAATTATTTTATAGATGAGGCAAAAGCCCTTATTGATTTTCAGCCTCTTATACTGCTCCAGATAGTCATTACCTTCCTAGTTCCTCCGCAGCGCGTTCCTGCCGTAATGCAGCCTCCACTGGGGTTGAGGCCCGACACATCCTTGTTCTCCGGACCCTTGCTTTCACTGCCAGTCGACCAGGAAAAGCTGAATCCCACTTGGAGGCCCAGGCCATACCAGCCCTTTACAATAATGTCCATCTGTTTCCATTACATTAATGCCCAAGAGAAATATCAACTCCGACAATGAGTCTTCTAATTATCCTTAGATCTAAGGTTAAAAAAAAAGCTAAGTTCATGAATTTCTAAGAAGCAAAGTAATTAATTTTTTAATAAATTCAGTCTTAAGAACGCATTTCCCTCTCTTTGAAAATAAATTTCTGGAAGTAGCACTAAGAATGGCAAAACTCAGTTTCTATTTCCAGAAAGATGGATTCAGTCTCTGTAGGGAATTTCAGAATATTTGGACTTGGAGCAGTGTTTCAATGTCACAGAGAAGACGAAGTAAGGATTCTCTGTCTGACCTATCATCATCTTCCCTGACCGCCGTCGCACGTAGGGGAGGCCCTGTCAGATGACCTGAATCCAAAGCAGGTGCCCTGTGGTTTCTGGACAAAGTGGAATCATAAGAGTGCAGACGACGGCACTGCCTAAACAGATAAATGGATGCACTGATTCCTTCAAGCGGTTATCAGATAAGAGATCAGGATGATTTCCAGACTAAGGTGGTGTGTGCTGGGGCTGATTATTCCCCAAACGGCCGCTACGACTTACGTGGATGATGTCAATATTTGGATCAGCATTTGGCATGTCGTTCTGCTTTGAGTGTATGGAACGCAGAGGGAAGTTTAATTATAAAAGTGCCTGAGTTAATTCAACAATTGGAGAATGGATTTTGCATATGATTTGCATGCTTAATGTACTAACACCTGAAATGTCCCCACAACCCCAGCTTCACCCCTCCATCCCCACCCTGTTCGCAACCCTCGCCCTGCAACCCAGCTCCTGCTGTGTCTGTTCAGGCTGTTTTGAAAACTGCTGGTTGAGCTCTGCCAAGGCACACCTCAGCTCATCTGTGGCGGGGCTGACGTGGCGATCTGGTGCCTGGTTTGAGTTGTCCCATCAGCAGACACTGGCTCGAAAGACCGTTTGATGTCAACCAGCTCCTCCTCTTGTATCATTCCACGGAGTTGTGTGCAAACTTCTGTTGTTATGTGAACAGTCTTACCTGTGATTTAAGTGTACACCTGTTTGCTGTGTTGTTGCTTTATCAAGGTGGGAGGAGAAGGTGAATAATGGGGTGGGTTAGAGGACTTGCTGAGAGGGGAGAGCTGTTAATTAAGAACTCATAGCTTCATGTTTCCAGATTAAACTATCATCATGTAAAGGTTATTACACTCATCTTCCAAATAATATTGAAGTCTACATATCCTACACTGGGAGTTTTATACTTTTTTTTTTTTTTAGAGCAAATCACAGCCACAGTTGAAATAAAGACTGGAGAGATAATGAAGATCCAGGTGTTTGAGAAGGAAAAGAAAAGGTCTAAAATAGGCAACCCGAGGAAAACATAATCCCAAACTTAATTGCAGTCAGTTACTGCTTTAACAAAATAAAAACTCACATAAATATAAAGAGAAAACTTGATAATGGGTCAGGGATGGGTCATATAACAGAATGCTAAAGGAGATACTCCTGGGAAAGTCTTAACACTATCAACAGACGGGGTAGGGTAGCAAGTCATACACAAGTAACTCAGCAACTAGAACAAAGCTAACACACAGAGCAGCTCCGAGTAGAGCCTGAGAGAGGAGACGGGGCTTCTGACTGGTCACACAGTCCAGCAAGAAGCCAAGGAGTAGCAAGAGAGTAGCTTTATTCTTCCTGTGACTGGGAGTGACCCATCTCAAGGAGAAAGACTTCAAGCTCTTTGCCTCAGTGAAAAGGCCTGTGCGTTCCCTAGGGGCTCTAGAATTTTCTTTGGTTTTTCAAAGCCAATTAGAAACTTCCAGAGAGCAAAGCCTGTGCCTAACACTTTCTAGCATCAGCAGTCACTTCATATGCCACCTAATGTAAATCCAAACTGCAGAGAAAATTGGAATGCCAGTTCTCTTCCCCAAACACACTTCCTATTTAAGCCATTCTCGGAGAACTGTGGTTTTTAACCCTTCAGGGTTTCTAATCCTTTTGAAGAATTTGAGGAAAGCTATGAACTTTCTTTCTCCCCCATAACATACACCTAAATCCAAACTTACACATTCTTATCCTAGACTCCTTGAAAATCCTCCTTAAGAAATCCCACAGGGTCAACCCATCTGCCAGGACTGCTGTGGAACTTGGTCTCCAACCAAGGTTTTACTTGGTTTTGCAGCTCATGAGACCTTTTTATATCCAGAACTCCTAAGAAAAGTAATTTATCATAACTCTGTAAGACCAACCAAATCCAGGTTAGAGAGAATGACTTTGGGAATCTGCCTATTGTCTAGTTTCAGTTACAAATAATTAGAGAACAAAGGACTGAATTTTGAAAAATCAGAATCTTTACCAAGAAAAAGAGTGAGAAATCTCCCATGTGTGATTTCTAAATCTGACTAGAGCCCAGAAAAGACCTGCCAACATGAGCCTTTGACTTTCTCGATGCTCACACTAAACCATTACAGTAATAAAACAGGTTGAGGCTAACCTCATGGGAAATGATCAGTGAGCTGGTGGGATGGCCTTTTCTCTTAAATGTGTCTTAGCTGCATGTGTATTAGATGATGTACTGTCATAGCACGTGTGCTTATATTTGCGAGCCAGGATCCTCGAGCACACGCGAATCACATATGACCAAACTTGGGTTAAATGTTCAGTCTTCATTCTGGCGTTAGGTTTTCTGACTACATCCAAGACAGTCACCGTAGCATTTTATCAATTCAAATGAATTCAGATGAAGGAAGCTAATTGTCATTCATTTGTAATTTATTTTTTCTGAAATTTCGTTTAGAATCACACTCAACACTACCTTTTCTCCAGAGATGCAACATTATTCAAAGTATAGGGGACATACCCTATTGGGGAAATGAAACGTGTGGAACTGTGTAGTTTGCAAATCCAAACTAAAATTTTCAAACAGTCAAGTTTGAAAACAGAAAAGTCTTTGAAAGACTGCTATGATTTTTTCTCTAAGAACAGAAAACTATGAATTAATAAATTGCTTATGAATGTCTTTGTTTTATTTTACAATTACATAACAGGGTGTCATTCTAAAAGAATAACTCAACTTCTTTCACACCTCAAAATATTAACTCAACTGTAGGAAAGAGTGATGCTAATACATATACAATCATAATAAATAGTAAGAGCAATTGTATACATAGAACACATGGAAATGCATTTGCACCTTTACAGCACACATGTATTAAGATGGACTCAGGCTAGCT